>CM076523.1:7332825-7745325 GCA_038429875.1 Poecile montanus
CTTTCTAAGCATCTTTATAAGCTGCAGGAGTTGGGTATCCAGCACCAGGAGGAAAATCCAGCTCCAGCAGCCTGCAGTGCTGCACAGCAAAGTGCTGACAGGCAGAAGGCACGAGAGGATGGCCATCCACAGCTGAATTTCCATAAACTCTGTTCCCATTTAGTTTCAATCTCAGTGAAGCATTTCACTGTGGGTGGGCTATAGGCTGGACTCTCAGACTGTACAGACACACTGCACATTGCAGCCAGCTGCCTCTGGAGCTGCCATGCCAAAATTTGCACCAGTCCTAAATCCAAAGGCAGGAGTGGGGTGGGAGATGAGGAGAAAATTTATTTTCTTACTGTGGGGTATGGGGGTAATACCAAACCCTGCTGGCTCAGAGTGAAAGAAGGGTCAGCAGGTTCAGAACCTGCTGAAAAATGGGGTTTTCCCAGCAGGTCACTCATGGATCAGGGGTTCCCCAGCCCCACAAACCTCTCCCTTCCACCTATACCTCGTGGCACATCACCACCAGCACAGCCTGTCACCCTCAGTCCACTTGTGCACCCACTGTTTGCATTTCCAAACCAGCACCTGGGTGATTTCTTTTGCATTGCTCCCAAACTCAGAGGGAACCCAAGGAAAACAGCTGGGAAATCAATTCCTCCTCCTTTGGAGAATCATCCATGTGAACTCTCTGGAAGAGCTGAGTTACACCTCCACTGCTGTTTCCACTGCTGGAGAAGGACTTTGGACACGGGCCTGGAGTGACAAGGGGAATGGCTTCAAAAATGGAAGAGAGGAGGTTTAAATTGGATCCTGGGAAGAAATTCTGCCCTGGCAGGGTGGGGAAGCCCTGGCACAGGTGCCCAGAGAAGCTGGGGCTGCCCCTGGATCCCTGGAAGTGTCCAAGGCCAGGCTGGACAGGGCTGGGACAGTGGAAGGTGTCCCTGCCCATGGCAGGGGTGCCACTGGATGAGCTTTAAGATCTCTCCCAGCCCAAACCATTCCATGATTTCATGGTACTGAAATGCTGCTCTCCTTAATCCTCTCTTGATCTGTTACCTAAATTCACATTTAAGGTAGATTTCCTAAGGCATTGACTTTCTCCTGGTGTTTTGTTTGTGTTCTGCCTAACACAGCAGTGTCCTTGTCCATGAGGCACAAAGAACTGGGAATACCTTTCTGTATTTTCTCTTTATCAGACTCAGATTATCTCCAAAATCAGTATTGAGGATCACATTGATTTGCACCTACTAATGATTCCATAAGCTATGAGCCTCCAGACAGTAAAACATCAATTCCTTATATCTTAGGGATCTCCCAGTAAGAATTTGGGACAATTTGAAGACAGCAAAGGGTGGCACAAACCCTTTTGGAGTCTCCCAGTCTCTGAAGGGCAAATTCCCCCACAAAAAAACCAGTGGGGAAGGATGGGCTGCTGGACTCCAGTCAGATTCCAGCTGCACACCCCATTCCCTCCACAGCTTCTCCCATCTTTAAAATGGGAATTACAAACCTTCCCATCTGTTTAGTTTGTAAATTCTCCAGGGCAGAGGCTGGTTTTTATTTGTGTGTACAGCACCACATACAGCCAGGTCCTGCTCTTGGAACACAAAGCAATGACGGTATCGTGATCAAACACCAACAACTCGGATAAACAATACAAAAGCAGCTTGAGATTTTTTTCCCCCCTGCTGTCTCTGCTTTTCCATGACTTGTTTACTCATCTCAAAACCTCTGCAGACATCTAATCAAGCTGTTAAAGAGGCAGATTTGTGGTCAGTCAAGCACTTGGGGAGTTGTTAAACGTTCAAAACCAGTTCTAGTCAGCAAACAGCTTTTTTTTCCCCCTTCTCCTGGGTAGTGATATGGTTTTCTTACTCAGTGTATACTCACTCAGTTACAATTGGGATACAAGTTCTCTCCTAAAAGGTCTCACTAGGTTTGGGTAGGGACACCTGCCTTTTTCAGCCCTATCTTGTTTGCACTTTTTGGTCCCCATCCAAATCACGCCACAGACGAAGCAATGATTTCAGCAGGCTTAAGAAAGAAGGAAAAATGTGATAGTTTCCAGATGAGTGTATTATACTAAATTTAACATGCCTTTTGGTACTTAGAATTTCCACTTTTCCCCCCTTCCATTTATGCAATTAGAAATCAAGAGGCAGGAAACCATTCCTATTCCAGCCTCAGTTGGGAAGGGGACAAGCTCCTTCCCACAGAGGGAAAAAGGAGACCTGTCCTCACAAGAAGATATTTTGCACAGCTTACATGGACAGGTTCAAAAATAGCTTTGGGATAATACATCTTTAATGAAATAAAGCAAAACAAATACAGATTCTTCATGTGGTAATTATATGTGCATATACATATATATATACATACATCAACACAGACAATGACAAGCAAGGCAGCTGTGAAGAAAACCAAAAAAGTTAAGCTTTTACCCCATTTAAAGAGCAAATTTAAATTCCATTTTTAGAACTGTGCACTTTTTCCACACTCACCCACGTAGACTTGAACACCTTTGTTGTGATTATTCTCCCTCTAGCAGTGAAGGACACACTGGGAATCGATATCTGACAATTGATATCTCCAAATTCCAGGGCCACAGAACCACTCCATCACAGGCCACAGCAGCCCAAGGTGAGAATTAACTCTAGGAAGTCTTATCTGAGCTGAAACAGAGCATGTAAGGGCTAGATAAAATCTGCACTCATTGTCCCCAGTGTCACAGCAGGAGCTGAAGCTTTCTCTGCACGTTGGCGGTCGCTCCGTGCGGTGTCACCACCGCTTCTGGTTCTCCAGGCTGGTGCTCCTCTCTCCAGCAGATCCCACTGGCTTCCCACACTGCAGCACACACATGGAGAACTCAATAAAACCCCTTTCCAAACCACAGAGGAGCTGTGGCTCCAAAGTACACAGTTCAAATTAAAAACTGGGGCTGGATAAAATGATTTCAAATTGGGAAGAAAGAAATAAAGATATTCTGTTTTCAATAAGCTGTTTTGACCTGACTGATGAATGCAGTCCAGCAAGGGAGGAGGTGGAAAGACAAGGACATGCTGGAGCAATGGTCCTGGATGGTTTCATGCTCTGACAGCCTCAGTGCTGCTCTGGCACTGGAGCTATTTTATTTCACAAGTCCTTTGCTCCAGGCGAGCTCCTCAGCATCTGCTGGCTCTGGGCACAGCTCAACACGTTCCTCCAGAGTGCAGGATCCACAGAGCAGTGGGATCAGGAGTTTCTCAAGCCCTCTCAACTCCAGCCTACCTCTCAGTCCATCCCCTGGACTTTCCTAGCATGGTTTAAAATCCAACTACAGCACAATTTGTTTTCCTTTCTGCTATTTGCTGTGCAAAAGGAATTGTTCTGACACTTTTCCATCTATCAGCACAACAGGTTTTCAATAAAGGGAAGTTCTGCATCAACCTACACCATTCCCTTTCCCTCCTGAGACCTGCACTCAACTCCTCATCCTACATGGACAACACACAAGTGTGGGACAAAGGGATCCTTGAGAGGCATCTCCAGAGCTGGAAAGTTGTGCTGAATAAAGCAGCAGTGAAGAAGCTCCTGAGCCAGGGGAAGAGCAGCAGACAAGGTGCCAGAACTGGGCTGGATGGAAAGAAGGGAGTGTCTTGCCAAGGCAATGAAGAGCTGTGACCCGTTCCCAGGCACTGAAACCTCTCTGTCATCCCACAGAAGAGGGGTGCAAAAAGAATCAGCCTGAAGGCTCAGCTGAGAGCCAGGTGGCACGAGGATGTGTTTCCTGGCAAGTTTCAAACTGGGGTCACTCCCTGACCCAAAGCTACAAGAGACAGCAGGGCCTTGCTGTCACACAGTTTGGATTGACCCGTTTGGACTCTGCCTCTTTTGAGAGGACAAAATTCCCATTTTAAAGGGCAACTGTACAAACAGGACAGAGGAGTATTTATATTCCTCTCCAAACACCAGCACAAGCAGCAGGGGTCTAGGGGGTGATTTATGAGGTGGGAATGCTTCTTTGAACTGGATGGGGGTTGCTGGGGAGGAACAGATGATGCTGGATTTGCTGAGGAGCTCTCCCAGTGGCCCAGGTGGTCCCAGCTGCTGGCTACTCCAAATGAAGTTCTCTCCTTCCATTCTCCCTCTCTCTCACTCACATACAAAGTCAACACACCAGAGAAGGCCATTTTTCTTTTATTTATTTCCCAGAAGAGCTCTTCCTTGCACTTTTCAGACACGATACAAAACAAGCAACAGAACTTTGTTTCATAGACAGAAACAGTTTGTTGGAGTATAAAGAGTTACTGGTGATCGTTACTGAAGAATGTCGGCTTATTCCAGGGGCACTTCAGTATTCCTGAGGAATAATCATTGATTTCTCCTTCCTTCCCACTGGGATAGTCTTAGCCATTAGTCACTGTTCCTGTAAAGCAAGAAGGCTTATATTATTAAAAAGCCATTTGGGTTCCTTACATGGAAGGTGCTGCAGGATGTAAAGCAAGTCACGGAGCTCTGCAACATTTCCAGAGGGCACAGGAACTTTCATCCTTTTGAAAATTCACAGGAATTTTCATCCTTTGCTAAAGCAAGAGGTTGTTTGTGGAGGAATGAAGCAGCTGTTCTCATGCCAGAAGCTTGCAATGTTTTCATCCTGATAAATTTGGTACTTCAAAAAGCTCCACATTATTGGTCAAGTTATTCACAGGCTGAAGAGAAATCAGGCTGAAATCAAAGCCACAAAGAGCAAGAGGAAAGGCTGTGTTTGCCTTCTTGTGTTCTTGCACATCAATATAAATCGACATTCCTAACAAAGATTGTGAAGTTTGGGTGATAACACAGGCTAAATAACCTGAAAAACAGGATATTTTCCATTCTGCAAGAAAATCTAGGCTGTGCAATTCACAGCTGTAGCATTTTAAGCCTTGAAGTAATCATGACATGTTGATTTTAAATTCTGCTGAAGTCACAGTGAAAACCACTTGGTCAAATGACTTAAAAACCCCTCAGAATATTCTTACCACAAATCAGAACTCTTCTGCACTTTAAGTATTGATTTGGTGGAGATGAATGGCTCCTGCACTGTGTTGGGGCTCCATGATGGAATTTCTAATCCAAAGGATGGGCAGTGTTGATGACCCAAGGTACAGCTGCAAAGTCACTCTGGCATCTCCTGGTTATTCAGTATCTTGGGAATCTCTTGTTCTGACTCAGGAGTCTGAATTAAGAATTTGATCCTGAACAATTCCAACTGGGTGAAGGCCTCAGTAACCTGGTCTGACCTCACAGCTGATCCCCAAGACCTTGAAGTCCTTTCCAACTCAAGTTCTCCTGTGATCCTGTGAACTTGACAGGCTCAGAAAACTAGAAATCATTTCAACCAAGTTAATCTGTGTTACATTTCCCTCTAATAAAGCTGATTTTCTTGTAGATTCTATAATTTTGACAAGTTAGCATTTGAACAGAACTCAGTGTTGTAAAGGAAATCCTACAAAGTTCAGCTATAACAAATTTTTCTAAGAAAAAAACAGATGAGTGATAATGCAACAATATTTTCCATGTTCCTAACCAAGAGGAATGAAATAATTTTGTTGTAATAACCCTGGAGCCATTATCCATGACATGACATTTTGGAGGGAATTAATGACATTAACCATTAGATGGCTTCATCCCTATTTTCCCTCTCTCAGCCTCTTAGTGCCAGAGGAAGTGCACTGGAAACTCTTTGTCTTGTGCCATGCAGGCATCTAAAGTGTCCTTCCAGTTACCTGATGGCTCCAAGGACCACCCTGCTCCAGATTAGTCCTTAATCCAAATAAAATCCCTTCCTAGAGTGACCAGACACTGTTTTCTGCTGCCCAACATCCCTAGGAACAAGCATCCTTGAACAAATAATGCTCTCTCAGAACATGTGAGCAGTGCATTTATCACTCACATCAAGCCAGACGTGTCACCCCAGCTTTTCTTTTTGGAGACACAAACTGCAGGAACAACCTGAGGATGCTGTGGAGTACCAACACATTTTAATGTGAACAAATCTGGCCAGAAGGACCAGGCAAATATTGGATTTTTGGCAGAAGCTGATCAGTTACATCCAACTGTACTGCTCTCCAATGATTTTATTTGTTGGAGAATCTTATTATTTCCCTTTGATAGGCAGCTGGAGAGAATATTTGTAAGCAGGTGTGTGTGGTAGGGCTGCAGAGGCTGGCAAAAGCTCATCTGCCAGTAAATGGAAGGAGAAGCAGGCTCAGCTTGCAGGAAAAGCCTGGAAATCCCTGCAGGCCTCCTGCACCAGGCAGAGGAGCGACACAGGAGGAATTTCTGCACTCCCTGTCCTGCCTGAGAAGTTCCTGGCAGAATATTTGACCTCTGTGCTTTGTGAAGTGCTAAAGTAACTGTAAATACATCCTGGTGGATGGATGTCTCTCCACCAGTGTCACTGAAATGATTTAACCAGGCCATGGCTCTGTGGAGCACACTCCTTTTGTTTCTTTTTTGTTTCCTTTCTTGTTTCTTCTTGTTTCCAGATGCCAGGGTGATAAATTACCATGAGAACAGCCCCAACTCTGACACAGAAATTAAGAAAATACTCATGGAGTCAGTTTGTGGACTGGTGCACTGCAGCCAGTGTGAGACTGCACAAATTATCCCTACTAATTAATCTATTCTTAAAATTTTTACTTCAGCATGGTAAGATATTTTTAAATATTCAGTGTTAATACTGAACTCATTGAAATGATCCTCTTCAAAACTGCTTACAGGGTACATTTTTTTTCCAAACTACTAGATTACTATGCAAACAAGCCACAAAATTTAAAAGTGATCAGTGTTTTCACATTGAAAAAAAAACCCCAAAACCCAACAGAAGATTAAACAACACCTGGTGTTGATACTTACTTTTACAAATTTGCCATGGAGAAGATAAGGAGATTGGAAGTCATGTTGACAATTGGAATAAGCCATTCCTAACCCCATCCCTGACCCAAATGCAATAGGCCATGTCTTTCCTGTGGAACAGGCAGGCAGAGAGGAAAAAGTCAAGGAAAGTTGTTTGTTTTATATTGTTCTATTAGCACTAAGAAAGAACAAATGACTAGAAGATGCATTTTCAAGCTTTAAAATCCTCCAAACCAGCCCTCTAGAGAAGAAAAGTAACACCAGTTTAGGATTGAACAGAGAGCAGCCTCTGAATTCAAGGTATTACTGAAAATGACTCTGATTTAAAGCACAGCTGAAGAACCAAGACCAGTTTGAAATCCCTGATGTGCAGTTTATTGTGGATCCAGTGATTTGGCTCAGGGTCTCCTGCCATTCCAGGATTTGAGCTGAGCACAGCAGGAGCTCAGGGAGGTGCCATGGATAACAACCTCCTTACACAACAGCTAAAAGTTCTGGGAGCTCCATTTCAATGGAAAAGACAGGACAAACAATGGAAGAATTGCTCTAATAAGCTGATTAACTTTTATGTGCCTCTAAGACTTCTAACTGCACCTACAACAGATGGAAAGTGGGAAGCCAGGCAGGCAAGATTAATGCAGTGTACTTACTTTTGAAGAAGATGACTGAGAAAACAATTCCTAATCCAAATCCAGCACCTGTAAGAAGAAATGCAGTGGGTGAGGATAAAGATAAAGCAAAGTAATGGGAAATTATTTAGCTCTTTACAGTAATTCTTTATTCTAACTCAGGAATATCAGACTATGACTATCCAACTACATGTTATTTCAGCAAACCAGAGAGTTCTTACATAACAAATCTGAAAAAAAACCCAACAATTCTTGTTTTCTTAAGTAACTGTAAGCAGCTAATTCAGATTAAAATCCCTACATATGTAATAAGTATATTATCAGAAATATCTGGGAAACAAACCAGACTCTAATCCCAGGGAAAGTTCCTGAATTTCTGTCACCATCCACAATGTGAAATTAAAATTTATTTGGCTCATTGTCAGCAAATGAGAAACACTTAAATGAAAACTTATTGTATCCTTGAGCTTCAGATTCTGCAGATGAATATCTCATTGTATTTCATTTATCTCACTACTTTAACTGCTTCAATGTGTGTCCTGAGGGCAGCAGAACTTTGAAGCTTTGTGTTACCCTATACCTTACAAAGAAAGCTCCAGGCTGCTTATCTTTCACATCCACAACATTCATTATAGAGCATATTTAAACACATTAGGAGGGAATGATTTTTCACATCCTTATACTAGACAGAGAAATAACTGCAGCAGTTGAAACAGAATTACTCAGTGCCACTAAAAACCTTGGCATATTTAAAAATAATTTTTGCTTTCCTTGGGCGGTGAGCTTATGATTTTGTGCAAGATGTCAGGCAAAACTCCTCTCAGGACCCAATAAGTATCACAGTGGAAACTTGCAGCTGAGTGGGCAAATTCTACCTTTAATTATGTCCACTGAAGAGAAGAATTTTAGATAAGGCACAGAAGCACAAAAGTTTGAAAAAATAAGAAAAAAATCAGTCATGCATATGCTCATTAAAACAAACAAACCAACAGCTTCAGCTTTATTTTGCAGCAAACACATCCTGTTATAGGTTTCAACTTTCTCCTTTCAATATGAGAAATTAAATATTATGAGTTTATTAATTAAAATACATCCTTTTTTTATATTCCTAAAAGCACACAATCCTGTTGAATGCATTAGTAAGTGGGTTGAGTCCAGAACAATGCCAAGGAATTCTGTACCCTCGTGGCATATAGGATGATGTTGCTTTTTATTTTAAATTTCCTCGTGCTCTTCAAAATTTTTTCCTTGTACATTGATAGTTTCCACTGAAGAACAGATTACTCAAAAAATACTGAAATTCTCAGTACATTAGGATGCACCACCTCATACCTTAATTAAGCATCCCACATTTTTTGTTGGTTATAAACACATGAATATTAGGAGAGAGGAGAGCAAACACGATCTGAGCAAACCTCAGAAAAGTCTAACTCTCTGTTAGGACTTTCTGTATTTCCTGAGAGCTGAAAATGGGAGTTGGTTTGAAAACCCTCTTGATTTTACTACAGATTTTCACTTGTGCCAGAGGTAACTACTTTACCAGGTCATTACAATTTTGGAGTAGGCTCACAAAACACGCAGGAAGAGCTCTGACCGCCCGCCAAGCCATCCTGACATAACTCCCCCAGACATTTCTGAGCGCTGTGTGCAAGGTCAGCTCCTCACTGCAATCATTTGCACAGCTAAGGGAAAGTCTGGGATGCTCAGATGTCTGCTCAGAGCAGTTTTTGTGCTTTCAGTAAGGCAGAAAGAGACACTCCTTGGAGCAGCTCCTTCAGACTTATGGGCTGAGCACTGAAGAGTGTCTTCAGTGTCATCAGGTGTCTCTCAGAGCCACAGCTCACCCCTGTAATCCCCCAGCCCCTCCCAACACAGCTTTCCTGCTGTATCTTTGCTATAGTCCAGTGTTTATGCCATTAGGGATAATTATTATCTTCCAGAATCCATCCTGTTTGGGGGGAACTGGCTCCTCTGCCAGCCCCTTCCTACAAGCTGTAGTTGAGCTGGTTTGGGCTGTTGCATTTCAGGGGGGATTCTCTCTGTTCAGAAACACCAGGACTGTCTCAAGTGGCCAGTTCTGCCATGAGGGAGTGAGCCAGTTCTACATTTCCTGGGAAGATCCCCTCTGCCAATCCAAACAGTTTAGCTAATCAATGAGAAATTATTTACAGGATGA
Organism: Poecile montanus; assembly: GCA_038429875.1. NCBI lineage: Eukaryota > Metazoa > Chordata > Aves > Passeriformes > Paridae > Poecile > Poecile montanus. Next base: position 7,342,498 of record CM076523.1, read on the forward strand.
CAAATTCTGCATCATCTCAATGCATGGCCTGGGCAGTTTCTAATGTCACCACATTTTCCATGTTACCACTCAAACCCACATTCTTCTCACCAGCCTGGTGGTGAACTGCTTCCTGTCTTCTCTTAACACAACCCTGCACTAAGGAAGCAACTATAATTAATACAGTTTCTTTCCATTTACTTCCAGAAATTATCATTATCTCGTCACCTCCTTCAGATGTTCTCTCACATTACAGCCCCTCTCTAAGGGCTGCACTCACATGCCATCACTGCTGCTTCCTGTTGGCCATGGGGGAAGCTACAGGATACACTTAAAAGGTGAAAAATTTATTATTTATGTCAACTGCAATTCAGCCTAAGCCTAAAACACAAACTAGGCCTTCCCCCACAGCAGCACCACTGTTAAACAGATGTGGTCCAGCATGACTGACTTAGGAAAAACTCTGTCTTAAGACAGCTTTTTCTGAAGCAGCTCATTTGATTGTTCTTCTTCATGCAAATGCATTTTTGTGCAATTTTAGAGGCTATCACTGCACTTTATCCCAGCTGTAAGGAGTCCACAGTGACAATAAGCACAGAAAAATGATGGGAAGACAGCTAAGACTTTGCTTTAAGTCATGAAAATGCTACAGAGAAGCGAAGGAGGAGATCTGACAGCTTCTGGCCTTCTGTGCAAGAAGGCAATTTGAGAAACAAAGGCAATAAAATACCTTGGGTTTCCTCATCTCACAGGCAGCTCAGGTCACTCCTCTCCTGACTGAGGCACAGACTACAGCCAGTGCTCAAAACCACTGTGATCTCAGCACCCTGTGCACAGAAACACCAGCTCTGCCCCTCACACCAGCCACTCCAAGTACAGCATTTGCTCTTTTCTACTTGGTCTGAACAGTTCAAACTTGGTTTTAACTTGAAATCAGAACCTCCAGCTACATTTAATTCCTCAGCCTGTCTGGTTAAGAACTTCTTTCTGTGGGAAGTTTGTCACTCATCTTCATTCCACTAGAAAGTATTTGTGGTTATGTGGTCATTTCCTTTGTCTCCAGGACCAAGGGGGAGCAAAACCATCTTGCCTCGGGAGCAAAGCAATGCATTTCACTTTAATTCTATATAAAGTTACACCAGAGATAAACAATGGCAGAGCTGATGATGAGTTTTACAGGTTTAAAGTTCTCCCATGCTCCATTTCCTCTTAAAGAGGCAACATGTCGCTTCAAAGAGCCGCCCACCTGAGCAGGGGACACTCCAGCTGTTCCTCCTAAAGATCAGCACCTCTAGGCCAGGCTTTAACTTCATAACAATAAAACATGAAAGGTTTATCTTACAATAAAAACAAAGGAACATGGAAAAGCAAAGGGCTTGATCCACAGGCCAGGCACATTTTCCCTCCCTTTCTTGCATGAGCGACTCTTCGGAGGAAAAGGCCACAGGAAGGAGTACAACTCATTTTTCACCTTCTCTGACAGTTTCAAATGTTTAACTAGAAAAACAGCCTCTTCCACCCCACATCCATCACTTCAGCATAAACTCATTTCCAGTGTCACCAGGGGACAGGACACTTGTGTGGACACCTCAGCCCTGCTCCCCACTGCACATCCCAGCCACACAGAGCGTCCCAGCCACACGGAATTGGCGTTAGGCAGCAAGCCCAGGCACCACAACTTTTTCTTTCTGCTTTTTCTGCCTCTTCCACCTTCCAAGAAAAACGCCCCAGTACCTCCAATCAATCTAACACACGGGAGAGCACGTGCTGTATGCTCAACAGGACGTCATAAAAGTGTCTCAGAGAGAAACACAAATCTTCAGGATGGGCTCCTGCCCCATAAGAACATCTGGGAAAAGCTTTTTCTATAAATTTAATCAACAGTCGCTCTAACAGTGATACTACAAGGTTCTTTCCTAGGCTACCCAAGTAGCTACAGGCTGAGGCAGCTACTAACACAGCCACACCTAAATGTGTTTTGCTTCAATAGCTTGAAACTTAAAATAGAAGGATTAAAATATGCTCATTGACATCTGGCAGATGTGTTGCTGTTACTATAGCAGCTGGAAGGTTTTCAATTACTTAATCCCAAAACGAAAACTATTCTTTTCCTTTGCCATTCCACACACATTAATACAAAACTGAGAGTTTCAGCCTCCAATCCCACTCTGACAAGATACATAAAGAATTGTTTTGCAAAAATGTGGAGGGAAGTTGCCTTCACACACCAGGGCCTTCACAGGGCAGCACTTAGGGCCAGTCAGAAATCTGAGACCATGAAATCACTTATTTACGGAGAGAATTAATTTTAAGCAGACTCTTTGCAAGGTCTTAGTGGCAGGAATCAGATTTTCTTTAAACACCAACTTTGAAGCTTTCATTCCCATCTCCCCTGTGGTGTGGATTGTTTGTAGAGCAGACAGAAAAATGAGCACAGACACTAGAAGAAAACACAGTGAAATTACATACCAAGTGCTCAAGAAAGAAGCAGAAAAAAGAGAGTTTTGTTTTATACTAGCATCTGACTGTAGTAACAGAAAAAAATTGAAATAAAATATTAATATCCAAATATCATAATAATCAAAAATCCTGACATGCTTTCAGGGTCAGGTCAAGCACTGCTCAAAGGCAAACCCTGGGTAAACATCAGCACAGTTGTAGAGACACAGAGAGCAGCACAAAGGGCCCAGAGAACCACGGTGACACTGAACCAGAAACTTCAACCTCCCACCACAGACTGGTGAATGAACTGGGACACCTGAGGGCACAAAGGTTTTCTCCCTCTAAAAGGGGAAGAGGAGAGGAGTGGAAGCTGCTCTATGATGAGATAGTGCAAGTTCCCTGTGAGCTTGGGGAGGCCCAACACAGGTTTCACAGAGGAGTTGTGGCTGCTCCTGGATCCCTGGCAGTGTCCAAGGCCAGGTTGGATGGTGGAAGGTGTCCCTGCCATGGCAGAGGTGGGATTGGAAGAGCTTTAAGGTGCCTTCCACCCCAAACTTCATCCTGGGATTCTGTGCTCAGTGTTGCACCAAGCTTTTAGACAAATCAGGGCTGTGCTTGCTTTAGAAGCTCCTGTATAAGAAATCAGCAATATTCTCAGAAAACATCCCTCTGACAGGAAACTTTACTTTGTCTTACTGCAATTACATGTTCTGCTAATAAAAACATTGCTGAAAAGAAAGATTTAGCAGGAGTAAACACACCACTCTCAGGGCTTTTGCAGCCCAGCTCTGAGGGTTGGCAATGCTGCTGCTTCACACCCACCCAGCACAGGCTGGCCAGCACTGACGTCTGCTGGCCCAGCTCAGAAACAAAGGTAACAGAGAGCAAGAAGAGTTTCAGGGGCATCTCACTGGCAAGAATGAAGAGAAAAGCAGCCTGATCCTTCTCAAACCTCTTGCTATTCGTTTATTATAACCAAGGATTTTCTCAGAAAACTGTTTCTGATATAAAAAAAAAAACAGCAAAGGCTTGTTCACACCTGCTGCTGTAACTTCTCAAGGACCAAATTTCAGGATATCACTTGGCAAAAGTCCCTTTCCCCTGGGTATTGCCACCTCCAAGAAAGGCAGAGCTGGCATCTTATTGATAGAGAGGCTCAGGAAATCAGGGCATTTTGGGCTCATTTCCTGTGAGGCAGAGTTGAGGAGGTCTGGAGGTTTGCAAAGGCTGCAGATGGATTGGCACAGCTGCTGGGGCACACCCCAGCAGGGCACAATGCACTTAGGAGACCTCGATTCCTAAAGAGTTTCCTGGTTTTTCCTTCCAACAGAAGATAATACCCTCTTAATTTGTAAATGGACATTATATTCAGAGCTCTGCTAGCACTATAACTAAATATTGCTGTTAGATTTTGGACTAAAAGCCTATTCTCAGAACAGCACTTGCCCACCTCTTCCAAGGAAAACATTTTTTGCTGCCTGAGCCATGAGCAGTTCATATTTACACTGGTTTGTTGCAAGACACAACTAGTAGAGCTGGATCTTCTGTACCACCAGGAAAAATAACTTGGGGTTCCAACAAAGCTCACACAACAATGCAGCTGTGTGTGCACATAATATCCATGTTCTCCAGCACTAAAAACAAACCCCCAAAGGAGTTTGGAACAAGTCTTCTGACCTGGTAGCTAAGACTGGATGGCCACTGCCAAGCAAAAAAAACCAAAACACTTCAAAACAAGAATTTCAGGATTTTTGTATATTTAGACAAAGTCTAATCCAGTTTTCAGAAAGTGTAATCAAGTTTTATCATTATATAGACTGACTTTATCCTATTCATAACCATGTGAAGGATTATTTAAAAATACTGACATTGCAATCCATACAATGATTCTTTCTGAAATATCCAATCTGTGGAATGACACAAACAATACAATTTCATCCTAGCCATTAAGAGAATATTCAAGCAGGCCAGATGATGAAAGGCAGAAGAAATAATGTTAACAGTTGCAGGAGAATTCAAAGCACCCATTTCTCTTGAAAAAAAAAATCCCTATTAAATGGAAATTAGAAGCATTTTATTTTCAGATGTCAAAACAGAGGATTAGAGGAAAATGAAATCACTACACTGGGTTATTTACAAGCTTCCAGGCTGAATTTTGGTCAGTCACAGACATACAGCAAAACATTTCTCTCCTGAAAAAAAAATTAACCTCAACACAGCAACTTCACACATACAAGTCATGAAGAAAACAGCTTCCCTAGGATTACCTTCCAGTATCAGGGAAATTACAGCATACAACTCATTTAAAACAGCTTCAAAACAAGACATGCAGGTACATAAACCTCCCCCTCTTCCACACTTACTCTTTATTGCCTCTCTGTCCCCTGCAAACTGCACATAATAATAATAATTTGTCCAAAATTACAGCCTTTCAGCAAAAAAAAAAAACAACACCTCTGTCAATCTTTTGTGAGTAATTGTCTTTCCAAATAAACAGCCATGAACTATCCATCAGTTAAACAAACAAACCAAGCCTTTGAACAGGGTTTGGAGCCTGCAGGATGGAGGAAGACCACAGCAGTTTTTACTTCATCATCCCTCCTCTGCAGAGCTCTACTGATGAAGAGGAAGAAATGGCTGTGGAGGACACAGGAGTTAAAGAAGAGAAGGAAAAGAAAGCCATGCTAGTTCAAGTCTCTTGTTTCCACACTCCAAACAAACAAAGTTTTCTCTAAGAAAGTAACAAGTAGTTTGTCAGCATGGCAATCAGTATCAGAATGAAAAAAAAGGAACAAAGTTATATAATTTAAATGATTGCCTGGGTGAAAAGCCCTGAGGATGGTGCAAAGGCAGAGGCAGCAGGACTGGATTGTCCATCAGAAAACCCCTGGTGACAAAACACAAAGCACAACCCAGTCCCTGCACACAAACACTGTGCTCACAACTACATCTGGAATGGAAAAGGAACAAAACCACCTGGATACAGCTTCATCATTAGCAAAATAAATAAATATCATCTGAATAAAAACGAGCTTACCACAAGCTCCACTTAACAATGGCTCAATGTTCTGCACAGGCATGAAAAGGTTTACTGACTCTTTGAAATTAAATACTGTCCTAACAACGCCTGACAACATCCTCTGTTTGGAACTAACAGGAAAAAGTTAATACTCAATTACAAGATCCACACAGGTAGTGACCAAGAGCTTGAAAACATAATACAGCATTTCAAAAGATGTAGAAAAGATAAATATTTATTTTGGAAGTTTTAGTGGCAGGAGATCAAGTTTTTTCAGGAGCTTGGTCTCCACCTAGAACAGTATTGCACAACTCCAAACAGAGCTGAGGACAGACTTAGTGGGAATCCTGATGGGTTAAGGACAGGCTGCACAGTCCCAGCTGGAATTTAAACCACATTTCTGCTAATAAAGCCAGCCTGAGAGCTCCACCTCCCCTTCTTCCCCTTTTCTGTTTCACCAGCCCTCAAACTAATCCACAGGAGTTATCTGTCTGCAGTTCTCAAAGACACTGGGAAATGTCAGGCATGCAGGGCTGCAGAAATTCAGTGTTTTCCTTTATTTAGAGAGTCTGGAATGGGAAAATACTGGGTTAATCACAATGTTTGTTTTTCCCCAGCCAGTAGCTGGGAAGATCTCCCTGGCTGTAGCACTTGGGAAGGATGTAAAGGAGCGTTTGGGAAGGAAATTGTGGCCACCAAAGGGAAAAGTCTGACAAAAAAAGACATTTACCAAATCCTGTATCCCATGTAACAAGTAAATCCTCAAATAAAAAAATTCATTTTCTTTCCTTCTTTCCAGTACAACAACCACCCTTGATAATTTATTGGAACTCCAGTAAACTTTTCAGTAATACTACAAAACAAATCAACACAACCACTCACAGTTTTAATGTCCCTGCAAAGAAAACAATCATTCCCATTGGAAAAATCTGTTGTCAGCACACAGTTCATGCAGGAGGTTGCCAGTACAAACGCTTCAGTTCCTGATCAATTGTAAAAGCACACTAAGCAGGGATGTGCCCTCACACCTGAAGATGTCTGAGCCCATTCCACTGGGTTTGGTGCAAAGATAAAGAGATGCAGCACATTTTTTGGGCAATCTAATGAAAAACATGAATTTGACTGGGATCTCTACTCAGCATCCTCGTGAAGCCAACACTGGGAATCCTGGGACTGAAGCACAAGGCAAAGCAGGTTCTCTTTCTTCTGTTGCCAAAACAAAAAGCCTCCTGCAGAGTCAGGAGTGAAGGTGACAGACACCGAGCTAAGTGGTGCAGACACACCTGAGGGATCTGGGCAAGCTGGGGGAGTGGCCCATGGCGATCCCATGAGCTTTAACAAGAGCAGGTGCTGGTGCTGCACATGGGTCAGGACAACCCCCAAGCTCTGTCCAGGCTGAGGGATGAAGAGATGGGGAGCAGCCCCAGGGAGAAGGGCCTGGGGGTGCTGGTGGCTGAGAGCTGGACATGAGCCAGCCCAGAAACTCCCTGTGCTGATCCCCCAGTGTGGGCAGCAGCAAAGGGGGATCCTGACCCTCTCCCCCAGCACAGCAAGGACCTGGAGCTGCTGGAGCCAGGCCAAAAGAGGCACCAGGATGATCAGAGGGATGGAGCAGCTCTGCTGGGAGGAAAGGCTGAGAGAATTGGGATTGTTCAGCCTGGAAAAAAGAAGGTTTTGGGGTGACCTCATTGCAGCCTTCCAGTACCTGAAGGGAGCTGGCAGGAAAGAGGGAAAGAAACTGTTTGCAAGAGCCTGGAGAGAGACAGGACAAAGGGGAATGGCTTCCCAATGACAGAGAAAGGATATGGGTTGATAATGGTAAAAAAATTCTTCCCTGTGAGGGTGGGCAGGCCCTGGCACAGCTTTCCCAGAGCAGCTGTGGCTGTCCCATCCCTGGAAGTGTCCAAGGCCAGGTTGGACAGGGCTTGGAGCAGCCTGGGACAGCTGAAGGTGTTCCTGCCCATGGCAGGGGTGGGACTGGGTGAGTTTTAAGGTCCCTTCCAGCACAAAGAGATTGTGTGAAATCAACCCTGTATCCACTTCTTTCAGCCTCCAGGGCAGAGGATGTACAGGATTCTGACATGTACAGCTGCAGCATGGAACAAGGTCTTGTTTATAATTTGGCATACTTAATATTTTATGATAAAGCAACTAATGCTATGGAAACATAAACACATCCAGATATGTTTGTCAGACAAACCTGAATAGAATTTCATAAGGAAAAACACTGCTCTGGAGCACTTGACACTTTTCAAAGGTCTGTTATAAACAATGGAAGTTTCAGTTTACTTAGAATTATTAAACATCTTTTCTAATGGAAAAGTATTAGGCAACTAAAACCCCTGAGTTCCTCCTCATCAGCTTCCAAGCACAAAGCCACTGCAGCAACAAGAAATAAACATTCACATTTCCCAGCTATTATTTATGGTTCTAAAAGAGACATCTGCACCAACAGGGAACGAATATCTTCTGTGTCAGACACTGCATTTCTTGTTTTACACATCACATTGGAAGATTTGGCTTTGTGAACACATTTTGTGAAGCCAAAAGCTCTGCCCGGTGTCGCTTTGCAACCGGTCACAGAGCGAGCACGGCACTGCCACCACCACCCCTAAAACTCACATTATTCAGTAGAACCACTCAAACCATCACTAAAACTCACAGTATTCAGTAGAACCACTCAAACCACCCCTAAAACTCACAGTATTCAGTGGAACCACTCAAACCATCACTAAAACTCACATTATTCAGTAGAACCACTCAAACCATCACTAAAACTCACAGTATTCAGTGGAACCATTCAAACCATCACTAAAACTCACAGTATTCAGTGGAACCACTAAAACTCACAGTATTCAGTAGAACCACTCAAACCACCCCTAAAACTCACAGTATTCAGTGGAACCACTCCAACCATCACTAAAACTCACAGTATTCAGTGGAACCACTCAAACCATCACTAAAACTCACAGTATTCAATAGAACCACTCAAACCATCACTAAAACTCACAGTATTCAGTGGAAACACTCAAACCATCACTAAAACTCACAGTATTCAGTAGAACCACTTAAACCATCACTAAAACTCACAGTATTCAGTAGAACCACTCAAACCACCCCTAAAACTCACAGTATTCAGTAGAACCACTCAAACCATCACTAAAACTCACAGTATTCAGTAGAACCATTCAAACCATCACTAAAACTCACAGTATTCAATAGAACCACTCAAACCGATGAATGTTTTGCCGCAGAAAACTGATGCACGTGCATAACTCTCACTCTTAAGGACAAATAAATACGGAAAAACCCAACAGAACCGTTCTGCTAGGCGATGAAAAAAAGAAGAGCTGCAGGGCTGGGACACGGACGGCGCTTTCTCAATGTCACACTCCACACGCGGTAGCGAGTGACACGTGCCAAAGCCCTCAGCGTGTCACGCTGCCAACCGCTTTTAATAAACGCAGCCCCCCTGGCACACGGAGTGATGTGAACAGCTCTGCACACACCGATTTCAAACCCACCGCCGCAGCAAAGCAAAGCGGACGAGGTCGAGGCACGCCAGGAGCCGGTTGTGCCTGCCCGCCGCTCATTCAATCCTCCCAGATTTCATACGGAGCCCAGATTTCCCACGGAAAACTCTTCCCTTCAGCACAGGGAGTAAGCAGAGGCCAAACACCGCGGTAAGCCGGGGCCGGGCCGGGGCGCAGAGCTGGGAGCGGGCCCGGCGGGGGTCCGAGCCCGCGGCCAAGGTCACCTTGCCAGGCCCGGGGCCGCCGGCTTTACCCGACGCCGGGGGCAGCCATGAGGGCGGATCCTCCGGACACCCTGAGCCCCTCCCGGGCTCACAACCGCTCTGAGGAGAACCTGGGGCGAGTGGGGACGGTGGGCCCCGCGCCGCGGGGAAACGCCGGCGGCCGCTCTCCCAAGTTCGGGGAGCCCGGGGGACCACCACCGCTCTTCCCCGGGCCCTCCCGCTCCGCCGTGCCCATGCCGCCCTTACCCAGCTTGACGGCGGAGTCCGCCACACACCGGTCCCACTTCCTGCCCAGGTCGCCCTCCGACGCCATCTTGCCCGTCCCCTCACCTCCTCCCCCGCGCAACTCTCGCGAGACCAGGTGCTCCACCTATCGCCCGCGCCGGCAGGTCTCGCGAGATTTCGCCGTCGTTGCCAAGGTAACCCACGGGCGGGCGTCATGGCCGCCGCGCCCGACCTTGGGCCCAGCCCAAAATCCCCTTTTTCCTCATAGGATCCGGCCCAAAACGCCGTTTTCCCCCGTAAGACCGGGCTCGCCACGTCCCCAGCCCATCCCGGGCTCCACCTCTCCGTCTAGAGCTCCCGCTGTGTCCTTGTTTGCCCTCGTCTCCCTCAGCCTATGGCAGCGTCCCTACCTCCTCGCAGGCGCCCGGGTTGGGCCCGCGCCCGCCGCCCCCCTGCCCGCAGGGCTCTCTCCTCATCCATGGTAAGAGCCGAGCTCATGCAGGGCCAAGCTTCTCACTGCAGCCTTGGGTACATCACTGGACACTCATTCCCGTGTAGGTTTTCCTTGGCGATGGTTCTGCATCCTGCACAGCTCCTGCAGCAGCTCTGGAGGGAGAACATTCCGTGAGGGGGGCAGAGCGCTGGAACAGGTGCCTAGGGGGGGCTTGGAGACATTCCAAACCCACCTGGAGGCATTCCTGTGTCACCTTCTCCAGGTGTCCCTGCCTTGGCAGGGAGGTTGAAACGAATGATCTCCAGAAAGCCCTTCCAACCCTAATAATTCTGTGTTTTTTACTGTCTGGCCTCAGCTGCTCTTCAGGGCCTGAAATGAGATACAAGTCTGTGACAGCTCTTGTCAATCCCTATCAATATCCCAGGAATCACCTCATTTTAAGAGCAGCCTGGGCCCCCCACACTCTTGTTTATTTGAGAAAAGGAGACGAATAATCTCAGCAAGATCATTCTGTCACATTCAAGAAGTTAATCCACACCATAGGTTGACAGTGAGAATCACAGAATTGCAGAATGCTTTGGGTTGGGAGGAATATTAAAGTTCATTCAGTTCCACTCCCTGCCGTGGGCAGGGACACCTTCCACTATCCCAGGTTGTTCCAAGCCCTGTCCAACCTGGATTTGGGCACTTCCAGGGATCCAGGAGCAGCCACAGCTTTTCTGGGCACCCTGTGCCAGGGCCTGCCCACCCTCACAGGGAAAGATTTCACTCTTGTACATATACACTCATATTTCCTAATTTTAGAGGTTGTGGGAAGGGTTCCCACTGACTCTGGGGCTTCAGCCCATCCTGCAGCGTGCTGCAGCTTTGTGGAGCCAGCAACGTAACTGTGAATGTCTCCAAATCTACTATAATGAATTTTGTGTTGCAAATGGTGTGTAGGCTGCCTGGAAGGCATTCTCCAGAAGCCTTGAAGAAAAAAAAAAAAAAACCCAGGGCGTTTGTCAAGTACTAATGTCCTCGTTCACACTGTGAGGCAATTTTTAGCTGTGATTACTTGTTTTGATTTCTTCAAGTTCTGGTAATTTTCTTTATCGAGGTGGAGGAGGCTCTGCTGCTTCATAAAACTGGAAGTTCTTTCACAAGTCAGTTACTAAAGGCATAAACAGAAGTGAAAAATTCTTGAAGTTGGCAAAAGTTTCATTAAGTTATTGTTGGTTTAAGTCTTTCATTTATTTTAAAAGTACAACTGGTTTTGATCTAGAGTCACGATGAAGATTTTTAATTGGTTTGGTTCAACTCCTTCACATATCACAATCACAATTAACCATTATTTTCTCTTCCTTATAAAATCTAAATGGCTTTTAAAAACTTATCTTAAAAGGCACATGGTTAAACTGAGCCCCTGAAGGTTCAGGAGGTTTCCCTGGAGAAGGCAGCCCTTGTTCTGTAAGGGGATCTTCCTTTTCTCTTCCTCCCCCTGCAATTTGCTGAAATCAGTCTGCATTGCTGCATAGTTGGTATCCAAAATAGAACCACGCATCGAGTTACTTATAAAAATACCAACATGATCCAGCAGTTTTTTCCCTGAGTTGTTACAGAGGAGCTTTTCTGAAACCACTGCCCCAGCGGTGCCAGCTCCACCCTCCCGTTTCCAAACAGCTCTGGAAAATATCAAGAGGGGGAAAAAAGATAACTTGAAGCCTCCAAAATAATTCTTTAATTTTCATCCCAAAAAAATTAAATTCCAGAAGGCAGTGTTTAAAACCAACCCAGAAATGTGGTCTTTTGTTGGCAAAAACATATGCTGAGTGCAGGCCAGGGTAGTCTCACTTCACACTTACTCATTTTCAGGCTGTTGGGCTCCCTGGAAAACGCTGTTTTTTGGGATGGAGGAAGCAGTGGTGAGCAGCTGGATTGTGAGGCACTTCATAAAGGGTTGTGTGGCTGTGTCTCAATGTATCCTGACAGCCTCACCTCAGGACCTGGTGCATTAAACCCTTTCCAAGGGGATGGAATAGTTCAGGGTAATTGTTTTGAACATTCAGCTTCCTTTGGAGAAATCACTGCTGCTTTTAAATCCCAGAGTCACTGAGTGATCAGAGGGGGCTCTGGAAAACGTTATCCATTAAGGATCTAGAGCACATTCTCTGTACCCCTTCCCCACCCCAGGGAAAAATGAAGGCAGGAGGGAATGTGTCCAAAGACAGGCTTTTCTCTCCATTGCTATAGTTACTTGGCAGTTAGACCCTTGCAGTGTAATATCAACTATTTATTATTGTGGGACTCCAAGGTGATGTTTAGAACATGCAGTTTTGAAAAAGCTTTTTTTTTTTTTTTTGCATTTTACAGCCCAGCATGTGCTATCCCAGGATTCCTGCCCTCCCTTCTCCCCTCGTGCTCTCCTCTCCTTTCTTTTCCAGTAAATAAGTGTATGAATAAAAGGAGGAAATGAAGCCAGAAAGGTTCAAAATGAGCCCTGTATTTCTCTGGTGGAGGTCAGCTTCTATTGAAGTAGGTTCAGACCTCATGTCCCCAGTTTTGTTAACAATATTCCTGACTGAGCTGTGTGTGGAATTAAGCACTGCTCACTAGGAGTTAGACACTGCTTAGGTTTTCAGCAGAAAGCCATCAGATAGGGCAGAGGCAGGACTGGGCATCTCAGGTGAATAATAATTATTATTCTTCAAAATTGCTGCTTCCCTGGTGGTCTGGTGGAAGATCCATGCAGAGGATCCAATGCTGGCTCCAGTTCTGGGAGCCTCATCACAAGAAGATGGGGCTGGAGAGTGTCCAGGGAAAGGAATGGAGCTGGGGAAGGGTTTGGAGCACCAGGAGAGGCTGAGGGAGCTGGGAAAGGGGCTCAGCCTGGAGAAAAGGAGCTCAGGGGGAATTTCTGGCTCTGCACAATTCCCTGCCAGGAGGGGACAGCTGGGGGATCGGGATTTCTCCCAGGGAATAGGGACAGGAGGAGAGGGAACGGCCTCAGGGGAGGCTCAGGGTGGATATCAGAGGAATTTCCTCATGGAAAGGGAGCTCAGGCCTTGGCAGGGGCTGCCTGGGGAGGTTTGGAGTCCCCATCCCTGGAGGTGTCCCTGGAAGGGCTGGATGTGGCACTCAGTGCTGGGGACAAGGTGGGGATTGGTCACAGCTTGGACTCCATGGTCTGGGAGGGCTTTTCCAAGGATTCTATGATTCCATAGCTGCACTTGGGGGTGAGGAGCTCCCCTGGAACTGCACCAGCCAGAATTCAAACCCTTTTCAAGAGAACAGCCTTCCTTCCAACTGTTACCTCTGGCTTGTCCATAGATCAGGATGAGTTTTTGGTTCAAAAGTTCCCAGCAAGTTTTTATTTTTTTTAAATCTTCCCCAGCATGAGAATATCACCTCTTATCCTATTTTTTCAAAGAGTCCTAAAGCATCCCTTGTGTCATTTCCCCACTGGATACTGATACACTCTTGCTCTTCTCTTTTCCAAGGAACACACATGCAGCTTCTCCCATAGATTTAAATAACATGAATCACCTCCCACACATATATTTTTAATTTGTTTTTCTGCCAAGATCTGCACAGGAAGGCAGCAGTGTAGGAGTTATCTGCTTGTAATGGTTGACACAGCCTCGGTGTGGGCCCCCACTCCCTGTTTCCTGTACTTCCAGAACAATTCTTTCACGTTACAGAGAGCTCAAGACCTGGCTGGGAACCTCCAACTCTCCACTCAGGTGTGTTGGGTTTTTCCTCCAAACATAAGCCACATTCACTGATGTTTCCTTCTCCCTTTGAAAACCTTTTAGCTATCCAAGCAACAACAACAACAAAAAAAGCTCTGAGGAGAAAGAAACCCCTCCTCAGCAGGATTTTGCCCTGAAATAGGAAAAGCGCCAGCGACTCCATTAAGCCTCCTGTGCTGTCCTTATTGATTTTATGTGGATGGCAGTTGGATGCTGTGGGGTGAACAATCCTCTGAGGCTGAACAATCCTCTGACTTGCATGAGGAGGGACAGCTTGTGCTGCAGTGAAACATCCCCCAGGCTTTCCATGGGGGGATCCACGTTAATTAGCACATTCTGGGCCTGTGCTGATGGATTTCCACGCCACTTTGGTTGGATTCTGCTGCTTCCAGCTGTCAGGTATGGCTGGTTGAAGCAGAACTTGGAAAAAAATGGGGCAAGATGTGTCACATCTCACTGTGCTAACTCTGCTCTAAGCTGCTTTTGCCATGGACATGAAGTTTGCCCCAAAAATCTCAGCAGGAAAGCACTTGCATGGAAACACTGACCTGAGTTTTTGCCAACTCTGAAATTCCAGGCAAAAGCAACGCTCTGACATTCCATGTCTTTATTTTCTGTGTACTATTTCATGATCATTTTTTAGAATAGCAGAGAGAAAAAACCTCCTTGTGCTGTATTGATGAGGTTTTCTAAGGAATAAGCCCATAAAAAAGTGCTGTTTTTCAGCCTTTTAGTATGTTTTTCCATTCGTCCATGTCTCTGGCTAATTCTATACAGATTCTAACTACTGAACCGTGACCATTGTATTAAGAAAGAATCCAGGCAGGCCCTTACAATTCTTTTGGCTGGTATATTAGCAGGCTTCAAATGAAGTGCAACGTGTCAAGGAAAAAGTAAGGGAATGGAAATTTTTGTTTCTTTCTGCTGTATTTAATCAGCTTTCTCCTTGACTTTTTTTTTTTTTAATGGCAAGCCACAGACATTATTGCTAGTTAATGACCAAGTTTGACTAGAATCCTCAAAACTCTTCAGGCTGAAGGCAGCTCCTGTGTTTCAAGATTTCTGAGCTGAAAAGACAAAAGCTGCAAGAAGAGGAATAAACTGTGCTAGGATATGCAGCTAAATGTGCTGGAACACAGGGGATCCCAACATTCCTGCAGTGTATGGAGATCTTGGGCTGCTGCTGGGTTTATCCTTTCCTTTAACCAAAGGAGCAGAAAACATTCAACATTCTCAGTGCAGGGAGGACAATGCCTCAAACCTCACACTAAATGGGCAATATGTTGTTTTTCATTAAATGTGGGATTCAGAGTTACTCATCAGTTCCTGCAGGAAATGGGGAAACTCTAAAAACATTTAAATTCCAGGAGTACACTCAGCAAAGCTGCTTTGGGCTCAGGATGGGGGACTTTTTTTATTGTTTGTGTGCTATTTTGACACTGTGTACAAAGATCTCCATAGTGAGAATTATCTGTGGCTTGAACATAGAATTCCAAGACATTGGGTAGTGTTGTAGGTACCTTTTTCCTATATTGGTTTCCAAGAAACACTCGTTTTTCAGCCTCAAACCAAGTGATGCTGCTGTTTTACTGACTCTGACTAATAAAACCCAGCAAGCTAAACTTTACCATTGCTGGAAGACTCTTGCAGCAATAAATTCAATTTATGAGAACTCCTAATAAAAGTTTACATATCTTTCAAGTGCCATGAAAGAAAATGGGCAATATGACCAGAAAAAAAAAAAAAAAAAGCAAAAAAAAAAAGCTCAAGATGTTTTTTTTTGTTATTAAAAAAAAATGACTATTCAGTGAAGCATGAAGGTTTTCTCTCAGACCTTGCTCCTCAGCATGTTCTCACAGTCACCCTTGGCCCTGGATAAATGCTGGAATAAACAAAATAAATAGCGTTTCACCACGCATGCAGGAGGATAAAATAAAAACCACATCGTGCTGGACCACAAATGCTTCAGGAAGTTCTGGCTGAACGTGAAAAGTACTTTGTAATGCTAATAAGTGTTTATCCTTTTGCTTCCTCGAATGTAATCAAATGTACAGGGAAAGCACATGGGTTTTAGAGCTGCTGATTGCAGGATCAAAAGCCTGGTTATTAATTGCACATGAATCTGATGTTGTTGGGATGTTAAGATGCTGACTGACATCCCTGTTTGCTTCCTTTGTTTCTAGAGTTTTGTTTTAGAGAGGGGCAATGCCTGCCATGAACCCTTTTGGGTGTTTTTTCCTGCAGGTTTGGGTTCCTCCCAACGCTTGGATTCATGGAATATCCCTGAACTTGCTGCATTTGGTGTCAGCCCCTCCACAAATCCCAGCAGAAGGTGGGATGGTGGTGACATTCACGGTGGGATTCACTCCCCACCCCAAACTGCAGCCTGTCTGTGAGAGTCTGCTCCTACATCTTCATAAACAAACAACAAAAAAAAATCCCTGAAACATGGCCTGCTATAAACAAGCAAAGCAAACAGCTGGTCCTCATTTAAAAAAAAAAAAAAAGATGTGACATCAATTTGCAAACGAATCTGCAGATCTTCTTAATGCAAATATTTTTGGGAAAACAGAAAGCAGCTGTTTATTCTTCTTTATACCTATTAGCAGGAAAAAAAAAAAAAATCCAGGATGCTTGTATTTCTTCCTCTAAGAAAAACATCCTCTTGGCCTCCACATCCATTTGCAGCTCAAATTGTTTGAAATTTACTGGGCTGCCTAATTCTGCTATTGCTGTGCTGCTCCAGCAAGCAGCTAGGAGCTGTTTCTGCTCAAAACTAAAACTACTCCAAGTAGAGTTATCACTGAATACTTTACATGAATTTTGGGACAGAAAGAGGGAATTTTAGAACATTTTCACATTTATCAGTTCCTGCCTCCCAGCCCTGAGGAGTGCACGTGCATTAGCTGTGTGGATGACTGGAAAATGAATGAATAATTTGGCCTGTTTAATGAACAGGTTTGCTTTTCTTAATTAGCTCCGAGGGAATGCAAGGACTGGAGGAGGATCTGGGGACAGCAAAATAGGAGCCATTTGGGATTGTTGCATTTCACAAAGCAGTTTGAAGGAGGTTAGGCTGAGGAGTAGTGGCAAAGAACAGAATTTGGAGTCTCTTGAGCCTTCTCAGGTCATGTGGCCGCTCTCCCAGATGTGGAAGGATAATTTCCCACCTTTGGGTTTGTTTGGTACTGGCTATTGATGGAGTTTTACGTGGTTTTGTGTTTCTGTGAAGTAATACAGCTCCTGTTTTTCCCTGAGATCATTCTTCTGTTTTCTCTCCTCCCTTCCCAGCTTGGTTTTGTTCCTGCTCTGCAAACACCAGTGAGAGCTGTTCTGTCTGCACAGGCTCCATTGTGGTGCAGATTCATGTGCTGCACTCCTGTTTCTGGCTGTTGTAACCTGACCCATGTCCAAGCTGTTCGCTTCCCTGGAAATTGGGGTTGTCCTCTGCACACTGAAAGCTTGGCTGGTTTGCCTGGTTATGTTAAGGAGCAGTCAGAGCTGGGAATGTTTGTCCAGCCACAAACACCTGGGATAATGTGTGGGTGCAATGTCAGGGCTTGGCCTGGGTCATCTTCTCCCAGGGAGGGTGTGCCATGGTGTTACATCCATGGGAAAATCCCTGTGTGACTGTTGTGTCTGTGATATCCATGGGAAATCCCTGTGTGACTGCTGTGTGATATCCATGGGAAATCCCTGTGTGACTGTTGTGTCTGTGACATCCACAGGAAATCCCTGTGTGACTGTCCTGTGATATCCACAGGAAATCCCTGCGTGACTGTTGTGTCTGTGATATCCACAGGAAATCCCTGTGTGACTGTCCTGTGTGATATCCATGGGAAATCCCTGTGTGACTGCTGTGTGATATCCATGGGAAATCCCTGTGTGACTGTTGTGTGATATCCATGGGAAATCCCTGTGTGACTGTTGTGTCTGTGATATCCACAGGAAATCCATGTGTGACTGTTGTGTCTGTGATATCCACAGGAAATCCATGTGTGACTGTTGTGTGATATCCATGGGAAATCCCTGTGTGACTGTCCTGTGATATCCACAGGAAATCCATGTGTGACTGTCCTTGATATCCATGGGAAATCCCTGTGTGACTGTCCTGTGATATCCATGGGAAATCCCTGTGTGACTGTCCTGTGTGATATCCATGGGAAATCCCTGTGTGACTGTCCTTGATATCCACAGGAAATCCCTGTGTGACTGTCCTTGATATCCACAGGAAATCCATGTGTCACCCCGTGCTGGCATTTCCAGCTCCTACACCAAACCACGAGAAGGGTTTTTTTTGGTTCCCCAGGGCCAAGTCTGCAGCACACACTCCCCATGGAGGTTTCTTTGGGGTCCTGACAACAAAATTGGGGTGAAACAAAGCCTGACCTGCTCCAAAAAGAGGAAGGTGTCACTGCTTAATGAATCCTTCAAGTTTTCCTGGGATAATTGTCTTTTGTAGCTTTGACGTTCCCATATTGAGGGCAAGTCCAAGAGTCTGGAATTGAGATGTCTTATGTGAAATCACTTTAATGGGAATGCTTTATTTTGGGATAGCCTGAGCAAAATAGAAACATTTTATTAGTACATAGACCCTGATTTTGGAGATCCTGCTTCAGGTCACCTTCAGGGAACTCTGCCTTGGTGTCCCCTGAGGTCCCTTCCAACCTTAACAAATCTTTGATCCTGTCACAGCTGCCAGAGCATCCAACTGTGTCATCACCTGCCCGGCTTCCAGCAGCTACCTCCAACACCGAACACCTCCTTTCAAAAATAATTAATAATTCCCCCTGGCCTTAAGCAGCTGGAGGCTGCTTCAGACCTAACGGATGCATTACAGGCATGTGTAAGGTTCAGTTTACCTGTGTAAAAGCCAGCTTGAGGGTGACGAGTTTGCTACTCGTTACCTCTTCTGGGATGCGTTTGCCGTGCTACCCGCCTGCCTCGTGCGGCCTTTCGTTTAAATTTAAATAAGTATGTGTAAGGGAGCGATCTTGCCGCGCAGAGGCTCCGGCACCGACTGAGGGCCGGGCCCGAGCTGCGGGCGCTCCCCCCCACAGGCCCCGCCCCCGAGCCCGCCCTCGGGCTCTGATTGGCCGCCGCGCTCACCCCCGCGCTGCAGTTGGTATCGCCGTCCGCTCCGTCCCCCCCGCGCCGGCCGCGTGGTTCGCTCCGCCCCGCCCACCCGCCCCTCCGCCGCGCATCCATACTTGGCGATGGCCGGCGAGCCGCGCGCTGATTGGCCGGGAGCGGCTCGGGGGCGGGGCCGGCGGCGCTGACCCGGATGTTCACTGCCGGGCGGCGGCGGAAGCGGACGGGCCGCGGCGTCGAAGCCACAGGGACGGACCGGGAGGCGCCGCCGTTCTACCGCCCCGCGCACCCGCCCAGCCGACATGGTGAGAGGAGAGCGGGCCGGCCCCGCGCCCACAGCCGCGGCTCCCGCCCTTCCGCACAACCCCCGCGCCGCCCCCCGCGCCGACACCGCCCCCTCGCACCGGGGGGCCTCGGCCGGCCTCCCCCGGGCGGCGGGGACGGAGGGACGGAGGGATGGAGGGAGGGCCCAGGCGGTGCTGCCGGCACGCAGGGAGGGCTGGCCCGGCCTGAGGGCGCTGGCAGAGGGGCTGAGGCTGGCGGGGGCTCATCCCGGCGCTCCGCAGGGCCCGGGGGCGCGGGGCTCCGCTGCCCGGTTATTACCGGTCTCTGGTGCCGGTACCGGGCGGTGTTTCCAGAGGAAATGCTGTCCAGTTCCACAGGGAATGGTTCCGCTTTGGCGGACACCGGTACCGCCCGGGGTGTTGCGATGGGCGCGGGTGCAGCGGCGTCTGGGAGCGCTGGGCCCGTCCGCTGTCGCTCCCGTGCATAAATCCAAGTTATTTCTCATAAATCCAAGTCATATCTCATAAATCCAAGTTATTTCCCTCCGTCTGGAAACCGGGATCGGTGCTGAGTGTGCTGTGAGCTCATGGAATCCGCGGAATACGGGAAAATCAAGCGCCGCCCGAGCAGGAGGTGCTCCAGCCCTGGGTGCTGCTTCTCCACAGGGCTGAGAACTTTCCCTTCCCACGGGGAGCCTCGGTGTCCTCAGGCGTGTGGAATAATCTCCATTTCCCTGTGTTTCCCCGATGGATCAGCCCAGGGATGCACAAAGCCTTTCGATTTCACTTTGGTGCTGTGTAAAAGGAGCAGATTCCAGCAGGGCCCGCCCAGGGCAGCGAGGAAAGGGGAGCTGGCCCTGCCCTGCTCTGCTTCCCTGGACAGGAGAATTTCCCCAGCCCCATGGATGGAGTCACTTGTAGGGCATCACATCACTTGATGCTGTTGGGGGTTTGTGATTGATGACAATTCAACAACTTTCAAGTATGTTTAGTTCATAAAAGAACAACTCACAGCAGTGTAAAGGCTGTTTAACCATGCAAGTGTAATCCTTTACTTCTTGCCTTCATCCCTAGGAATTTCAGGGGCAATGCCTTATTTTTTTTTATTATATGAGCCACTTATATCATGCAGGATAAAGATCTTTAATGTCAGGTGAAATGTCAGGGTGCTGCACCTGAGTCCTGGCAGGACAGAGCATCTTATTCCAGCTCTGTACCTTATTTTAACACACTGAAATCTGTATGTGTGAGACCTGAGTGAGGAATCTCAGACTGGGATTCCAACAAACCTATCCCAACTCCTGCCACTGCAAAAATCCTCACAGGAAAAGAATTCAAAGAAAACCAGGAGGCTTCATGTGAAATAACAACAGTGGTACCAACTTCTTTGAAGGGGATATAAAATGTGCTTTTAGGAGAATCCAGTCAGGGTTTAAATGTAACTGTGTCAGTCATTTGGAGGAGGTACAGCACAAACCCTTTGGTAATTTCCTGAGTGTTACAAGGTTTTGCTGCCTTCTGGTTTTTTCATGTTTAGTCACAGAGACTTGGGCATAGGAGAAATTTGATCAGAACTGCCAACATTATGTGGTGGTTTCCAGTGTTGAGTGGACTTCAGGGAAGAACCTGCAGCCTCCAGTTTCAACTCGGGTGCAAACCCAGTGTTTTAGGTTCTTCCAGGATCTTTACTTTCAGTGGTCTGAGACCAGAGTACAGAAATGGAGCACTGAAATGGCCCTTTCACTGAAGAGAACAGTTTTAATGGTGCAGGATATTGGGTCAAACATTCCTGGTACCCACAGGGTTACCAACATCTGTGTAGGGCAGAGATGGGAACTTTTGTCTCCTTGGAGAACTCAGGGCTGTGCCCACATTTCAGTCAGGTGCTCAGGGAAACACACGAAGCTTGAAAACTGCCTGGATGGACGGTGTCTCCTGTGCTAAAAATAAATGGAATGCACTGTTCTGGGCAAAGCAGGACTTGGGAGAGTGGATCTGCTGAGATTTCTGGAATTGTGGGTTATGAATGGATGGAATCCAGTTACTCTTTGTAAAACTAAAACCCTTCCTTTCCAGGTTATGTAAACTGGCCTGATCATGTTAGCAAGGATTTCTTCTGCTGTGCAACTCTTGAGGAAAAGGAGGACAATTTTAGCAAAAATTTATGATTTAATCATCCATAAATTCAGACTGTCTAGCGTAGTGCTGGCTGTGCATCATCCATCTAGGATTTGTGAGGCAGATAAGGAGCAGTGAAGCACAGCCCAGGGCGTGTGATGTGACAGTGACACCAACACAAACCTCGAGTGCTGCTCAGGGTCACCAAGATTCTCAAGATAGGAGTTGTTTATCTGGAATCAGAGCACATCTCTAACCTGGCTGTGTCCTGTTTGGACCTCCATGTGTGTGGGGACATTTTCAGTATCCACAGCAAGTCCTTTGCCTTCTGAGAAACACCAGCTTCAGCTGTTTACTAAAGTCTGTGTTTTATTAGGCAAGCCAAGTGTGTGAGCTTAGCTAAGTGTTACCTTAAACAACAAATTGCCAAAATAATCAAGTCCTGGGATATCACTGGGATAGAGAATTCTGCCATTGCAGTGATGCTTAATCTTGTGGTTTATTAGGGAGGGAAAAGCGATTGCAAGCTGAAGTTGTTCAAACAGGATTTCCTCATATGGTGAATATATATGCTGATGTGGGACTAGTTGACATCTGGGAGTGAAACAGAATGAAAGTGCAGCTCAGCTCTTTTGGGTGACTATTTTTAGTCCTTATTACTAGAGTTGAGTTGAGGAATTACTTTCTTTGGGAAAAGGACAATGCTGCCCTTCTCAGTTTCTCCTTCCACAGCTGTCAGCTTTGCTTTCCATCCATCCCTTGGCTTCCCTGGATGAAGGATGTCTGGGGAGCTTGGGTTGTTCATCATCACCCAGCACTTCCCAGTGCTCTGTACTGGTCCAGTTTGCTGTTGGTGCATCAGGGAATCATGGAATGGTTTGATCTGGAAGGGACCTTGAATCCCATCCCATTCCATGGCAGGGACACCTTCCATAGCCCAGAGTGGTCTAAATCCAACCTGGACTTGGATTTCCAGGGATCCAGGGGCAGCCACAGCTTCTCTGGGCACCTGTGCCAGGGCCTTCCCACCCTCACAGCCAGGAATTCCTTCCTAAAACCCCACCTATCCCTGCCCTCTGCTAGTGGGAGCCATTCCCTGTATCCTGTCCCTCCATCCCTTGTCCATATTCTGTCACCATCCTTCCTGCCAGCTCCCTTCAGGCACTGGAAGGCCCCAGCTAGGTCACCCCAAAACCTTAAAATTCAAATTTTCACTCAGGATAATTCTGCAGACTCCATGGGCAGTGCCAGTGCCCGTGTTTATCTTCCTGCCTGCCCTTTGTGGGGATGTTTGGTCAAATCCAAGGAGCTCCTTACCCTGCAGAGTAAACTTGTAGAGAAGTGTTTGGCTGTGATTTGTCCCCTTTGGGCTGGTTCACACTGTGACAGACCCACCTCAGGGTAAAATAATTTATAATAATATAATATGTATATTTATTATAATATAATAATAATTAATATTATTAATATTTAATATTATCACTATTTATTTTAATAATTTATAATAATAAATTTTCACCTCAGGGTAAAATAAAAGATATTTTCAGTGCCTGCTGAAGGGAGCAGTTTTACTGGAGGATTGTGAGGTCCTGGAAGGTGCCTGTACACAGTTTAGGGCTATGGAATTCCAGGATAGTTTGGGCTGGAAGGACCTTTAGAGGCCATCTGGTCCAGCCCCCTCTGTGGGCAGGGACACCTTCATTAGAACAGGTTGTTCAGCCCTGTTATTTTACCCTACTTTAACCCAAAGTGCTTTAATAACTTATTTTTCCAGGTGAAAGATGATTACAGAAGTAGGAGATACTTGAAAAAGATGCTGATCTTCTGTTTTTATCAATATGTTTTAGTCAATCACTTTATAAAGTGATTCATAAACTGATTTTTAAAGTGCATTGTAAAATTTCCTGCTTTCCCACCGATTCATGCTGGGAATGAATTTAAAAAACCTCAACCAAATCAATCTTTGTGTCTCTCCTCAATGCAAGAAAGGCCCAAAACATGTGAATGCTTCAGTTCTTCCTAAGCTTTTGCCATTTCCAGGAATAAAGGTTAAAAAAAAAAAAAATCTCACTTAAAAACATGAGATTTCAAATTTGAATTTCTTTGCACCACAGAGGCTTCATCCCTGAAGGACTAATTAATATTTCTGACCAACACAAGCTTTTCCCAGGCTTTCTGCTCTCTCTTAGTTGGGCTTTAGCCCAAATTTTGTTTGCTGATAGGTTGTGCTAATTAAAAAGCTTCTCTAGCTTGAAGATCAAGAGTTCAGAGCAGTGCAGTGGGGGTGTGGCCACTTCAAACTGGAGTAGAAACCAAATCTTTGGTGTGATGCCTTCTTAAATATTTAACAGTCTGTGACTGAGGGGTTCCTGCTGATGTTCCTGTGACAGCTGACCAAGAACTGTAGTGGAAACTTGGTTAAGGTGTGAAACTCTCCTGACTCGAGCTGAATAATTCAGGGTACCTGGACCTGATCCAGTGGCCAAAATTCACTTGTTATTCCTAAAGCAGGATGGGAACAAAAAAAAAAAAAAACTCAAAAAGGTTTTCCTGGGAAGTTGGAGCTCTTGCCTGTGTGGTAGATGAGGAATTTGCTTTTGAAACTTGCTTGGTGGAGCACGAGGGGAAATGTGGTGTTGAGGAAGTTTTAAAGGTGTTTTTCTGTTAATTGAGCTGAGAGGATTTATCATGGGAGGGTGGATTTGAGGAAGGGGCTTTGCTTGTTTCAAATTATTGTAATTTTGCTCTGTAATGCCAGGTGCAGTGGAGCCCTGTCCTTCTGTGAAGTTTTGAGTGAGGAATTAAAAGCTGGATCTATTTTGTCATTTTGTGCCTAAAATAATCTTCTATTTAGAATGACTTTAGGCAATACCTGGTGCTGTGTTTCCTGGAGTGCTGGTCTGAGCCTTGGCACCAATCAAGATTAATTTCCTTGTATTATCTGGTGCTGCTGCTTTGCCCTCCCTCCCTCTTGTAGGCTTTAGAAGGAAATATGCAGCTTGCTTTGAGCTCCTGCTCTTTGTGCCACACCTTCCAAGCCAGGCTGAAGAATTAGGGAATGGATTTGCAGGCACTTGACTTATCTGGCTGCTCAGAAGTTGCCTACTTTATTGGTGCTCTATATTAATATATTAAATGAATCTATAATTAAACCTCACTAGTTTATATTTCATCAGTGTACCTGCTTCCTTTTCAGCACAGGGTTTGTTTGGGAGCCCTGGCTCTGGGTTTAGCCCCTTGGGACTGGACTCCAGGTGCTGCAGAGCGTGTCCTTCCCTGAGTGTGAAGGGAATGTCCTCCAGAGAAAGTGGAGCTGAGTCCTTTCCTGAAATTCACTTGGAATTTCAATCACGTCCTTGTTGCAAAGTGGGAGCCTTAGGAGGCTGGGTGAAAGCAGAACTCAGGATCTCACAGTTTTAGCAGCATCAGCTGAAACAGGACTGAAAACAGCACTTAAGTAAGAGGATTTTGTGAGGAAGGAAAAATGTTTGAGACTGCACTGAAGACAGAAGCTTAGTGGTTGCCTGAAGCCACCACAAATAAAATACTCTTTATTCTCTCAGGGAATTTTGTTTGCGTTTCTTTAGGTGGTATTTTCTCTCTCTTCCATTTGACAAACTGCTGAGTTTGAAAGCAATGACCTGTTACCTGCCTTTCCTGGACATTTTTACCTTGGTAAATACCAGGATTTAAAAAGCCCAGGCAGTTGGGGTCTGGCTGCCAGCCTGGGCTTGCAACCTGAGACAGCTCAGGAAACAAGAGATGGGGCTTTTGGTGTGTTAATTCAAGGGAGGAGAGAGCCATGAAATGGAGGAATGAGGTAAAATATCAGCTGCATTGTGCTGACTACAGCTGTATTTATCCACCAGGTGCTGTCACCTTGTTGATCCAGGTTTGGGTGTAATCTTGGCTCAGCATTGATGGTGCTCCACTGGGTGCTCAAAACCAGCTTCACGTAGCCATGAGTCCAGGCAGGGCTAACCCAGGTGCAGACTAGCAAAATAATAGTAATAATAATAATAATAATTACTGGAATAATTGTTAACTTCATGTGAAAGTGAAGGGAAACGTGCTGGGGATCGAGGCTGGCACTTGTGTGCTCCCCCAGAAAATGTCAGCACTGCTCAGACCCATCCCAGAGCCTGTGTGGATGGAGCTGGGTGCCTGCCTGCAGGTGGGGTGGAGGGTAGGTCAGGCAGCTTCAAAAGTGATGAGGAAGGCATGGAAAAACTGAGGAAGGCATGGAAAAACTGAGGAAGGCACAAAAAAACCGCAGGGAATTGCAGAAAGGAAGGAATTGTGGGAGGAGTGGCTGTCAGGTGTGATATTCCATAGATTATGGGTATGAGAAACCAGGAGCTGCCTGGTTTAAAACTTGAATTCCTGGGATAGAACTGGAGTGTTGGGAGCTGTGCAGGGCAGTCACTGAGGTAACTCGTGTGAGACCCAAGCACAAGGCATATTAACCTACTTTTCTGACCTTTGAGGAATGGGAGAACTTTGAGGGAAGAGGGCTAATGAGAGATCCTCCTGCCTGCCTTGCCAGGCATCCGGTTACTTGCCAGAGTTATCTCCTGAATTTACAACCCTGGCTGCAGCCTCCAGGAGCTGGAAAGTGCTGAGTTTGCAGCTGAAGCTGGGCAGCTGTTGGCTCCAGGGAGAGCTGGGATAGAGCAAATCCTGAATTTGGGATGTTGACACCGTGTTGGTTCTGCTGTTGGTAAGCACAGGATGTTTGCTGTCACCTTCAAACACCCCTGCCACTCTCCAGTGTGTATTTTATTGAATATTTTTGATGTGATTTCTCACAAAACAGAATTGAAGTTGCAGTTGACTGGAAAGAGAACCTGGATCTGTCAGGCCAAGACCATCTTGCCCAACTTTGCTCTTCCTGCAAGAAAAAAACCCAAACTATTCCATTTCAATTAAGCAGTTCCAAAACTTTTGTGACCAGGCTGATTGGAACATGAAGCAGACAGTGCATAGAAGAAAAGAGCATTTGAAAAGGTCATTGAGCATTAGCAGGATTAAAAGAAAGCATCACAAATGACATGTTTGTAGATGGACAGGATGGCAAATGGCAGTGTTGAATCTCAAGAGCTGCTGTATTTGTAGTAATTATGGTTTCAATTTAATAAAACAAAAGAAGTGATCCCAGTAAAAATTAGGCAGCCCTTCCCTAAAGATGGATTTGGGCTCTTCCTCACAATATTTGAGTGGAAATCAGGAGGACAGTGTGAAAAACAGGTCAGCAGGCTTGTGAACCAAGTCAGACCTAGTGCTTTGGGTGATTTCAAAACCTTTTAGGGCACAAACACGCTTGTGTTCATCTCTCCTGGTAATGAAACCAGGTGTTGCAGGTGCCTCATGAGCAGTTTGCAAAATCAGGCTGAGTTCTTGTCTCTCAGTGCTGTGCTTTAATGGGTTATTTGCATTTTGTTTAGGTCAAATTTCCTATCTTTAGTTAGAACTAACAAAGAAAATGTTATTTTGTGTGAAATCGAGACTTAAAACGGGGAAAATCCCCCACTGTGCTGTAACATTAGTCATAAAAACCTGTTGGCAAAGTTAGTCAGTTCTACAGGCAACTTCAATGTCTTTAATCCATTTATTAAAAATTTTATTTAATACTTTTTTTTTTTTTTCAATCTGTACAACTTTCCTGTGTAGCCCCCACTTTCCTCTTTCATGTGAGGCTGACAGATTGCACAGTCACTCACTGCCACGATTTATTGGGAAGTGACTTTTTGCAAACTTTCTGCTTCACAGGAATTCTTGGCACCAGATAAAAGCCAGTAAATTGCATTGTCATGTTCAATGACAAGTTTAATAAATAAAACATTGTTTCTGTTACCCAGAAGACAAATGCTGGTGCAGAAATCATTAGTGATCCTGGCAAAAGGTCAGGATGAATAGCTGTTCCCAAAAATCCTTGGTGCTGCTCCATCCTGCTCTTGTGGTGGTGTGTGATGGCTCTTTTCCTTGGCCACATGATGGAGACTTGCACTGGATTTACAGAAACCAAAGGGATAAATTAGTTTTGAGAGTAGACACAAGTCTGTGCCATCTGGAAATAGATCCTAGCTGGGAAGGAGGTGCCAAGGAAATGTGAATTTTTCCCTGTGTGCTGTACACAGGGAACTGCATCTGGGCAGAAAACACCTACAGGAATGGAAACCACCTGCAGAATGTGCTCCTGGAGATGCTGGATCCTTGTAAATAATTAGGGAATTACAGACAGGTGCCTTGCTCCAGACTCTCAGGGGTTGTAGTTCCTTCTCCCTGCGTGTAAAATGTTTTGACAACTGGCTGCTCCATGAGACCAGGCTGCAGGCAGCTCTGGATTATTGAGAAGCTCACAGATCAGAGTGTTTTCAGTGTATTATAACTCACTTGATAATTGTTTTAGAGTTGGGCTGGTCTGTTTGGACTTGAGGATGACCTGGTTTGGAGGTGGGAATGAGGAAGGGAAATCTGGTTTTTGGCTGTGTTTTCTGTGTGTACAACTCTGAGAATTCAGAAAACAAGTTGTGAGGATGTGTTCAGTCATTAATTTGGGGCAGTACTGCTTTGTGCTTGGTTGTACTTCAAAGTTAGAGCACAGCAGAATAAAATAAATAATGTGCAGGAGGATGTCTCCAAGGAGGATTTGCTGACTCAAAAGCCGTGACGTGACTTGTACAATTGCTCTGTAAATAAATACAGATTACAGGGGGCCTGGGGGAGACAGAGTACAGCAGCTTCTGCTAAAGCCTTCTGATCCATCACTTCTTGCTTTTATTTTAATCTCTGATCCTCCTCACTTGGTTTTCGTGGGATGAGTGGTGTCAGCACTTGGGATGTTTGGTGGTGACCGCAGCAAATTGGGCTGAACTCGTTACCGAGCGTACAGAGCGGTCAGAAGTGTTTGAGATAATAAAAGCCACTGGATCCATCCCAGCCAAAACCAGATCAAGGTAAAAGCAGCTGAAGAGAAGGAGAATGAGGTCTGCATCAGTGTATTTTTTTTATTAATAATCTTTGACCTTTTCTGACTGTCCACAGCAGAGTCTGCATTCATGTTTTATTACCTTTGATTGTTTCTGAACTGTGCTGTTGCTGTTTCTCCCCCAGCACACCTTGCTGTCACAGAGCTGGGATTTATGAGTCCATTACAAATGGTTTTAGATAGGATCTGCCAGAGGAGGGTTAATAGTCAAGGGAAAAATAATGTGGAAAAACAGATTGCAAGGGTTATGTGCAGCTGATGGAAACATCATGAGTGTGGAACTTCTCTGGGCTTTCCCAGGTCAGACAGTTATTCCCCTTCCCATCTAATATCCTAAAAAGTGAATGCTGACAGCTGAGAAGGGAACCCTGCAACTTTACATCCTACTGTACTTTTTATTACCCAAGGGTTACAATAATTCAAGCCTTGCTGCAGCTTCTAGCAGTAATATTATCCTATTGTGTAACTGGAAAAGGGAGTCTTCTGCCCTTGGAGCTCTGGAAGTTGGCAGGGATTAAAATGACAAGCAGGAAGGGAAGCTGGGTATCTGTTTCAATTAAAAAAACTTAGTGTTGTAGTACCACAAAGCTGAAACATTAGTCAGACATTCCTGTTGGGAGAACTGACAGGAAATAATGTGATTTACAGTCTTGGGTATGTCTGCAGCTTAAAAGGAAGGAAAAAAGAGTCATTTGCTGGTTGTGTACTTCTGGGCCTGGGTTAATTTACTGAGATATTTTGCCTGCAAAGTGAGCAGTGATCAGAGTGATGTGATGTGGGGTTGCTTTGAATTGCATGGCATTGAACAGATGTTCTGCTTGCAGTGTCTCTTGAGGTTGTTACCTTATATTTTTGCTGTCTGAACACTGAGATGCTGCTTGTGCTTTGAATTTGGGTAACCTTTCAGATGCCAGTCTTGAGTTAAACTTGGGTGTGAAGTGTCTCCAAGATGTTTATCTGTCATTTCAGGTGTGTGGTTTTTGCACTGCAGTAATTTTTAGGTCCCCCAGTTGTTCTCAGTTGATGTCACAGATGGACAAGGGGGTCACTAGCACAATCATGCCTGGAGTAGAAACGTTGTACTGGGTTTGCTGGTGGAAAAGATTTGGTGAATTATTTCCCAGGAAAGGCTAAATTGGGAGAAGCTCCCACTGTTGTAGCACTGAGCTGTCTCAGCTCTTGGCTCAGGAGCTTGCTCTGAGTGGGTTTAATACAGAAATAGAGCACAGAAGTGAAACCAGCCTGGGTTTCTGTTTGGAGACTCTGCCCAGCTTGGTTTGTGCTCAGCAATAACAGCCTCAGATGAGCAGGAGTGTCCCAACAGAGAAGGGAGATTCAATCCACAGGGATTTGGGAGCAAATTCCTGCTGAGTGAAGGGCCAGGAGCTTTAAATGAGGTCTTTTACCTCCTTTGAAGTGGAATTGCCTTGGGATGGGGAGGGAGAGCTGCAGCTTGGTGTAAACCCTCCTGGAAGATGGGATGAAGGTTCAGTCTCAGGTAACTGAGAGTGGAGAAGTGTCCATTGCCAAAGCTGGGAATAAAACCTGTGGATTTCTGCACTGAACGACATCTGCCCATATTCAGCCTTTAAAATGAGGGTGCACAGCTGTGCCCCTTTACAACTGCACATTTATACAATTTGGTTTGTAATTTTTCAGCATTGTTTTTTTCTGATTTGAGATTTAACACAGTGCCCAGATGACCACAGACCTGTGGCTGTTTTGACAGGGTTTCTTTTTTGGAAATAAGCTAAATACAGCAAAGAGGCCAAAAAGAAAAGGAGTTTCTTTTCTTTTCAGACAAAGGAAGCTGTAAAATAACTACTACAGACATCCTCATAACATTTTTTCCCTGGGGTAGTGCCATGGGAATGCTATAACAGGTGCTTAAGTGGAGATTCTAGATAGGCAAACATCTTTGAAGGAAACTTATTAAAGAGCTTTCATCTAAGCTAATATTTTCAGTCTTTGGGATTCCTATGATCTCTAAATCCTTCAGTGACTTCAACTGTAATAAAACTTCATTTAGAATTTCTGTCTGAACTCCCTGCTCCTCCACAGGAGGTTATGGGCTGGATGAAACAGGAATGGTGGAAAATGACCTATCAAGTAACACTGAGCTCATTTAAATCCTTGGATTTGGGAGCAGCCCAGCCTGTCTGATCACCTGCTCAGAGAGCAGAGCTTCAGGAGCCTCTTCCTGGGGAAAGGCAAAAATTCCAGGGAAATCTTTTGTCTGCAGCTCTGTTAAGAAGCCTGGTCTTCAGTGTGTGATTTTACAGAAGAATTAAGCAGGTGGAAATGCAGGGCAGGTGAAGTTGAGAGCAGCAGGAGGGGTTTGGAGAGGTGGCTGAGGCATGTCCTGAGCTCTCTTCCTTCCTCTCTCACACTTGTGTGAAGGCTTTGAGGGGTTTCACTGATCCAGTGCCACTCTCAAAACTGCCTGTTTTAGTCTGGAATACACAGTGTGTGCCCTTGTTTCTGATACTTAGTTATAAGATCTAGAAAAACACTGAATTTCATATAATGTGAAATTCATGAACATGTTTTCATGGTGATACATGAAAACAAATGTTAAAGTTAGATAGAAAAAGCTAAAAGTATAAGTGTGTAAATTAAAAAGTTTTTAAAATCACTGAGTGAAAAAGTTAGTTTAGAGAACAAGAAACAAAATAGAAGATTTAAAGTGTTGTCCCTTGTCCCTTCTTTCTTCTTCATGTTCTTCTCCTAGAAGTTTTTAAGTAATATTAATTGATTGGATAGAAAATGTCACAGTGCATCACAGAAATGATAAGTTATTGAGTCATTAAGAAAAATAATATATGTGTCCATTGTTAATTGAGTAAAAATAAGTATAAAAATAAAAGAACTGCATTTTTTGGGGCCATTTTGTGCATCAGACACGAAGTGAGCCACAAGGCCTTGTTTGTACCATCAGAAGAAAGAAATAAACCAGATTGCAAAGTTTAACCTTGTGACCAACCTGAAGAAACCTGTTAAGTTTTGTGATCACCTGTTAATAAACACGAGAAACAAAATTCCAACAAGCTCAGGAGTTTTCTTCAAATCATAAAAACTGAAATAAGCAGGGCTCCCCACAAGAGAGGATCCCAAAAGAATTCAGTCCAAAAAAAATCCAAGAATTAAAAGAAAAATACAAAAAAGATGTAGCAAAAAGAACAGAAAAAAGACTTTTTAGAGAAAAGATAGACATCCAAACATGCCAGGGATGTTCAGCTGCTGGGAAATCAGGGAGCTGTGTGCTTCCTGTCCCTCTGTGCCTGCATCTTTGACCTCACACCTTGGATTTTAAATCTTCAGCTGCAGACAAAGAACCAGGAGGATCCTGGTTCAGTTCCCTGTTCAATTCTGCAATAGTTGTACCAGATGTCTCCAATACCAAGGTACTGCTTTGCTCTGTAATCTCTCAGTTTGTGCTGCCTTTTGCTGGATTAAAGCGATGGTATAACCATGGATTTAGGGACACAACTGCAGCAGAAGCTGCCTTTATTTTGGTGCTTTCAGAGATCTGCTGGCAGGCTGTTTAATTACCTAAATGCTCTGTGAGAAACTGAGGAGTCCTGCTGCTCAGCCTTGCTTTTTACCTCTTGGATACCAGGGAAATACACTGTACCAGGTGTGTGCCTGCATATTTTTATTTTTCCATTGCTCACAGCCATGTATATCAGCTGTGTCTGAGCCCCTTGGAGAATCTCTGCCTTAAACAATCCTGCTCGTGTGTTTTACAGCTGTTATTGAATA
This sequence comes from Poecile montanus, assembly GCA_038429875.1. NCBI lineage: Eukaryota > Metazoa > Chordata > Aves > Passeriformes > Paridae > Poecile > Poecile montanus. The sequence continues at coordinate 7,374,348 of CM076523.1, forward strand.
TATATTGGGTAAAAATGCTCACTCCAGGTTTATCCATAAACACTGTAAGTGTGGATACACTTCTCCATGCAATGTATTTTATTATCAGTTTGCCTCCCTGTAAAATACTCTGGGGTTGCAGCTTTTGTGGTGGTTTTTAACATCCTTCCCTAGGCTTTTTTGTGTTTTAAACAATCCCAGCTGGCAGAGGAGGACAGAGCACTCCCTGAAGCGTTCCCATGAGGAGCAGGACCCTGTGACAATGTTCCAGGTTTCCATCCTGGAGGCAAGAGATAGCAGGCAAGAGAGATTCCCTGCAGTTACAGAGCACCTAAAAACCTCTGTCCTTGGGGTGTGAGAGTTCAGTAGCTAAAAATGAGGAGTTCCCCTGGCCAGCTAATGAACAACTTCCTCATGGATGTCCACTAAACTCAGCTCTCCCTCCTTCTTCTTCCCTCATTCCACAGGTTTAGCTTAATTGCAGGAAACTTGGCTTCCTGTTTCTCCCTGTCCTGGGGGCTGCTGCCTTGAGTAATGTGATAATGGAACTGTGTTAGTATTGGAGCTGTTTTTAAATAACACTTTGGGAGCTTGACAGAACACGAGAGGGTGAAATTAAACCTCAGCTTGTGGGATTTGGGTGGCTGGAAATGGCAGAGAGAAAAAGGAGGGGAGGAGCAGTAAAAACAAACTGGTTGTGCTTCACCTGACCTGGGATCAAAGGAGCTTGGGGAGATTTTGGGTGCTGTTAGGTCAGCAGGGAAGCGTCTGTTTGTGTCTGTTGGTGAAAAGGACAGCTAAAGGTTATGTCAGGATCATGGCTCAGCTCCTCCAGTGTCTGGGGCACGTTTTCTGGCTCTGCAGTGGAGTTTAAGGGTTTTTCTTTGTGTCAGGGTTGGTGTGAGACCAGCTACAGTGAGCCCTTTGGAGAAAGTTGCTGTGTTAACTCTAAGTTATTTAAGTTATTTTGATGTCCCTGATTTCTTTAGGCACAGGCAGCTCTTGGTGTGTGTTTTGTAGGAAGGAGGAAATCATGGATTATGCTTCATGTGCATGTTTCATTCTGGTTTAACTCCTGGTTTCATTCTGGTTTGCTGATAAAGCTGCAGGAGAGAGGGAGCTCTGTAGTGGATCAGAGTTTATCTTGAATGCTGGTTATCTCAAGCTGATCAGTGCAAATGAGGAAGTGTTAAATCTCCTTTTGGGAGAAGGAACTTTCAGTTCCCTAACCCAGGTTATTATTGAGATAGGTTGGAAAAACAACACATTAAACACTTATACAAACATTGGGAGCAGTTTTGGTGAGGCAAGGACCGGACTCCTTTCCATCAACCGCACGGTGTTAAATTACCAAATGAATAATCCACAATCAAATACAATTAATTTTACTTGAATTAATGCCAAGCTGCTGAGAACTGGGAGCTGTGTGTTGTGTCACCTGTCCACTTTGTGACTGAGGACTCTTTTTATTCCTGCAGAGTGACCAACAGCTGGATTGTGCCTTGGATTTGATGAGGCGCCTGCCTCCGCAGCAGATAGAGAAGAATCTCAGTGACCTCATTGACTTGGTGAGTACTGGATGCTGTCCCCACAAGGGATTTGTCTGTCCCCCTGTCCTTTGGCAAGGTTGAAAAACCAACCAAGCCATGTCAGGAATCCAGGTGTTGTTTTGGGCTGCAAAGACACTTAGGGGTGAAGGGTCATTAGCAGCTCTGTTAATGAACTCATTAAGGTGGGAGGCTGCTGTTTGAATTTGGGACAGTGTGTAGGGATGGATACAGACCCTTTTTCCTGGTGTTATCTCCTGCTGTGTGGAGCTGTGCTGCCCCACACGCTGCAGAAACACCGCTGAGAATCTCTGGAGAACACCCAAATCTATTTATAATTTGTGCTCTATCAGATGTTCTGCAGTCTAGTGGCAAAAACCAAACCTGGCTGACCATCTTGTGTCTGATACCTTTTTTTCTGCTCGTTCCTGGGACTTTTGTTGTCCTTTACACACTGCTGGGGAAGAAAACTGACTTTAGAAGGATTTCTAGACTCGTTACACATCTTGTGATGCACATTTGGTGCCAGCTGTTTTAAGAACAGTGTGTGGCACAGTTGCCTCTGGAGAAACTGAAGGTGTTACTGAAATATGGATTTAATTTATACAGTGGGAAAACTGGGTTCTATTGTCCACTCTAAATACATGGCTTATCTCTGACCTAAGCTTCTAAATTTGTGCAGAAGAGCAGCTGCTCAGCAGGTAGAGGTTTGGTTGGGAAGCTACAGTCAAAAAGTTGTGGCTGGCTTAAATTTATCGAACTCTAAACATTTCTTTTACTTCTGTGTGCCAGAGTACAGGTGAGAGAGCTCTGGGTGTCAGGAAAGAAATGATTCCCTGCAGGAAGAGATTATTTCTCTCTCTTGAAACCATTTAGTAATTGGCTACATCTGTGCCCCCAAAACTGTTGGCAACCTAAAGCATCATTTTTGTGGCTGTTGCCAGAGGTAGGACACAAGTAACTAAATCACTGATCTGATCTGGTGTGACATGGTTGGTTTTGTGATGAAATTGGGAGGACTGGGCAAGTATTGGGGTTTGAGCAGCTCCCAGGACCACTCAAAACAAGGAGTTGTTTGGTAAGCTGGAGTGTGTAATTGGTCTGAGGTTTTTTAATGACTCAGAAAATTGCTGGGTACCTCTAAATGCTGGAATTACTTTTGGATGGTGCTCATTAGTGCTCTACATGCTTTCCATCAGCAACACACTCCCTGGGCTCCTTTTCATAGCATAACACAAACCAGACCAGTTTGGTGCTTGTTAGAAGGAGGGGCTGTGACCCCCACACGAGGCATTGCAGCCCCTCTTCTGGGGCAGAGATGAAATAATTTGTTAAACCCAGCACCATTCCTTTATTGTTGAGACACCTGCAGACCTGTTCTGCAGCCATTCTCAGCCTGACCTGAAGTCTCCACTGGTTAAACAAGAGCAGAGTGTTCCAGGTTGATTAAATTTGGGGGAGAATTGTAAAACGTGGCATCTTGACTTCTTTCTTGGCTTCCTTGAGCTGTGTTTCCTTGCCACACTGGAGTGGGTGTGAAGCAGAGGCTCATGGCAATATTTGGTGTGAAATTTAGGGTATTACTTGAGGTCTGTTTGCAGCTCAGTTTGCCATGGTCCTTTTAGAGGACTTGATCTCCAGACTGATGGTGGCTGCTTGTTTAAGATCCACTGAAAGGAGAGAAGATGGCTTAGAAATGTCATTTTGTGTAAAGATTTTTATAAATTAAGACAGTGAGAAACTGGCATCTCCCTTCCAGAATCCCAGGATGGTTTGGGCTTGGTAAAGCTGGAGTCACACCCCCTGCCATGGGCAGGGACATGAGAACCCCTTGGCCTTGGACACTTCCAGGGATCCAGAGGCAGCCACAGCTTCTCTGTGCCAGGGCCTCAGCACCCTCACAGGAAGGAATTTCTTCCAAATATCCCATCTAACCTTGTCCTCTGGCAGTTTAAAACCACTCCTAGGCTGGTATTTCTGCTGGGAAGAATAAGCACACTAAATTCCATCACTGAGGTGCCTCTTACTCTCTCCATGTTCTGCTGCTTGTGGCTCATAAAAGAGCATCTTGATCCCAAACTGAACACATGGATTGTGTCCAGGATTATCCAAGACTGTCCATGACTGCCCCCAAGTGTTGTGCTGACAAGGGAAATGCCTCAGACTCCAACATGAAGTAAAAGAGGGGGTGGAAGAAGAGAATTTTTGGGTCACTGGCCCTCATCAGCCCAGACACTTTTCATTCATTAGCAAAACAGTTTGTGGTTTGCCCTTTCACCACATCTGTTGTTGGGTTTTTCAGGCTGCTGAGGCTTCAATTAGAGTTCATTAGAGACCTTGTCAATCACAGCACTCCAGAAGTCCTGCCTGAAAGAAGCAGTGCATGGTGCTGGCAATGGGCCTTGGCATGGAATGCTCTGCTTGGGGTTCAGTTTGTCATTATTTGTCAATGCACTGCTCAGAGGCTGTCAGAATGTACCAGAGGACTTGTGGATCTCCACAGAAGGAGTTTGCTGTAAGCACATGCCTTTTTAAGGGCAACTAATTTAAATTGGAATCATTTTCCATGGAGCTCCTGTTGAAACTGTGAGCCTCAGAACATCTGCCTGTGGGCCAAGTCCAAGCTGGAAGGAAGGTCCCAGAAGAGGAAGGTGATTGCACTGCTCTTCAGTGGTTTTGTTGTGAAGATGCTCCAAGTCAAAGGTTGGACTCGATGAACTTCAAGGTCTTTTTCAACCTGAATTATTCTGTGTGTAGTGACAGCACTTGGATGAGTGCTTGGAGTGGCTGAGCAGCTCATCCTGAAAGATCAGAACAATCCATGGCCATTTTCCTCCTGCTTCCTCTCTCTTCAGGTCAGCTGGACAGAAACTCAGCCCTCTGTACTTTCAGGTGTTCTTTTTCCAAGAGAAATCCCAAAGAAGAATCAGCTTGTGGACCTCAGCAGCAGAGTCACAACCTCCAGACTCCTTTTGTGGGGTGTTTTCTTCAGACAGCCTCAGTGATGTGTCTTTGAGGTGACAAAGGGGGAAGGAAACTGGATTTATTGATCTGTTTATTTATTTATGTTATTATTTATTGCCTCGATGGCTTTGACTGGAGCGTGGAAGTCGATGCTCTCTCAGTCTTGGTGAAAGTTAAGCAGGTTCCTTTAGCAAGTACAAATTTCCTGCTGACTGTTTAATTTGGATGTTTGCCTGGGTGTGTATAATAGAAATTAGATGGAAAATCTAGCTGACTCAGGAAAATCAGATGCCTGGCATGGAGTGGGGACAGAAAATGGTCCTAGACTTGCCAGGAGAGGGAGGGTTGCTCACAGCCACAGCTTTTTCCCTCTCTTCTCCCAATAAGATTGGTATTGAAACAGCAGCCATTCCCAAAAGTGAAAGCTTAACAGAACCAAGTCATGCTGCCCTGGAAGAAATAAAGTGAGAATTCTTTATAGACACAGCAGTCATAACTTTGCTGGTTATTTTTTTAAGGCTCTGTTTGCAATTAAAGAGCTGGGAGGTGATCAGCTCTCCTTTCTCATCACAGGGGAATACTGAAGTATTTTTAGTAGAACCTGTTACTTTTTAGAAAATCCTGGAGTGATGAATCTTAAAATGTATAAACTTATGATTTTGAAATATTTTAAATCTGCTTGCAAGCCTTCAGTCACTGAAGATCTATGAAGCTCCAGAATTTACCCCCAGGCAAACTGCACTGCCTGGGCTGCACAGACCATAAAGAACATGAGAATGTGACTGGAGCTTTTTGTGTTTGGAGTCCAAGAGCCTGAGCAGGACTTGCAGGGAAAGATAAAATAATTGGATGCAGATGGCCAGCTGAGCGTCTGGCAAGGGTGGGAGATGTTTGAAACAAAAAAAAAAATCAGATCCAGTGAAAGCTGAAAAAGAAGGTGGTGGAAACAGAAGTGCTCTGACAGCCCTGTGGGCTCCAAGCTGAGTTTTTGACCTGCTGTTCTGCCTGGACTTGCTGACCTGTGGGATGAGCTCCCAGCAGCCAGGCAGTTTTCTAACACAAGGATTATTGGCTAAAGAAAGGGGCTCTGGCTCTCAGAATAAATTTATAGTGGTTGAGAGCAAGTTTTTTCCATTTGAGTGAGTGGCTGTAAGCAGGAGCTTTTCCAGCTAGCAAAGATTACCTCTGGATATCTTGATGGTAATTGGAGATAGCAATTAATGCATGTAAATTGTTAATGTGATGCTTGGCTTAGAGCTAGCAGCCCCACTTCTTGGCATGAGATTGGAAAAGGGAATTTCAATTCTGCCTTTATAGAACTTATTCTTTCTATTTTTAAGCCTTTTTGTCTTCCAGGCTCCTGCCACTGCACTGCTGATGTTAGAGACCCTTAAAATACCAGTTTAAATATCATTTGAAGGGCATGTGTGTGAAGATGAATCCTAGCTGGAAACCTCCCTAACCTCTTTAAAGGATGGAGGGGAAGGCTGAGATAGAGCAATATCACTGGAGAGAATATTTCCTGCATATCCCTAAATCCTTGCTGGATATCCCCAAGCCCAGCTGGACTCTGACACAAGCAGTCAGGGATTCCCAGGATCTGGATGGCTCCTGGGAATGGGAACAGGATACAGGAGCCTTCACCTGCAGGTCACTCTCTGCCTGCTTTTTGATTCTCAGAAGGGGAATCCAGCAAAAAAAAACCAGTTTTATCCAGCAAAGCACAGGAAGAAAGCCAAGGATCCTGTTTTATGAATGGTTGTCACCTTTTTAAATGCAGTTCCTTGAGCTGAATTCAAACATTCTGTAATTAATGTGATATAGCTAACAAACCTGGATTTGCAACCTTGTTAACATCTGTCTTTTTCCAGAAAAAAGCTCATTTGGCTTAATTTTGGTTTTGCCAATTCTTGCAGTGTTGGAATTCAGAATACAAGAACATGAATAACACAGAGCTTTTTCCAGTATCAATTCTATCTTGTTTGAACACAAAAGCCCATTTAATTGTCATTTCATAAACAAAGCTTGATGATGGTGACCAAATTGATTTGGTCCAAATTAATGGATGGATCAAATGAAGGTTTAGCACTCTGTAGATTTGTGGGAGTGACTTTATTGGTGGTTTTAGGCTCGAGATGAGTGGAGCCAGGCTTCCTTCTTGAGTTTCCACATCTGCTAGGCTGTGCCTGCCTTCTGCAGGAACAGGAAATTCTGAGGCTGTGCAAAGGACTCTGAAACATCACAAAAATGTTTTATTAGATGAAGGATCTGAGCTGGAGGTGTGCCAGAAGGGTTATTTTGTGAGAGGGTCAGGGCTCTTCTGGGTTTGAGTGGTTTCCTCAAGCCACAGGAGCAGAGCTTCTGTCCTCCCTTAATGTTTAAAGTTCTCATGTGATAAAAATAATCACTTTGTGGTGGGATGGGGCTTTTAATTAAAAACTTCTCTCATCTCATGTGTGTTCAGATACCTGCAGGTTCAGGTACCTTGCAGATTCAAAACACAGATGGATCTCCTTGGCTGGTTGAAGTTGGCCTCATCTTCCCAGAATTGTAGAAATGTTTGGGTTGGAAGGGTCCTTAAAGATCACCCAGTCCCATGGGACAATTTCCACTGTCCCAGGATGCTCCAAACCCTGTCCAAGCTGGCCTTGGGCAATTCCAGGGATCCAGGAACATCCCCAGCTTCCCTGGGCACCCTGTGCCAGCCCTCCCCACCCTCACAGGGAACAATTTCTTTCTAATTTCTAAAGTAAACTTAATCTCTTTCAGTTTGAAGCTGTTTCCCCTTGTTCCTTCTGCTTCTTTGAGGAAAAAACATATAATCTCTAATTTTTCTGCATTTAGCATGGTTTTCCAGTGTGTAAGGTTCCTGTGGAGGTCAGTAATGCTGACCTTTAAATAAATATGGAAAAAGACTTATTTCTTAGGACTGGTACACCAGGAATGTTGCTGTTTCAGTGGTAAATGTGTGGCTGTGGAAGAAAACAGCCACCTGGAGTGGACACAGCCAAAATATTGGCTGTCCTGAGTGTGTGAAGAGCAGAATTTGATGCCATTCCTTGTGCTCAAAGCAAGGATGTGTCAGTGTGTCAGACCTGGAGAACTGAGGTATCACTCCTCTTTTGCTTTTAGATACTTGTTTAAAAATACTTTAAAAAAATAATCCAATTGTTTAATTGCTAATAAGCTCATCCAACCAAGGAGTCCAGAAGGAATGATTGAGTTTAGCTACTCCAAAAAAAGGATCCAGTTTCCACTTTGGCACAAGGGATTATTTGTCTTGATAGCAGAGCAGTTGCCTTAATTAAAACACTGTCCACATACCTGGGCAGCTCTGCTGGAGAATTTGGTTACAGGGGACAACAGGATCCTTGTTGGACACGTTTCCCTCACTTTCTCATTCAGGTTTTCTTTCCTCTGCACTACACATCCTTTGTGTATCTCCTCAGGAAAAAAATATCCTCCTGAATGATGCTGCTGTTCTTGCAGGCTGAGCCCCCAATATCCTCCTTTTTTTCTTTTTAATTTACATTGAGGGTGGTCTCACTTCCTTAGAGCCACTGATCTGGGGGAGCAAGAATTAAAGCTGGCCTTTAGCTGAAGATACAAGGTGCAGATTGTGTTCTTCTTGTGACCTGCCAGTGCTCAGAGTGGGAAAAGATTGTGTCAGAACAAAGGTGGGAGCCCAGGCTTTGCTTCAAAAACAACCTCGACCTGCAGTGTTTGCATCACATTTATTGGTAGCGTTGTGATGGATGGAACAAATTCACTGCTTTTCATTTCAGTTTGGCCTGGGGAGTGCTTTAATTCTTGTGTTTCTGAGTTGAAGTCAAAATTCCAAAGTGCTCAGGCACCTTGAATGAGTTTTGGCTCTTTGGTTAACACAGAACAGCCTTAAAAGAAAAAATAACGGCGCAAATCCATTGTTTGAGGTTGAAAATTCAGGGCATCTAAACAGAGTTGCCTTTGCTGGGATCAGAAGATAAACTAAATCCTGCAAGAGTCTGGATGTGCACAGCAGCAATTTAAATGTTTTAGTAAGATTCAACACTTGACATGGAAAAGAATCCTAAGGACTTAAATTCAGAAGGAATCAGAGTCTCATGAAGATAAAGCTGAAGTGTTTAAAGCTGCAAATTACCTTGTTCAAATGACTGCCTTTGCCTTGTAAGCAGTTTTCAAGGGTAGAAGAGGAAAGGCAGTGTGCACAAATTGTGAATTAATTCTTAGGAAGTGCAGTTGTTGTAATAAATGGTATAAAAATGACATTCTTGAGGGAACTGTGCCACACTCGGGTGCTTTTCCAATAATTAGAATTACACGAGTAGTTCCAGCAGCTGGAATATCTTCTCTTTTTATAAATACTATAGAAATTTTCTGCTATTTCCAAATCAGATGAGAGTGTTTTCATTCTGCAAGACCAGAAGGGGAAAAGAATAGATTGCCTGAAGCCCTGTGGAGTGTCTGTACCAAGGAGACAGGGGATCTACAGCTTGTTTTACACTGTTATAATACAGTGCAGGATTATATTCTAATAAATGTGTGATATAATGCAGTCACTGTTATGGCTGTAGGAATAACCACAGCCCTCAGAAATTGGGAAAGAGACCCTGCTCATGAATATTTGTTAGCAAATCATCCACAGATCAGTTTAGTTGAAGAGATTGCATCTTAAAAAAAAACAAGGGGTTACAAGTTCCTTCTGGTCAATGTGGGATTGAGCCCTGCAGAAACCTCACACCAGGTGCTGTTCTTAAAAATTAAATCTAAAAGTTTACTTGTGTGTTGTTTTTTTTTTTTATATAAGGGTTGTAAATTCAGCTTTTCTGCAAGGGAATCAGCTCAGCCTGGGGTTTGGGGTTTCAAGTGCAAACAGAGGCTGGGGAAAAGCCACTTCCCCCCAATTCTTTTTTTTTATAGTTAAATTTTATAGTTTTTAATAGTGTTTTCATCACTGTTGCTCATCCCAGAGGCAGGTCAGAGCCAGGAGGGTGTTCCTGGCCAAGGGATGTGTTCCACTGGTCCCCTCTGGATCCAGCTGGGCTGGAGTTTTGTGCCTCAGCCCAAAATTAATGGTTAATGAGGAAGAGGAGGAAGGGGCAGAGGGGATAGTTTCAGGGCTGTTGCACCCCAAATTTGGTTTTTCTCCTCTAGGCTTCTTTCCTTTGAAATGGATCTAATCCATTCACTGAATCAATGGCTTGAAGAGAAGAAAGCACATTTCCATGTTTTCTTTATTCTTCCCTCCCCTTTTCATTTCTTATGAGTTGTGATTTCATCACTTCATGATTAATTTTGCCCTTGATTGCCTTTTGTCCTCATCTTCTCAGTCAGGTTTTCATCTCTGTGATGCAGAGTGAAGTGTCAAAGAGATTCCACACTGCTTATTTCTTGTTTTATTAGCACACTGTTACCCATCTGTTCAAGAACTTTCACCACTTGTCCTGTGATCCTGTGTTGTGTTGTTGGGAAAGGTCATTTTGCTTTAGTCCCATTGAAATGTGGACTGGTTTTCCAGCACAAAAATGAATTGTTTGGTGCCAACAACTCAGGAATGATCATTGATGGTCCATGGGATGGACTGGGGCTGCAAATGACCTGAAATGTGTGCAGTGATGGAGTCTCATGTCCCTGCAGGACATCACAGCCCCTGTTCCACTCCAGCAGATGATGCTGGATTCCTTTAGCAGCTCCCTCATTGCCACTGCACTGTAAATATTTATCTTTATCCATCAGCCCTGGGCAGTCTCTGCTCTGGCTGGCCTTGGCACAGGAGCATGGAGTGTGTGTGTGCTGAAATGTGCTGGAGCACACCAGTGCTTTGCTAATTAAATCTGAAATTAATCTGAAATTAAATATGAAATTAAATCTGGAATTAAATCTGAATTAAAATCTGGAATTAAATCTGGAATTAAATATGAAATAAAATCTGGAATTAAATATGAAATAAAATCTGGAATTAAATATGAAATAAAATCTGGAATTAAATCTGAATTTAAATCTGAATTTAAATCTGAATTTAAATCTGAAATTAATCTGAATTTAAATCTGAATTTAAATCTGAAATTAATCTGAATTTAAATCTGAATTTAAATCTGAATTTAAATCTGAAATTAATCTGAAATTAATCTGAAATTAAATCTGGAATTAAATCTGGAATTAAATATGAAATAAAATCTGGAATTAAATCTGAATTTAAATCTGAATTTAAATCTGAAATTAATCTGAATTTAAATCTGAATTTAAATCTGAAATTAATCTGAAATTAAATCTGAAATTAAATCTGAAATTAAATCTGGAATTAAATCTGAAATTAAATCTGGAATTAAATCTGAAATTCAATCTGAATTTATTGGAGGTGGGAGCATAGGGACATGTTGGAAGTGATTTCTTGCAGAGTTTGGGGCAGATGTGAGCTGTTAATGACATGAACATAAACCTTTTTGTTTCCTCCCACCCTGCAGGTCCCAAGCCTGTGTGAAGATCTCCTCTCCTCTGTGGATCAGCCCTTGAAGATTGCACGAGACAAGGTGGTGGGGAAAGATTATCTATTGTGTGACTACAACAGAGATGGGGACTCGTACAGGTGAGTTCCCAGCCAGAGCTGCTGCTCTGTCAACGACATCCAAGCCTTGCAGGCCCTTCTCCCTCTTATTTCAGCCAAAAAATATCAGTTATTTAAAGATTTAGAGCCCAAAATGTGCTGTTGTTAGCAGGGTGAGGGATGTATTTCTCCCTTTTTTTTGTATTCTGGATTTAAAACCAGTCAGTTCTCTCACAGAAATGGCCTTGATAGGAAATTAGAGCACTGCAAGGTTATAAAATCTCAGGAATGGGTAATGACAGAAAAGAGATGATGCAAGCTGTGGGTTTAAACAAAATCATCTTCAGCTTGTACAAAACAGGGTGGATTTGCCAGCTGGGAAAGGCTCTTCCATTCATGTTTTGCAAGGAATTGACTGATTTTGGACTCAGTGTCTTTAGTTCTGTTTGTAAATCTTGGCCCAGGTTTTTACCAAAGAAAATGAATCCCTGTCTACCAAAATAACTGATTTATTCTGAGGACTGTAGACAAAAACAATGAAAATATTAGAACCCTCTAAGCTGTGTATAATTAAAATATAATTAATTTTGAAGTGGGAGGGGCTGTAATACTTTAATGGTACAATCAGGTTTCAGTGTTTTGGCTGCCACATTGAACAGATTCTCTCTTTTAATGTGTTTTCCTCTACCTTGCCATTAGGACAATATTTTTAATTTATATTTAAATCATCCCTCCCCTTTCTCTCATTGCCCGATTTTCCTTAATGGTTGTAGTGACAGTGGCACAGTTCCAGATGTTTAATTTTAGAATCATGAATTTACAGTCCAGAAACTTTGGAGATTCCTTAACAAAGGGTGCTGAGCTAACGACCCCATTCATCTCCTGTCCTGAATTAGCAGCTCAACCATCCAGCTTCTTCTAGGGATAATTCTGAGGCTTCCACTTGTAGCTTCAGTGTCATAATTTACATTTTAATGCTTGGAATTATCTCCAGGAAGAATCTGGCTTTGCTCTGTTGAAGATTTGATGCAGTGTTTTACATTCATCTGGCTGGAATGTTTCAAGAACTGTGTTTCAAAGCAGAATTTCAGAAAATATTTTTTAACAAATCTTGGTTTTTTTTCCTTTGGCTCAGGCATCACTGCAGAAGCAGGTGAGCTTGTAAAGGACTCGAGATGAATTGGTTGAGTTGCAGGAAAGGTCCCTCTCTGATGTGAAGCACATCTGTGTGTGGATGATTTACACAGAGAACATGCTGAGATTCATTTTGCCCTAAAAACATGGAAATGTCCTAGAATGAAAGTGGATGCAGAGTTTGACAGTGCCTCTGGATTGTGGCTGAGTGTAAATCCTCATGAATTGTTTAAAATAAAATATAACCTGTTACAGGGGGCAGGACCCAAAGGTGTCACCCAGGTTCTTTAGGGTGCTACTCTCATATTTAGAAACTATTCCAACCTTCTACAGAAGATCCTGGTGCCTTCTGAAAGCATTTTGCATTAATTCTGTGTGCCCTATTAGCAGCTACTTGCATTTAATCTGAATTAGCAGATAAAAGAGGAGTTTAGAGCTTCTGCCCCCCACAGATGTCCCCACACAGCTGCAGCCCCTCTGGCAGATGCAGGAGGAGGGATTAAATCCTGAATTTCTCGTTGATCTTTCAAGAGATGCTTTCTCCCTGAAGTTGTGATGTTTCTTGGAGCCCCTCTGCATCCTGCTCAGGCTGTTGGTGTGGACATCAATCACCAGGGACACAGGGAACTGGAAAAAGGCACTGGTTAGACAGTAATGGGACGTTGTGCAATCACTAATAACGCCCTGGGTTTAATTAGGGCACAGGACAGCCCTTCCTCTAAGGTCAGTGTCGCTCTTGCCTCTGAAATTTGCTCCATCTCTTTCTGAGAAGGTATTAAACAGTTACAAGGAAGCAGGAGGAATTCAGTTTTAAAAATCACTTTGAAATTTTCAGGACTTATTAAGTAATGAGGTTTCAGAAAAGCTCTTTCATTTGTTCCTCTAGAACAGGCACCACGTGTTAATTGCTGGCATGAAAAAATCCTGTTCCTAAGGCTTTTGATTCAGGCATTCTGGATTGAAGTGATTCTTCCTTCTGGAATTGATTGGTCCCAGCTCTGATTCATGAAGTAAATTCTTTTCCTTCAGCACACAGCAGAAGTCTTTGAAACCCCAGCAGCACTGCCCTGTGCATGTAAATCCCATCCTGTGCCCGTGTCCAGACACTGCTCCTGCCCCATAAAATCTGCACTTGGTACTGGGAGCTGCCTCTTACATTAATTTAATTAATTAGCCCAAGATCTAGGAGGAGTTCACTGGGCTTTTAAAAGCTTTGGATATTTCCACAGCCATTTTTTTCAGAGCTCAATCAGAAATCCCAGGGAATCTCTTATTCCCTGCCTGCATCCCCAATTCCTGCAGAACACCTTTTCCTCGTGTTGGACAGGCTGCAAATTGCATTTCTTTCAGCATTAATGCAAGGATTTCAAAGCATTCTGTGGGCAACTGAGCCTTGTTCTCCTTCAGCAGGAGAGGTGGGGCTGGCTAGTCAGAATTTCTCACTGGGAGTCCAGTTTTATAGGGTTGGGTTTTTTCACTGGCTTTACAATTTGACTGGAAATTTGCATGGAAAAAAAGCTTTTTTAAAATTAAATTGAAAAATTAAATTTTAAATTAAAAAATTACAGCTTTTTAAATTTTTTTAAAATTATATATTAATATAATATAATATTACATATTACATAATATTACATAATATAACATAACATATAACATAACATAATATAATATAATACAATATAATACAATACAATATAATACAATATAATACAATACAATATAATACAATACAATGTAATATAATACAATGTAATATAATACAATGTAATATAATACAATGTAATATAATATAATGTAATATAATATAATGTAATATAATATAATATAATATAATATAATATAATATAATACAATATAATACAATATAATACATTATAATACAATACAATATAATATATATTGTTATTATATATTATATAATTATATATTACTATTTAATTGTATATTATTGTTATATTTAATAATATAAAATAATATTTTAGGATATTATTGAATATCCTAATGCTCAGCCCACTGCAGTTTAGTCTTTCCTTATATTTAGACAGAGTTTGGTCTGTGTTGAACATGGATCAGACTAGAAGATTTTTGGAATCTCCTTAGATAATTTTTATTTTCTTCTATATTATCAAATCCTGCTTGTGGGAATCTCACAGGTGCTTCAGTGAGTGCTCCTGGAATAATAAAGTTTTGTGAAGGATATCAAACAATCATGGAATCCACATTGTGAAGGCTGTGCTTTTATTAATTATTTTGTTTTTAATATTAGACTTCAAGGTCCCTGACTTTGTCCATGCATTTCCACTGGAAGTGTGTTTGATCACTCTGTTAAATGGAATCCTTATGGGGAATTTGGGGCCAACAACACTGAAACCTGTTAGCTGAAACACAAACCATTCTCTTTTGGGGAAATTAGAGGTCTGACTTTGGAAATTTAAGTGCTTGTCCATCTGTCTTTCTTCAAATAACCTCCAGTTAAGTGTTTAAATGTGTTGTGAGTGCATTTCCACAGAAATAAAAAATACTGGGCCGTGCTGGGAGTTTTTTTTTGTTGGTAAAGCCACTGCTGGCTCCAGCTGGAATGGGATGAAAATGCCACGAGCTGGAGGGGTCTGTTGTGCCCCTCAGCTCTTCCTGCAGCCAGGGAAAGAGGTTTGGAGTTGGGAGATCTCACAGTGGCTCTGTGGGAGCACCAGGAGGAATTTTCTGTGAATCTCTCCCAGATTTCAGAGGTTTTAGGTAAAGGAGTGAAGGAAGAGCTGGGAGGGGAGCTGATCCCTGTCTGTCCCTGTCTGCAGGGAATGGGCAGGGGCTGATCCCAGCTGAACACGAGGAAGAAGAACCTCACACACTCTGGAGCTTGCCCAGGGAGGGTGTGGGGATCCCTCACTGGAGATGTCCCTGATCCATCCCCACCCCTTGACTCCCTTCCAAAGCAGCCACACTTTAAGCAGCTGTTTAAAATCACAAAATCCCGGAATCCCTGAGGTTGGAAAAACCCTCCAAGACCATCGAGTCCAACCTTGACCCATCCCCACCTTGTCACCAGCCCAGAGCACTGAGTGCCATGTCCAGGGACACCTCCAGGGATGGGGACTCCAAACCTCCCCAGGCAGCCCCTCCAGTGCCTGAGCTCCCTTTCCATGGGGAAATTCCTCTGATATCCACCCTGAGCCTCCCCTGAGGCTGTTCCCTCTCCTCCTGTCCCTGTTCCCTGGGAGAAATCCCAATCCCCTGGCTGTCCCCTCCTGGCAGGGAATTGTGCAGAGCCAGAAATTCCCCCTGAGCTCCTTTTCTCCAGGCTGAGCCCCTTTCCCAGCTCCCTCAGCCTCTCCTGGTGCTCCAAACCCTTCCCCAGCTCCATTCCTTTCCCTGGACACTCTCCAGCCCCATCTTCTTGTGATGAGGCTCCCAGAACTGGAGCCAGCCCTGAGATGAGAACCTCCTGAAAACATCACCTGGCTGTTTGTGACACAACAACTCCACTTCTGCTCTCTGCACTTTTCTCTTCTGCACTTCTTCTCTCTGCACTTCTTCTCTTCTGCACTTTTCGTGCCAGGTGTGGCTGGGAGGAGTGAAGGAAGCAAAGCAGAGCCTAGGCTTTGTGCTTTGCATCAAAAAACCTCAGACCCACCCCTGACTTTGTGAGAAATGAATTCCCAAGGGCTGCTGAGAAAAAGCTTTTCCCTGTGGGCAGCACTGGGAGCTGCTGCTGCAGCCAGGGGAAAAAAATGGGAAAGAGGAATTAGAGGTGCTTTCCTTGAAGCCAGCAGTGATATGTGTAAGTTGGTTATTCCAAGGGGAAATGAAAAGCAAAATGCAGGTTTGCAGAATGGGAGTTATAAAAGCCTCAAGCAGACGGGCAAAGGGTTCCATTAATCTTTTAATACCAAATCTTTTATTAAGAACACAAAAATCTCTTCCACACCTGCAGAAATTGTAGTAAAACCTGCAGCTTTACAAACCCTGTTAAATCCTTCAGACTGTTCAAAGGGTTCCCTAATGTTGTGCTAAATGTAGAGTTTATTTCAAAGCAGAATAGTGGAGGAAAATGTGGACCTTAATCAGTGTTTGGCTCAGATACTGTCAGATCCCAAATAAACTACACAATTGATTTGTATTTGCATGAAAACACTTTTAAATATTTCATGTTCAACAGCTGAAGCCTTGTTGTTGAATGTATAAGAAGGAACAGATTGAAACCCAAGAGATATTTTTAATATAGAAAATCCTGATGCCAGGGGATGGTCCCCAGGTGATTTTGAGGGCTCAGTGTCTCCTTTTTGTTTTGTTTTGTTTGAAATGGCTGTGGAGGGTGCAGTTCTTTACAGCTAAATTGCTCTGAGCACCTTTATTTTTAATGAGATTTCAGCATCTGTGGGTGAGATCAGACCTGAAAGGTTCAATATTAAAATATATCGAGTATATTCAGTATTGAAGCCATGGAATGTCCTGAGCTGGAAGAGACCCCCAAGGAACATCCAGGCCTCGCACAACGATCCCAGCCTGGGCATCCCTGGGAGAGGTGTCCAAACATCTGTGGCAGTGACCAGGCTCTGTCTGTCTGTCTGTCTGTCTGGTTTTGGTGTCCCCTGCTCTGACTGTCCCTTTCCTTGTCTCCCTGGCAGGTCACCGTGGAGCAACAAGTACGACCCTCCCCTGGAGGACGGTGCCATGCCCTCGGCTCGCCTGCGCAAGCTGGAGGTGGAAGCCAACAATGCCTTCGACCAGTACAGAGACTTGTATGTCAGTCCTACCCTCTGAGCCCTGTCTGTCTGTCTGTCTGTGTGTGTCTGTGTCTGTCTGTCTGTGTGTCTGTCTGTCTGTCTGTAGGCAGTGTGGAGGAAATGTGCATTTTGAGTTGACCTGCAGAGGTTTTCATCATTTCTGTTCGCTCTGCTGGGGTTGCCTGCTCACACAGATCCTTCACAGGGACACCAGGCTAATTGATACTTCACATTACAAATGTCAATTCACAAATTCTCTCTTAAAAAATACCGGTTTAAGTGCAGTGGCTGCAGATGAGAATGGTGCTGAGGGAGAAGCCTCAAATCTGACACGTCAGCTCCTCACCAGCAGCCCCTAAATTCTGTCCCTGTTACCACAGCTGCTGTTTTCTGGAAGAGAGGTAACAGTGAATACAAAATCACAGCACTCACATGGAACATCACATCCCAATGTGCCTGAATTTCCTGGGCTCTTCAGGCTTGATTTTTTTCCTATAATGAGAGTTTCTGCTGGGTTTTTCAGAGCAAGCAGTGGCTTTGTGTCCAGCCTTGCTGGACAGCTTCCAGTGTCCCAGGCTGCTCCAAGCCATGTCCAAGCTGTCCTTGGGCACTTCCAGGGATCCAGGGGCAGCTTCAGCTTCTCTGAGCACCCTGTGCCAGCCCTCCCCACCCTCCCAGGGAGCAATTCCAGCCCAAAATCCCATCCATCCCTGCCCTCTGACAAGCCATTCCCTCTTGTCCTGGCACTCCAGGCCCTTGTCCAAAGCCTCTTTCTGTATTTCCAGCTCCTTCAGGCACTGGAAAGCCCCAGTCAGGTCTCCCTGGAGCCTCCTCACTTCACTCCTGAGCTTCCAAATCCCCCTGCTGCTCATCATTCCAGCCTCTGTAGATAAACAGAGAACATTTCTGAGAACATCTCCATCCCACTCTGCTCTCCAGACCTCCCCTGGAGCAGCTCCCACTTCACCTTCAACACAGAAAGTGCTGATATCTCCCAGAACTCATCTCAGGCCTCTCCCAGCTCTTCAGATTTCCCTTCTGTCAGTCCCATCTGGCCCACACACCTTTCCTTTTTAGATTTCTCTTTTCATCAGGTGTGGTAAGTCTCCACCTACATCCAGTGAGTCACTGCATTGTGTTTGCCATTTCCCAAGGGCTTGGCACCTGCTGTGGTGGGTGTTTTCAGGGAAACAGCCTGTTCATGGATTTATTAACAGTTTGTGTGGAACAATCCAGTCAGATTTGCTGGCTAGCCACCTTAAAAATTCAATTTTGTCCTCAGAAGATTAGTGGCCACTGAGTGACTTTGGGGAAGTCTTGTAATATTGGATGGAATAAAATCATTCTGGAGAAGAACAATTCTGCTGAACCCTCAGTGCCCATGAACCAGCACTGAATTTGCCTTAAATACCTGTTTTAGTGTCTCTGGAGTTTCCCACCTTTCCTTTCTTTCATTTGGGTTAAAGAGGAATAACACCAGCTTTCAGCTCCCATCTCTGTGTTAAACACCAAGCATATTTCTCAGTTATCTGTTTTCCCAAAATCCATGTCACTTTCCCAAAAAACAACTGTTCCATTTCCATCTCCTGCTGCCAGCTTTAACTCCAGCAGTGCCTGGAGCTAATGCCCTGCTATGTTAGTGTTCAGTGGGTTATTATTCCCAGATGGAATTCTAATATCTTACACCACTCAGTTCCAGCCTTGCATTTCCACTTGCAATATGGTGAAGATCATTTCTTGCAACACATGGTTGTAATTTATTGCCCTTTGCTTGACGTGTGTGTGCTTGATTGAAATCAAAGCATAATGAAGACCAGGGCAGCTGGTTAAAATTCCCTATTTTAGATTCTGCCTTCCCTTGTTTTGGGTTGGAGATAATCAGGGCTTTAATTAACTAATCTAATGGTTCTTTGTTGTCTGGAAGAAATAATTTCTGAAGTGATTAAATAGACCTCCCCTGGGAAGGATGCTGCTGATCTGTCTGCAAACAGGATGAGTTTTGGCAACTTTGGACTGGTTTAGTGGCTGACATGCATTTAGAAAGCTATTCCTCCTTTTTTTTCCATGGTTTAAATTGGATTTATTGGTGCTTTTGATTTTTAACAGCTTTAAAAAAAGATAAAACATCATCTTAATCATTCTGCTCCTGAAAATGTTTGCATTGATTAAGATTCTGAGTTTCCTCAACAGAGTGAGCAATGAAACCTTTTGAACTTCTTCTTCTGTCTGTGTTTTGATGTAGATCCATTTTCAGTTTGTTATATTAGATCTCTGGACCAGGAATTTGGTAGGAGTGGAAGGAGGTCTGGGAGAGGATTGACCTGTGAAACATCTTTGTTGTGTGTAATCCTTTTATTATTGAATTTTGATTGGAATCTGGTCCAGAGCAGTTATTGCAGTTTTTGGACAGCTTTAGCAGTGCTGGGGGTTTGCAGGGTGGATATTCCTGTCCTGTGCTGTTCCCTGCACCCACTGCCCTTGGAGGAGGAATTCCCTGGAATTGTGGGGATTGAGGAGCCTTTTGCCAGAGTTGGGGCAGTGAAGTCCCAGATCAGTTTGTCCTTTCATTTATAGAGTGCTCAGTCCTGACTTTATTTTTTTTTAAATTTTTATTACTATTTATACTCTACTGTATTTTATTTATTTTTATTATTCTGTTTAATCTCATGGAACATCCTGGCTTTGCTGGGCTTCAGGGATGTCTCATTTTGACTGACCTGTGCCATTATCTGTACTGAGTGTGTTCAGATGGCCCATGAACCATGGCTGGTTTAACTTTCTTTACCTCTTTTTACCCTTTTTCTTTAGCTTTTTTACCCTTTTTCCTAGTTAATTTTGGATTCTGTGCTTGAACACTGCCTTAGTTCACTTGTCCTGATAAGAAAAAATGCAAATCTCTGTTAGTGCATCCCTTGGGCTGTTTGTAAGATCTGCTGTGGTGTCATCTGAGTTCTCCTTCCCTGCCCAGAGCCTGTGCTGGAGTTGAGGTCACAAAGCCCTTCAGACCCTCAGGGTTTGTAATAATTGCTGCATTCATCTGTTTGCCCAACTCTGCTGTTCTTTGTGCATGGAACAGCCCCAATTCCACCAGCAGCAGATGTGAGGGTGTGATCAGGGCTTCCTTCCAGCACAGGGTGCCCAGGGATGTCCAAGCCCAAGGTTGGAGCTCACCAGGGGATGTGGCAGCTGGGAGCCCTTTGTGATCCCTGTGCTCAAACCTGAGCTGGGAGCCCCTGCAAAGCTTTGAAGTGACTTTATTGCCATCAGCTTCCTCATTACTGCTGCAGCCCTTTGTGCTGCCTTTCTCCTGGGCACGGCAGTGCCTGGATTTGCTGGATTTGCAGATGGAATCCAGATGGGTTTGTTGAGCATCCCAGCACTGAGGAAAGTTCCTGTGCATCCTCTCCAGCCCTGTGTCACCAGGGACATCCTCAGCTCAGGCTCAAAGGGTGAGATAAAATCTCCTAAGACAGGTTTAAACCACCAAGAGTTTCTCTGTTTTTATGTCTGTGTGATTTTACAATTACAGCCATGCTGTTTTCCCAAGGAAATGATTCAGATGTAGAAAGCAGAGTTGGGATTCCCTCCTCAGCCTGCCCATGGGCAGCTCAGAGCAGAGTTAATATTGAAGTTGTTGATAAATGTTACACAAATTAGAGGATCTTCTTAGAAAGGAGGGGGAAATTATATCTAATTTCATGCTGGAAAATGAAATAATCTGATTTTTTTTTTTGCTTTGGGAGTTCCATTTTGGAGCAGCTCTGCACACACTGCATTCTTATCTTCTGAATCGGAGATGTTGGGTGGAGGAGGAGGAGGTTTTCCCTTGGGTTCCCAGGGTTCTCTGTAATTACATAAAAACTGAGCACTTGGATTAGGAGGTCAGCACTGATGATGCAGCACTGTCCTCAAACACTGCTCTCTGAAGGCTTTAAATCCCTAGGAAGAAATGACTTAGGTTTAAAAATGAGATGAAATTTTAAACCGTCAGTTTATTGTGATCTGGAATTTTTGAACTGCTTGTCTCTAGTAATACTTTGTATTGTACAGACAGAAATTTTCCTCATGCCCTCACAAATGTAAAAGTGTTTTAATGATGGAATTTGAAAAGAAACTTAAACATCAGCCTTCTTGTGGCAGATCTGATACAGAATTCTTTCGTTAGAGAATTGATGCCACGTGAAATCCTCAGCCTCCAAAGATTTTGGCAAGGTTAAACCACGACACCAGAAGATTTCTGTCCAGGTTTGGATTTCAGCTGGAATGTGGCAGTGTGAGGATGGCCACAGGAGGAGGCTTTGGAAGTTTCCTGGTGCTAATGAAGGAATTCCCTCGTTTGGACACCTTCCAGAGCCACCCCTTGTCCTGCTCATTAGGTGGCTGATGGAATTCTTGATGGAAATTTGATGGAATTCTTCCCAGGTCACTTCTCCAGAGGGATTTGGTGCTTAAATTCCATCTGCCAGGAGCAATCAGATGGGAAGGAAAATGTGAGCAGTACAATTTTCATTAATGAAAGGTGCTAGAAAGCACAAACCTGGCTTTTTTTTTATTTTTTTGGGAGACTTTCAGCCTTCAGGATCCCATTGTTTGGATACTGTTTTCCTTCCTTGCAGAGTTCCTGCACTTCACAGCTCTGCTGAGCAGTTTGAGTCATCCCACCATGGTCCAGATGTGTGCTTTTAACTACAACTGGCACTGAAATTACACATACCTAACTGGATTGGTATGTTTGCTCCAGGGATTTTTGCACCTGTGTATGCTGGAAAGAATTCCTGTAAAATACCTGTACAGAGCCCCCTGGGCTGAGTTCATCAAGTGGGGTGCAAAACCCCTGGGCTGTGCACAGACATTTTGCCTTCTTCATTTTCAGTGTCTGGGTGAGGTTGTGGAGTTCTCCTGGGGCCAGGGAAGGAGAGAGGAGCTGTGAATGATCAGAGGGAGAAATGTCACATCCTGCTCACTCCTGCTACCAGCCCATCCTTTCATCAAACAACTCCTCAGCCTCCTCAACAATTGTTATCTGATCTCCTGAAGAGTTTGTTCCTCCTCCTCCTCCTCCTCGAGGTGTGGGATTGCAGGGGATTTGTTCAACACCTGAGTTTGGAAGGTGGAAGTTGCTGGAATTTGCTGCCTCCTTCATGTTCCTGTTGTGATTCCTGTGCTGGTGACAGGGGACGGGCTCGGTGGGAATTGTGTCACCACTTTGTCACTGCAGCCTCCTGTTCCCATGAGAGCAGCAATGTTTGCTTCCTCCCCTCGGCATTTGGGGAATGTTTTGGGTTGCTGTGACTGCAGTCATTGTCACTCTTGTGAAAACACGTGGAGCTGGATGCTCAGCATTTTCCTTTGGGGCAGCATTTTTAAATGCCACTTTTCTCGGAAGTCTGTTGATTTAAATAGCTGGAGACATCTCCCTTTCTGTTTTCTATTTTCTAGTTTCAGAAGCTGAACTTGTGGAGCTGGCAGAAATAACTACATGACCTTTAGGGAATAAAAGGAAATCTATTTTTCTGCTTTAAATGAGCCAGTTTGAAACCCTGTGGAAGGTTTGCAGAGCCAGGCTGAGGTTCCAGGTGTCTTTGGCATCAGGGGGTTGGGAGTGCCATAAGCCACAGACTTTTTGATTTTTGTCTCTGGAAAAATGCACAAATATTTATATGGATGAGTGAATTGGTTCTGTAGTTGAAAGTCAGAGCTTTCTTTTATTGCTGTGGGGTGAAAAGTCATTTTCTCCACAGCGATGTGTCGGGGGAGCAGAGCGTTATCAGGAGAGTCTTGGAGCCTTTTCTGAGCTGTCCTTCAGTGTAAAACAAAATGATTAATCTGCTCTCCTTTCTTGAGGCTGGGGGATTTCCTCCCCTGTCACATCCCTCTTGAAGTTAAAGCTTTCTTCTGGCCACAGCTTCTATTTCATGGCTACAGCTCCGGCTCCTCAGACGAGTTTCCATCCTCTGGCTCCACCCGCTGCAACTTCAAACACTTCATAAAGCTTTGGATCACTCTTAGCTTAAATATTTTCTTTTATTCTTGCATTTGTAAAGTAGGTCAGTCTTAAGGGTGACATTTTTTGTATAAAACAGCTTTTTCCAGGAGTTCTGTGGTTGATGAGTAACGAATATAAAAATTCATTGTTTAATCGTGACATTAAAATTCAGTGTTTAATCGTGACATTTAATGGATTTTAAGTGAACTGCTGTTCTGAATTCTGTAAGGAGATGATTACTTTGATGATTAATTATTAATTAATGATTACTTTGGGCCCAATGCCTTTTAGTCACCTTTCTGGGCAGCCTTACAGAAAGTTATTTTCCTAGAGATAGAAAGTGCTCCCCAAGGACAAGGGGTTGGTCTTGATGATCTTTTGAGATGATATAATCTTTTATATCATATGATATCAATATGATCTTTTGCTATGATATAATTTATCAGTGTTTTTGTTAATCAAGTGACATGATGACCATAAAACAGTTTTTTCATTGTTTTATAACAAAGTTTTGTCTGTAGGTGAAGTCTGATCTGGATTGCAGCACTGATGGATGTCCTTAGGCAGGGAGCAGAGGTTGCTTTTGTCCTTTGAGAATGGTTTTGTTGGGAAGGTAGAATTAGAAAGGAATTATAAATATGACTCTGTAGCCAGAAAGGCTAAGGAAGAAATACAAATGAAAGCAGGGTTTGAATAATTCAAATAAACAGGCTGGTGTGCCAGGACACATTCTGTCCCCCAATAAAACCAACCTGAGACCCCTCTCCCCAGCCTTATAAGGAAAGGTCTGAAACTAAAAATGTGCAAAAATAGTGATTTCTATAGGTCAAACACAAATGTTACTGTATAAGTAATATATATAAGTATATAAGTATACTTAGATTGGTTAGTGAAGGAATAGAATATTGAAAGGTATAGATTATATAAGTGATTGTATAGGAGAGCTTGGGCTCTTTTTTCCCAGCTCTCTCACTTCTGTTCTGTCACTCTCTTTCTTAGCAATCTTAATTCTTGAGCTCATGTATTCATATTTTACCCCTTTTTGTATTGTTCTTTCTGAGCCCTGAGCTCTATCTGCTGGCTCATATCAGGCTCTCTCTCTCCATCCCACACCCTGAAATAAACTCCTAACACCCAACTCGATTACAGAGGTCTTTGCTGTGTCTCAGACCGTCCCCAGAAAGCTTCTCCTGCAGTCTCTCTTGGTTTTCTGAGTTCTCTTGGTCTCTCTTGGTTTTCTGAGTTCTCTTGGTCTCTCTTGTCTCTCTTGGTTTTCTGAGCTCTCTTGGTCTCTCTTGTCTCTCTTGCCTCACTCTCTCTACACTCTTGCTCTTCTTTTTCCCCAGCTCTCTCACTTCTGTTCTGTCCCTCTCTTCTTAATTCTTGAGCTCATGTATTCATATTTTACCCCCTTTTTGTATTGTTCTCTCTGAGCCCTGAGCTCTATCTGCTGGCTCATATCAGGCTCTCTCTCCATCCCACACCCTGAAATAAACTCCTAACACCCAACTTGATTATAGAGGTCTCTGCTGTGTCTCAGACCATCCCCAGAAAGCTTCTCCTCCATGGTTTGTCCCTTGGGGTGTTGGAGGTACCACAACAGGAATTCCTCCTACTTGAGGCCTCCAGAACATTCCAGAAACATCTGCTGGATGCTTTGGGGGTCGGTCTCTCCTCCCAGGTGAGGAAAGGAAACAGCTTCCCAGGTTGTGCCGGGGGGGTTTAAGTTGGATATTGAGGAAATAACTTCAAGGAAAGGGTTGTGAAGTGTTGGAGCAGGATGTCCTGGGCAGGGGTGGAGTCACCAGCCCTGGAAGTGTTCAGGGAAGCCGTGGATGTGGCACTTGGGGGTGTGGGTTAGTGCTGAGGGTGGTGGTGCTGGACTTGGGGACCTTAAAGGACCTCAAGGATTCTGTGATTTCAGCTCCCAAAGAACGCAGATTCCTTCTCCAGCCGCGGAGGATCAGGGCCAGGGACATCAGGACAGGCCACCAGGGACAGAGATGTTCCATGCAGGAGCTGTGGTGCACTGCTGGGCCCGTGCTCTGCCTTGCTCATGCATTTCTTTAACAGAGAAAATCCCAGTTTGTGCCTTCCTGGAGCCTTTTCCAAGCTTGGATTTCAGTTTGTGCTGCGTTTCAGCCCATGGTGAAGGGGTTTCTTGGAGGAAGCCCAACCCTCCTGCAGCAAATCCAAATCCTCAAATATCAATTTAAATCCTCCCAATCTGTCATCCTGTTCTCTGTTATGGACCAATTAGCCTGTGGCACCTCTTTATTTTCCTTTAAAAAAACCAAAGAGGAACATTCCCCTCTCCAGCTGCGACTTCCCTGGCTTGAGGAATCCCACTTGAGAGCTGTGTGAAGGTGAAATGCAGTGTAATGATCAGTGCTCTGTATTTCCTGCCCATGAAGGAGGAGGGGATTTTGGAGTGGCTCTGCACAGAGGATTTGCATTGATATTTTGGATAATATCCATATTATTATCCAGAGGAGCCTTTGGATAATTCAAATCCTGGCGTGCCTTGGATTCAGGTTCTGGCATTGTTGTTCCAATCTGCAGATCCTGGGCCTGGCCATGGCAAAAGCAGCTTTATTGAAAGGGCATGTTGGTATTTAAAACAATATTAATATTATATTTGATTCATTAGATCTCCAAAGGCGCTTAAAGTGTTTCCATGTGTGCGCTGTTGCTTCTGGCGGGACGTTCTTCACATGGTTTTATGTGGTTTCAGACAACATTTTAGCACATTCTTAAAATACCCACAAAAGCCTTTATGTAAAATCTCATAAAGGTGAACCACATAAAAATGATTTTTTTTCCTGTTTCATGTCATTAGGATCAAAGTACAGTAGGTAAGAATAAATTTCCCCAAACCTTGTTTGGCTCCCGTTCTTAATTAACGTTTCGTGCTCGTAAAGTGCGTAATGGGGAAAGTGTCTGTGCACACTGAAATGTTCTCAGTGGCTGCCAGTCCCTTTGGAGTCAACTCACTGATTCTCTAGATGAAAATTAATATATTAGATTTATTTTTCAAGCAATCTGAGGAGGGACAATAAGTGCTGCTCTCTGATTCCTGCTGCTGAAGGAAGGGTCACTTGGGTTGGAGCTGAGGTTCACTGCAGGACTGGAATTCCCATGAACCAAAATCCAGTTGTGAATTCCCCAAAATAATAAAAAGGATAAAAAGGGTGTTTGTGTTGGTTTGTTGGGTTGGAGTTGCCTGGCTGGGCTTTGCTTTTTCAGTGTTATCAGTGGTTGGTGAGTGGGTTCTGGCTCAGGAGAGCCAAAAAATAAAAATCAAAATCAAAAATCAATCTGTGGTTTGATAGGGTTAATAGGAAAAATTAACTGAGTGAATAGGAAAAATTAACTGAGTGAATAGGAAAAATTAACTGAGTGAATAGGAAAAATTAACTGAGTGAATAGGAAAAATGAAAGGTGGGTTAATAGGAAAAATTAACTGAGTAAATTTTAAAATTTAATTAATTTAAAATTTAAAATAAAAGGTGAGTTAATAGGAAAAATTAACTGAGTAGATTTTTAAATTTAATTAATTTAAAATAAAAGGTGGGTTAATAGGAAAAATTAACTGAGTAGATTTTTAAATTTAATTAATTAATTTAAAATTTAAAAGGTGAGTTAATAGGAAAAATTAACTGAGTAAATAGGAAAAACAAAAGGTGAGTTAATAGGAAAAATTAATTGAGTAAATTTTAAATTTAATTAATTAATTTAAATTAAAAGGTGAGTTAATAGGAAAAATTAACTGAGTGAATAGGAACAATGAAAGGTGGGTTAATAGGAAAAATTAACTGAGTAGATTTTTAAATTTAATTAATTAATTTAAAATTTAAAAGGTGAGTTAATAGGAAAAATTAACTGAGTAAATAGGAAAAACAAAAGGTGAGTTAATAGGAAAAATTAATTGAGTAAATTTTAAAATTTAATTAATTAATTTAAAATTTAAAAGGTGAGTTAATAGGAAACATTAACTGAGTGAATAGGAACAATGAAAGGTGGGTTAATAGGAAAAATTAACTGAGTAGATTTTTAAATTTAATTAATTAATTTAAATTAAAAGGTGAGTTAATAGGAAAAATTAACTGAATAAATAGGAAAAATAAAAGGTGAGTTAATAGGAAAAATTAACTGAGTAGATTTTTAAATTTAATTAATTAATTTAAAATAAAAGGTGAGTTAATAGGAAAAATTAACTGAGTAGATTTTTAAATTTAATTAATTTAAAATTTAAATTAAAAGGTGAGTTAATAGGAAAAATTAACAGTAAATTTTTTAATTTAATTAATTTAAAATTTAAATTAAAAGGTGAGTTAATAGGAAAAATTAACTGAGTAGATTTTTAAATTTAATTGATTAATTTAAAATTTAAATTAAAAGGTGAGTTAATAGGAATTGTTCACCCCTCCTGAGGTCAGCACTGGTTTGGGTAAAGGCTTGGATGTCCTCAGGTAAAGGGAATTTGGGTTCTTTGGTGACTGTGCCCTCTTGAGCGTTGAGCTGATGTGAGAGTGCAGAGAATGTGCTGCAAGTGTTGAAAATGTCACTGGAATTCACTTCCCTTGTGTGAATTCTGAACTTTGCTCCTGGCTGCTGGCAAGAGTGGGGTTAGAGAGCTTTAATCCACAATGCTTCCAGGATATCCAAATTGCAGTAAATTGACTTTTAATCACCAATCCCAACTGGAAAGCCCCTGGTTAGGAAGGAGGGGAGCACAGGGGTGGGAAGGTTGGATAATTTTTTCATGTTGGCCATGAGGGATGATTTGCTCTGGTGCAGAAGAGGAAGGAGCAGTCACTCCCAGGGGGGTGTGACAGAGGTAGAACATGGTTTAATCTGCTGGCAGTCCTGGCAGCTCCTCATCTCTTGGCATGATGAGATTTTGCCTTCTTGGAAGCACTGAAAAGTCTGAGTACCAAATTTCCTCTCCTCCTTTCACACAACCCCTGTGTGCCCTGAGATCTGGGAGTTGTGTGCCATGAAGGAGTATTTATTATTCCCTTTTCCTTCATCCTCCTCATGGCTTTGGTAACTTGAGAGAATGGAAGGAGTGAAATGCTGTGGGTTGCAATTCCAGTTCTCTGGAATTAGGAGACAAAATTACTCCTTGTGCTTCTTTCTTCCAGCAGTGTTGGGTTGTTTACCATTATTTCATAAAGTGAATTTTCCACCTGCACCGCTGTCATCCAGAGGGATTGGGGCTCTACAGATCCCATTGCTTTCTTGGTTTTCTGACTCTGAGATTGAGGCAGTCTGGCTGAATTTCTCTTCTTTCCCACATCTGATGCTGCAATAACAAAACCAAATCAATGTCAGCTTCACACAGACTTCTGAGGCAGCAACATGAAGTTATTTACTTTTTCCCTTTTGTCTTAATTAGTGAACTTTGCTGTAAAGAACTTCCAGACCTTGCCAATAGTGAAAGAAAAGAGAGGGAAAAATAGACCAAATTGTAAAATAAAGCCTTACTCTCAGCCCACTCTGCTTTTACCAGCTGTTGTAGGTAATTGGAATCAGAGGAATTGTTTGCTCAAGTCCTGCAGAAATCTGTAAATAGCTCTGCTTCTCACCAGACCTTTATTCTCCTTCAGAGAAATGTGCAGTTGTTTTGTAATTAAAGTCTCTGCACTGTGATTGGAGCTGCTGTGTCTCTGGGTGTGGAGCTGTGAGAGTGTGCTGTCTTGAAAGAAAATAAAATAAAATAATCTGTGTTAGCACTTAGAAATTCTGCTTATTTAAGATTATTATTATGGATATCTGACTGTGGCTCGGGTCCTGCTTGCTTTTAACTCACCTTTGGGTTGAATCCTGCAGGTATTTTGAAGGTGGAGTCTCCTCTGTCTACCTCTGGGATCTGGATCATGGCTTTGCCGGGGTGATCCTCATTAAGAAAGCTGGAGATGGATCAAAGAAGATTAAGGGATGCTGGGATTCCATCCACGTGGTGGAGGTTCAGGTACAGCCTCTGGGGCAGCTGACGCATCCAAGTGAAAACAAAACCCACTTAATTCCAGACAATTAAGGAGCACAGGTGTTCCACTGAACAATGAGAGGTTGTGGCAGGGCTGTAAACTTCTTTCCCTTGTTAATTTTTTGAAAATGCCCCGGGGCCATTTGGATAGAGATAAGTCAGGGTTGTAATCAAAAAGAATCCCAGAAGAATTGGAAGAATGTTATTTCTGTGCATGTGATCCCAAGATGTGGGGCTTTTTTAACATAAAGAGCTACAGATAAATATCACTAATTAGGTAATAAAAACAAGGTAATAGGAGGGTAAATTGCTCTGACTAGATTTGCTTTGGAAAATTAGAGGAATGTGCACACTTAGAATTGTCTTTAAGAGACTGTGCTGCGTGAGTGGGGTTAGATTTACCTGCCAGGCCAGCCCCATTTCACTTGGGGAAGGATTTTAACCTCCTGTTTCCATCCTTTTTTGTTCTTTTGCACTCTCAGGAGAAGTCCAGTGGCCGCACTGCCCATTACAAGCTGACCTCCACGGTGATGCTGTGGCTGCAGACCAACAAAACAGGCTCTGGTACCATGAACCTGGGGGGGAGCCTCACCAGACAGGTATGAGCCCACTCAGCCACACCACCCTGCTTTTGTCAGCTGCTGGATAAACATCTCCTGGAGAATTAACAGAAATTACATCTCCTGTAATTAGCAGAAAGCCCCCTTGAACTGTGCTTGACACATTGGGGCTTGCCATTAAAAATACAAAACATTCAGCAGGAGTTTAGACTTGCTCCCAAGTCTCAGTTTGTCTTTTGGTGCTCTTGGATTTTTGTTTTTCCCTGAGTGTTGCAGGGATATTTTTATCTGTAAGATTTGCCCACTTTCTCACTGGATTATAAAAACACAGGATGACTTCTTTTCTTACATCTCTCTTTTAAAAGCTAAACCACTGAGAACAAACTGAATTTTGCACTGACTGTAAGATATTTTTTTTTTTAAGGACATCAGTTACAATTTTCCTTTGGTGTTTTCTTCCTGCATAAAAAAAAAAATCTAAAAATTTATTTTCTAAAAATTTAAAAATCTAAAAAATTTTAAAAATTAAGATAAATTTGTCCTAATGTGCCAGCATTAATGACTTTTCCTGCCTCCTGAGAACTGGTTTTCAGCAGGAAGGTGCCAGGCTGGCAGATCTCTGCAGTCCCTGCCAGGCAGGATCTGCTCAACTGGAATTCCTTGGATGAGGCTGCAGCACCTGCCAAAGGTTTCTGCCTCCCTGCTGATGAGCTGGGCTTGCTCTGGGCTCTGGAAGTCACTGAGTGGAGCAGAGTAATAAACTCAGGAGGACAGGAGGCACATTGTAAGGTCATGGAGAGATTGGCAGCAGCTGAAGCTCCTTTATGAGCCTTCCCAGGGCAGACTGGGGCTTTCCACACAAAGGACAATGCAGACTCTGTTAAAAACCTCATGGTTTTGTGCAGGTTTGAGCCAGGTGAAGGCAAGGAGGGATTGCAGAGAGGGACTGAAACTGGGTTAATCTTGCACAGCTTGCCCCAGCCTGGGTGATTTTTCTTTCCACCTTGTTGACATTGAAGAAGCTGATGGAAAAGCAAACGAAGGAAAAAGGCATCTGGAGATGGTTTTGAGCCTTTTTTTTTTGCCTCTTTTTGCAGTAATTACAGCAGAGTTATGGTGACCCAGCCACATATTTAATCCCAGCCTTGCTAATCCTGTAAATGAGAGCTGTGAAGTCGAGGCCAAGGGCCTGGCTGTGGCCTCGGAGCAGGAGCTGTGCCAAGGAAAACGAGGATCTGAGCAGGGTTCCTGTCCTCAGTGCACCTTGGCCTGGGCTGCTGGGCCTTGCTGGCTCTGACTCTCCCCTCTCAAAGCTCCAGAGGGGAGATTCACGCTCCTGTCGTGGTTTTAGCAGCAGAACTTGGGTTCAGATGTGGTGCAGGAAGGCAGGAGCAGCTCCTGCACAAACAGGGGAAGCTGGGGGCACATTCCAGCCTGCAGGAAACTGCAGCCTCCACTGCCTCCAGCTGTTCTGTGCTTGTCCCCAGCTGGAAATTTACCTGCAGCTGCACCAAAACTCCTGAGTGCAAGGCTTGGACTTTGCTCTAAATGCACTTTGCCACATCACCCAAGCTCTGCAAGCTTCACTTTTCCTTTTTTTGATCAGCTCTTTGTGCAGCCTGCAGCAAACCCCACCAAGAGTTGGTTTTAGTTCCCTGTGGAAAGGCATGTTCCAGTTTCACCTGACAGGTATCAGCAGTGTTTTGGGTAAATTTACACAGATTTGGTCAACTCAGCATTGATATTTGACCACCTTTGATATTAAAATGAGGGTAGAAGATGTCCTTGTGTTGGAGAGGAAGCTTCACAAGCTTGGTCACAGCTGGTGGCAGAGCAGCCTCTCGGTGCTTGGGGAGTCTGGTGAGAACCATTCCCCCAAAATTGGGCCCAGTTTGGCTTCGTGGCTGCAAATGGGGAATTTTGTGAGTGCTGCTGGAGTGATTCACCTGGAACAGCCAGAGGAGCAGCTCAGGGAGTGTCACAGAGCTGAATAAAGCTCCAGAAATTGCAGCTCTCTGCAGCCACTAATGCAGGGGAGAGATTATTTCCCTGCCCCTGACACAAATGGGGTTTTTTGTCTTTGTCAAGACCATTTGGGCTGGACTGGGACTGGGACTGGACTGGGACTGGACTGGGCTGGTCTGGGCTCACCCTGGGGTTTGGCTGAGCCCAGCAGGCAGGTGTGGAATTAAGGGAATTAAGGTGTGGAATTAAGGGAAAGCTGCTCCTAAACATCAGCCTGTAGAGGGAATTTCCCCTCCCAGCAAATCCAGCAAAAATTGTTCTGCTGGAGCTGTGCAGCACCAGCCACAGGAAGGAACCTCTAAAAACCCCAACAACTCAACAAACCCCAAGTGTTTGTGGGCCATGGCTGATCCTGCACTCCATTAAACAGCCTCTTGTAACATCTGGCCTTCCAGAGCACATAAAAATGTTTTCCTTCTGGCAGCAGTTTTTATGGAGATGTAATAATATACTACTTTTTTTTTTTTTTTCTTTAAAAAAAAATAATTCTATTTTCAGATTCTGCTTCTCAGCCAGGGAGCTGGGCCTGTGCAGGTGTGGAGGAGGCACAGGACAGCCCCAGATTTGGGCAGATTGGAGAGTTCCAAACTCCCCACGATGTGTTTGTGTAGTTCAGGTTTGCACTGTCCCTGCACTGCAGCTGGATCCCTTCTCCAGGCAGCGTCTCCATTCCATGTAAACAGTCTGAAGGCAAAATGAAACGTCCTGCTGCTCTTTCTCCTCCTCTTCCAGGTTATCCTTTGCCTTCGGGGCTCCAAGTAAATTACACGCTTCCCCAAGCCTGTTACAGACTTGGCTTATGAGAGGAAACCTGTGTTTTAAACCAGAGTTTTAAACTGTGCCCCGAGGGAGGGATAGGAACAGATGGATGAGAGAAGTCAGTGGGATTAGTGAAACCCTTTGAAGACTCCTCTTCCCACTGCATTTGTCTCCCAGTTTTGTTTTCGTGCTGTCTCAGCAAATCCTGCCGAGGTTCCTGGGTCTGATGTTGATTGTGGAACAGCTTGGCCGTGTTTTGGGCACGATTTTCACCTCAGGAGCTGGGGAGGGTGGGATTTTCCCTTGGCTCAGAGCTCGGCAGGCCATGGGATGGGTGTTCCAGAGGCACAGTCAGATGAAATCCAGCTCCCAGTTCTGATCTTGGGGTGAAAGATCTCAGCTGCTTCAGGGACCCGGTGTCACTGTGCTCTCCAGTTGTTCCAGCTCTGAATTCCTCCTGCAGAAGCCACCTGGCTGTTCCTCAGTGGGGAGGGGGTGGCTCTTCTGGGGGTTCTTTTCATTCCTGCTTTTTATTCCACCACATCTCGGTGCCCGTGGCGAGCGCTGGGGGTTTCTCAGCGCGTTCTCCACGCTGGAGGAGCTGCTCAGAGCCTTCTCCCAGCCCTGCTGGACACTGATTCCTGTGATGGATGGATCTGTGCTTTCCTTTGCAGATGGAGAAGGATGAGACTGTGAGTGACTCCTCTCCACACATAGCCAATATCGGCCGCTTGGTAGAGGTGAGTGAATTCTTCTGCCCAGATTTGGTCCCAAACCTCAGGATTTTGTTGCATTTTTCTTTACAAAGAATTTACTCATTGCTGTTTGTGGGTACAAAGCCACCCCTCAGCCCCTTGTCTCCTCCTCCCATTCCTAATTCAAATTAATTTGAATTCCCTAATTCAAATGAACAACTTCCTACCCCCATATTTGCTTTTGCAGCCACTTTTGGGAAGAATTATTTCGAGTCAGGTTGCTGCATAGCACTGTCCCTTGGACCCAGAGTTGAGTGTTAGGAAATGCCCTGGAACTGGGTTTAGTTTTGGGTTTTGTGGCAGCACTGGGAGCTCAGCACGAGCTGCTCAGCACCAGTTTTCTGTTTCACTGCACTGTCCTGAAGGTGTTCCACATTCCCTTGATTTTTATAGCCGGGAAAGGAGGAAATCCTCAACTGTGGTGCATTTTTAGTGAACTGGGAAATTAAAAAAAGGCAACTCCTTCTTTTTGGATCCCTTTTTTGAAGTTGTTTGAGCGAAAGCTGCTTTGTTACAGGATCTCTCTCAGAGCTCTGTGGTGCAGCTTTGAGGAACAAATGAAAAATCCAAAGTGAGCCCTGAGCACAGAGCTGGGGACTGTTGGTTTTGCTGGAGGGCTGATTTGGGGAGGTTGTGCTGATGGATTTTCCTTGCAGAGCTGGGGAGGAGCTGCCCTCTCGTGGTGCAGAGAATTCCACGGGCTGGGAAAGGCTGGGAAAGGCTGGGAATGCTCCGGGTGTGCTGCTCACAGGGGCTGAGCTGATTCAAGAGCTGCTGCTTTATTTTCCAGGACATGGAAAACAAAATCAGAAGTACACTGAACGAGATTTATTTTGGAAAGACAAAGGACATCGTTAATGGGCTGAGGTAAGGGAGCTGCAGGGGCTGGGGATCCTTTGCATCCCTGTGGTGCCACCCCAGCCTTGAGCTGCTTTTTTTTCCCCCTTCCCTGAGTTTTGGGATAATATTTGTTGTGTGGAGTCCAGGGAACTCTTCTACTGCAGAAATGTGAAGAAATGTTTTAATCCCTTTTTCCCTCACCAGGAGCAAAACAGCCCAATTAACACTTGTGTTTTTGGATTATTTCTCATTAGTTTTATTCTTCACAGTCTTGCAAGCTCTACTTGAATTCTGTCTTCTCTTTCTGCTGTCCTTAAAAATAATCCCAGAATTAAGTCATGACGTGGGTGGTTTGTGGTGTTCAGGGTTTGTTTTAAATTCTGTCTTTCTCTCAACACCACTGGTCAAAATACAGTGTATGAGAAGAGATGAAATTCCCTGTGCCTTTCAGTAGGGGAATTGTGCTGTACATTTCAGCCCCTGCTCATTCCTGGCCAGGAATTGGACATGGAAATCCCAAGCTGGTGATTCTCCTGCTCACAAAGGACAGAACTGTGATCATTTTAAAGTTCAGAGAGACCTCCCAGCTCAGTGTGGGAATGTAGAATAACCACAGGGCACAGAGAAATGCTCTGCTCTTCCCTCACGCACTGAGATGTGGAAAAAGAGAGGAAAATGATGTTAATTAAACATTGGTGCTGCTGTGTGGGCAGAGGGAGCAGCAGGAGCTGTGGGAGAGGTTCTGAGTTCTGCTGCTCTGGGTTCTGCCCCAAGCCCAGGGTTTAGCCAGGAAGTTTTTATTTCCAGCAGAGGGAATCTGTAATAGAATCTTTCTCTTGGGAACATTGCCTTGAGCTGTTGTGGTCGAATCTCTGCTGTGTCTCCCCATCCCTCGCTCTGAGTCCTGGCCCCGTGTGATGGAAACACCCAGAACACCCTCAGCCCTTCCCTTCTCACCTGTGTGTGTCCCCTTCTCCTCCCTGCTGCTTCCCAGAGCCCCAGCTCTGCGTTACCGACTTCTCCTGACTTCTCTTTTCCCTCTTTGCTCCCTGGTTTCCCACTGCTCTCTGTAGATCTATCGATGCTATTCCCGACAACCAAAAGTATAAGCAGTTGCAGAGGGAACTTTCTCAAGTGTTGACCCAGCGGCAGATCTACATCCAGCCTGATAACTAAACCAATCCAGGTACCCTCGCTGCCTGTGAGGTGTGAGCCAGCACTAAACCAGGACTCACCAGCCCAGCCCCTGCATGGTTCCGGGAAGAACTAACCCCTAATCCCGCAGGGAGCGGCGGCGGCGCAGCCCGCCCGCCCCCGGGCTCTGTCTCAGCGCAGCCGCTGAACGCTGTGGTTCTTGTTTGAAATGTTTCCTCCTCCTCCTCCTCCTCCTGGCTCTTGGAAGTGGGGCAGGATTCACCACTTTGCACTCTGGCTTGGGAGCAGGGAAGGAGCACGTGGGCCTGTGCCTGGAGTGCTGTGGGATCGGGCTGCTTCAATCCAGAAGGTTTTTTTTTTTTTCTGGGTTTTTTACACCTGTGGTTCACCACTTCCATGAAGAAATTCCCTGTAATCCCAGTGTCCTCCCTGCAGAATGAAATCTTGGGAGTCTTGGAAATCCATTCCAGCCATCCAATCCATTCCAGAGAATGGAATCTTGGGAGTTTGGGAAAAAAAAAAAAAGAGTCTGGTTCGTTCCATGATTTCTGAGTAAAGGTGTGCTCGTCCACACTCCCATCCCTGTGAGCCTGCTGGGTTTGGAATTTCCTTGGAGCTGGAGCTGCAGTCCTGCTGGAGCTCACCCAGACATTGCACAGCCTCCAGAGGGGTTTGTTGCTCGTTTGCTCTGGAGCTCTGAGTGTCAGGAGTGACTAACCCTGAGCCAGCTTAACCTTCCACTCCAGTTCCAGTTGTTTCAAACACATCCAGCTGACCAACTGTTTGTTGATAGTGGCCAAGAACCACTTGTTCAGCCTGTGACAAATGCAATTATAAATGTACATGTTTTTATTAAAGCAGCAGAAGTCTCCAGAGACAAGAGAATGGAAATACTGTTATTAAAATGGTAGGAAAATCACCACCACAAAGAGGAGCCTCGTTTACAGGAGGCAGCAAGCAGGGAAAATGAGCTTGCTCTGAATCACAGAATCCCAGACTGCTTTGGGTTGGAAGGGCCCTTAAAGCTCATCCAATTCCAGCCCCCTTAGTGGAAACCTTGCACTAAAGGCTGTGAAATGTGGAGAAATTTCACAGGTGAAATTTTAGGTGGGGAAAAATCCTTCCCAGCTGGATCCTACCACTTCCCTGTGGTAGCAGCTCTGGAAAGGTTTGGTTCTGGATAGAACCTGTTCCATCAGTTTATTTAAGAGGGGCCTTTTAAAAGTGGAAATTTCTTATTGTCTCAAATCAGAGGTTTTCCACAGGCATCTCCCAGGTGATTCCTGGAGCTTTTCCTCTGTACTTTGAGGCAAAGGGAAGCCTTGCAATAAATAACCTTGTGACAGTATCTCTGTTCCTCTTCAGCTGCTTTGATCACTCACTCCTTAGGGAAGCTACAAAAAAAGGCAGATTGGAGAGCAGAACCTCTGGCTGCTTTTCCTGGGTGGACAATCCTGCAGAAGGGTCAGAGCTCCCCAGCCAGGTGGGGCTGGGTTTTCTCTGGACTTTGGGGGAGCAGGAGCGCTAACCCCCCTCGCTGCGGGACGCTGGGCTCCTTCCAGTCTGTAACACCAAAGGTTGGGGATGTCCCTCGGCAGCCGTGGGTGCTGATCCTCACCAGAGCGAGTTCTGCTCCGTGTTCTGAGCGGTTCTGAGTGCTCACATCTCCTTCTGCTTCCTGGGGTCCAGCAGGCAGAGCTGAGCCTGGCCTGAGGGGCTTCTCCTTCCTCCTGCCTCCCACCCCTTCCCTCCCCTCTGACGCGCCTCTCCTTCTTCCCCGCAGGTCTGTGCAGACTTTTGCAGACAAATCAAAACAAGAAGCTCTTAAAAACGACCTGGTGGAGGCTTTGAAGAGAAAGCAGCAAAGTTAAAGAGTCCTGTCCGTGCTAACCAGCCATGCCATGCACTCGTTAGATTCCTTTCCTAGAGAATCATCCCCCGCCCTTTTCTGTTGGTCACGTCACGATTTGCATCCAATACTCTCCATGCAGCGCCATCCTCTCCCCATGAATAAAGCTGTACAAACTTTTTCAGTCTCTGAGGCCTACTTTGCACCACATTTTACTATCAAGACCTTAGGCTATGTTTCTGTAGAAGTTCCACGTGTTATTATTTTATTTTTTTTTTCTTCTCCCCCCTCTTTCCCACCCTCTCCCATTTATATGCATCACCACAGATCATTGTTTGTCTTTTCCTCCCTCGACCCCTCCTGCCTTTTGTTACATTGGTGTAAAAAATGTAAAACAAAAATTTATTAAATACTGTGGTGTGTGAAAGAGGAAGAACTGGAAAAACAAAACAAAAAAAAAATAGTAAGAAAATCTATTCCACGTATGTTTGGGGGCTGGGAACAGGGGCTGGCTGGAGGGAGGGAGGGAAGAGAGGGTGTTCCTTGAGCTTGTACCATACTGAGTAATCCAGATGTGCAGGAGATGGTGATTTGGAGACCTGCTGAAAGTTCTGCTCTTCTATAGCCTGGTTCCAAGGCGCTTTTCTGTCAATTTTTATGGAATGCAAAAGGGGTTTTTGTTTTGATTTTTTTTTTTTTGTTTTTTTTGTAAAGCTTAAATTGAATCTACATCTGATACTTGAGCCTCCATACTAAAAAAAAATGGAAAAAAAGAAAAAAAAGAAAAAAAAAAAGACTAAAACAATAAAAACCAAAAAAATCCCAGGATAATGTGTGATTGTGTCCTTCTTGTTTCTCTTTCCTTCCTTGGGTCGCTTGGGGTTTGTTTTTTTGTCCCACATCCAGAAATGTTTGTCTGGAAGGGGGTGTGATGGCCCTGCTGCCTCTCCAAGGTGCTGAGGTTGAGGGATGCTCCAGGCACCCAGCAGATTTATATCCAGATTTATACATATATTTCATATTTAGGGGAGAAAGATCTGCCTGGCTGTGCTGGGTGTGCTAAAAAATCCTGATTTTTATCCTGATTCAATCCCAGTTATATCAGATTTAAGCCTGGGGGGTTCCTGTGTGTCCAGCCCTGGGCAGGGTGCTGGGGTGGCCGGTTCCTCCCATCCTTGCTGTCCCCAAAGCTCCTCCCTGCTCCCTGTGTCCCCTCCCAGGCCCTTGGGCACAGGGACCTGGCACAGCTTTGCCTGCTCCAGGTTTGGTTGTAGCCAACCTCATTTCAAGCCCATGAAGCTCTGCCAGGCTCCTGCTGCCCTGGCTCTGGGAATTGCCCTCTGTTAGTCGGCACTGATTAATTAACGTGCTCTAATTTGCTTTGTTACCGTGAGCTGGGTCCCACCCAGACTCCTGCAGGTGGGCAGAGCTGACCCAGAGCCAGTGGAAGGGACATGGGCTGGGAAAGGATGGGATTCCCCAGGGAACACTGGAATTGTGCTGCTGTCTCAGGGTTCTGTCCCAACACCAACCTCCCCTGAAGCTGGAGACTCCTGGAGAGGTTCTCAGTTTCCCTCGGGGGTGGTTGTTCCTGCTCAGCCTTTTCTGCTTTAACATTTGCCTCTGCAGAACCCCGAGCACAGGGACAGGGCAGCAGCGGTGCCTGGGGAGGGATGGGAACCTCGGGGGGAGCCTCAGGGATTCCCAGCCCCTCCTGAGGTGGTTGTGGGTGTGTAAAGCTCTGTGCTGCTCCATCCTGAGTAAAGTCAGAGTAAATCAGCTTTGTACCTAACTCATGCTTCAGGTACACCTGTGGGGACAGACTGTGACACAGATAAATACAGATACAGATGTAAAATGGGCTTTCTCCTCCTCAGGGCTGAGCTGCTTTGTCCAGGTTTAGGAAAAGCCAGCATGTGACAATCACTCAGTGTTGTGAGGGGCAGAGATGAGGGGTTTGCTCATGATTAAAACTGGATAGGAATTGTTCTACAATTCCCAGGGAAAGACAGGAAAGGAAATGCTGCTGGCTTCAGGATGAGGTGAGCAGACCCTTTGCCTGTGAATGGTGAATTAATCCAGTAAAAACCCACTCACTTCAAGGGGCTCAGAGAGACTGAAATCTACATTTCCTTTCTGAAAACAGCTGGCTCAGCCCCAAGCACTGGCCCAGCTGTGTTTGAGTGAACCTGCTGCTGGGCAGGTGGGCACTGAGCAGCTGGAACCCCATTTAATGTGAGATCCATTGGGTTGGTGTCCTCAGTGGGAGGACAAAAAGCAGAGCAACTTCCTTGGGAAGCACAAACGTCATGGACTGGCTGAGGAATCATAAATTAGTGCAAATGCAGCTAAAACCAAAAGGGACACGATGCTGGGGATCAGGGAGGGAGCAGGAGAGGGCAAAGGGAAGCAAAAGGAAGAGCTGATTGCAACTCAGGAAAAGGAAAGCTCTTGTTTTCACAAGGCCAAGCTGTGACAGTTTTTCCTGAAGGGTGTCCAAGCTTTGCTTGGTTTTTCCCAGGGAGACTGAGCTGCTCATGCCCAGCAGGAAGAGCTCAGCACACAGGAGAGAGCCTGGCTACACCTCCACTCTCTCCCCTGCTTCCCACCCTTCCCTGAGCCAAGTTCAGGGCCCCTAGAGGGGGATAAACTCATCAGTGCTGGGGATGAACTCAACAGGTTGAGGATAAATTCATCAAGTTGATAAATTCATCAAGGAGAGAGGGCAGGAACTGAAAACCAGAGTGAGTAAATGCAGGTCTTCTGCTGGGGAACAGCAATGGAGCAACTTCCCTAAGGAATCTGTGCAATTAAAATATGGGTGAGGCAAAAAATGAAAAGTCAGAGAAATGGGAGTGTGAGACTCGTTAGGAGCTGCCAGGAAAAGCAGCAAAATGAAACCAAGGGAGGCAGGTGGGGAAGGATGTGTTTTATAGGTGGGTGAGCCGTGCTAATTAAAAGAGGTGTGGAGTGAAGGCTTTGGTTCTGCTGCTCCTTCCCCACTGGATTCCTTTTCCAGAAGGAGCTGAGGGGGAGTTGTGAGGTCAAAGTGGTGCTCGTGCCTGTGGCAGCTCAGTCATCCCTGTCCCCTCCCCACCTTTTTCAGCACCAAGAAATCCCAGATCACCCCTGGGAGACGCAGCCGTGACCGGGCTCAGCTGTGGGGAACCAGAGCAGGGAAGAGCAACTGAGCCATCCAAAAATTCCCTTTTATCCTGAAAGCATCACTGAGGCACGAGGTGTCCCAGCAGTGTCCTCTGCCACTGCCTGGGCAGCACAACGGGCTCGGGGCCTCTTCGGCCACGAGCCACCAGGATGGAGGGGCCAGTCTGCCCGGCCCTAAGGCCACCTTCCTCCTCCTCCTCCTCCTCCTCCTCCTCCTCCTCTCCCTGTGGGGCAGAGCCCTCTGTCAGCTCTCTGGGCTCTCATCCTGCTCCCCAAGGAGAGCATCCCTCTCCTCCAGGGATCTGGGCCGGCCTTTCCGATACGCCAGGAACTGGAAGGAGATCTGGGGATCTGTCAAGGCTCTGCACTCACAGCGTGGGTCTCAGGGTCCTGTGCCACCACCCCGGGTTTGTGCCAGGAGAGGTGGGAACGGGACAAGGAGATGGATGCAAACCAGGGGCTGAGGCCAGTGCAACACCACAAATCACCCACAGAACAACAGCAGCACAAATCACCCACAGAACAGCAGCAGCACAAATCACCCACAGAGCAGCAGCAACACCACAAATCACCCACAGAGCAGCAGCAACACCACAAATCACCCACAGAGCAGCAGCAGCACAAATCACCCACAGAGCAGCAGCAGCCTTGCCCTGCCCATTCCACTCCCTGCAAGGAGCACAAGGATGGGATCCCAGCCCAGAGGAAAGGATACAACCAGGTCGAGGGCCAGGACACCCAGGCTGCCCACGAGCCAGGGCAGGTGGTGCAGGATGTAGTCACCTTGGCCCTGGCCTGGCTCTGGGTTCTTCAGGAGGACGCTGAGGCCGTACAGGGAATTCCCCAGCATCACCAGGGCAAAGAGAGAATAGGAGACACCGCTGGTGGATTTCCTCTTGTACTGGGGAAAGAAGGAGAGGAGCTTGGGTGCAGATCTCCTAAATCTCTCTACAGTGTGATATTAATCATCCTCTCCCCCAGCATTAAAAAAAGAGAAGTGGTGACAGAGCTGAGAGTTTTTTAGTTCCCCCTTGGCTTGTAAATAACACAAAATGAAAGCCCCACCCTCAAAATATTGGTAGGTTAAAGGGAGTGGAGAAAAATAAATACAGAGAAATAGTCCCTTATGGAATAATCAGAGATGGGGCCTGGGACCTCTGAGCAGAGAGAAAGGAGATCTCCCTGAGGAGAAGGGAGAATCCCCAGGGGAGAAAAGAGATCCCCAGGGGAGAAAGGAGAACCCCCAGGGGGAGAAAGGAGACTCCTCAGGGGAGAAGAGATCCCCAGGGGGAGAAAAGAGATCCCCAGGGGAGAAAGGAGAATCCTCAGGGGGAGAAAGGAGAATCCCTCAAGGGAGAAAGGAGAATCCCCAGGGGAGAAAGGAGAATCCCCAGGGGAGAAAGGAAAATCCCCCAGGGGAGAAAGGAGAATCCTCAGGGGGAGAAAAGAGATCCCCAGGGGAGAAAGGAGAACCCCCAGGGGGAGAAAGGAGACTCCTCAGGGGAGAAGAGATCCCCAGGGGGAGAAAGGAGAATCCTCATGAGGAGAGAGGAGAATCCCCAGGGGGAGAAAGGAGAATCCCCCAGGGGAGAAAAGAGAATCTCCAGGGGGAGAAAGGAGAATCCTCAGGGGAGAAAGGAGAACCCCCAGGGGAGAAAAGAGATCCCCAAGGGGAGAAAGGAGAATCCCCAGGGAAGAAAGGAGAATCCTCATGAGGAGAAAGGAAAATCCCCAGGCGGAGAAAGGAGAATCCTCAGGGGAGAAAAGAGATCCCCAAGGGGAGAAAGGAGAATCCTCATGAGGAGAGAGGAGAATCCCCAGGGGAGAAAGGAGAATCCCCAGGGGAGAATGGAGAATCCTCAGCCCCCTTGGAGTGACAGGTGAGGAGCCCCAGGGTCCCAGGCTGGGCACTCACGTTGGTGCAGATCTGGGGCACTCGGGAGCACAGGTAGAGCACGGAGGAGATGGAGCCGATGGTAAATCCAATGATTTCAGTCCTGGAGAAAGGCTGCAAGGCAGGGGCGGGGACAGGGACAGGCCCCGTGCTCAGAGCCCCAGCACGGCCACACCCAGCGCCGCGTGTGCCCGGCTCCCCTCCTCGGGATAATTACAGCTGATAATTCTATTTCACTCTGCCACAGGAGAATAGCCAGTGCAATCTGTTTTAAGGGGATTTGGGTTTATTTGCATTGCTTGGAGAGGTCCTTTTCTATTGGCAGAGCAAAATTAATTTGCAAACCTACCCTCAGTTTCAGCCAACTGAGTTAGCTTACTGCACTCCCTTGCTTGATTTTCAATAATATATATAAATGTGGATAATTGAAAAAAGAATTAAAGGGGAGAAATCTTGCAAATTTCCTGAAAAGAGGAACCACATTTTTTTGGAGACTGTCCATCCTATGCAGCTACCTGAGATAAAGTCTGTGTGCAAACAGAGATGTGGGAAATGTGAGGCTTGCTGACTCTTGAGCAGGCCCACAGAAGTGCTTGAAGTTTGAAGTGAAAATGCCCTGAAATGTCTGAATCCTGCAGCAAACTCTTCTTGAATTTTGGAGGAAAAAGCTCTTTCCAGTGTCACCTTTCTAGACTGTAACAGTCTCCCAGAGAACAAACTGGTCCTAAAACAGGAACACCCCCTAACCCCAAAACACGTGGTGGGGTCCAGGGTGGATTTTTGGGATCACAGCATCCAGCAGGACGTCCCCAGCCACACCTCCATCCCATCTCCCAGGTTCAGGAAGTGGCTCACCTTTGTTCCAAGCTCATCCCCGGGGGCTGAGAGCAGAGATCTCCCTTTGAAGGAGG
The DNA here is from genome assembly GCA_038429875.1 of Poecile montanus. Classification (NCBI taxonomy): domain Eukaryota; kingdom Metazoa; phylum Chordata; class Aves; order Passeriformes; family Paridae; genus Poecile; species Poecile montanus. The sequence continues at coordinate 7,417,131 of CM076523.1, forward strand.
CGGGATCCTCGGTGCTGGCCCTGCCCAGGAGGGAGAGGCTGGCCAGGGACCCCAGGGAGAGGAACAGGAAGGCAGAGTTGATGGGAGCAGGGACTGCAGGGAGTCAGACACAGCCTGGTTAGGGAGAACCCAGCAACCCCCAACAGCCCTGGCTGAAGAAACCTCCAAACTCTCCCTTATCTCACCAAGGGATGGGGCAGAGGCTGCTTGCTGTGATTTATCTCCAGAGATGTGCCCAATCTGTACCTCATCGGGGAGGAAACTGCTCCTATATCGGTTTCTTTGGGTGTAGGGCTCTTAAAAATCATCCCCACTAGAAAATTTCACTGTCTTAAATCACTTTCAAATCCCTGCCAGAGCAAGCCCTGCTGTGGCTTATTTGTTAGTAGTAATTTCTTATTTTTCAGTAATTTTTAGTGATTAAATTCAATAAACAAGCTCTCCAGCTTAACAAGGGGTCAAATATCAATTGGTTGCTCACTTTACATGTCTTTACCAAGTTAAATAATTATCCCAGTCCCAAGGAGCAGTGCTGGAAAGGAGATTTTCTGTTTTCTCTCACTGTTTAAGCCCTGCAAGAGCTGCTCAGGTTCCCTTTTCACCCCAGGAGCTTCCCTGTCAAGGGTGGAGCACTGACCCCGAAACAGCCAGAAAACTTCCCCCTTTCCCTCCCAGAACTGCCTGAGTCAGGAGCTCTGTGCTTCCCAGCTCCCAGGTGGAGTCACCGTGTAACTCTGAGGGATTTATGGATTTCTGTGCCCAGTGAGGCTCATGCTGGGGGTTGTTTCCAGCCTGGACACCGTGAGGGGGCTTGCAGGGTCTGCAGAAGCCCCAATCCCAGCCTGTAATTGTTGGTTTCGGCTCTCCTAGGGGCTCAAATTACCAAAAAAAACCCCGAAAACAAAACCAGCAAGGATTAAGAGGATCTGATTACTGTGCCTGGAATCTCCCTGGGCTCCCAGAGCCCCCTGGAATCCCCCCTCTCTGTCCCCAGCCCTGCCCCAACTCACACGCTCTGCCCCCGTTCTTCACCCGGTAGTAGCAGTAGAGGGAGAGCATCCCCAGGTCTGCCAGCACGTAGTAGATGGCCGTGTACACCTGTGGGGAGGGGACACGCTGGGGACACCCACGGGGACCTGGCTGGGCTGGGCTGGTCCCACAGCTGCTCCCCTGCTCTCCCTGGGGGAGAGGGGAGTGTCCTGGCAGGGAGAAGGGAGCAGCTCCAGAGGGAGAGGAAGGAGTAACTCAGGGGGTGAAGAAGGGAGCATCCCTGGGAGAGACGGGAAAACACCAAGAGGGGAAACAGGGAGCATCCCTGGGAGAGAGTGGATCACACCCGGGGGAGAGGAAAGGGAGCAATTCCAGGATTGGAGGGACATTCGGAGCAAGGCTGGATAAAGCAGCTTCCAGCCCCTCCCTCCTCCCTGGAGCCGGGGTGTTTGGGAGCCAGCCCGGCCCGGTACCTGCAGGGGCAGCTGATCAGCCAGGAAAGAACCGATGAGGTTGAGGAGGTCTCCGCCCAGCCATCCCAGCAGGAAATAGATGGAGAGAGCCTGGTCCATGATGCCTGTCCTGCAGGCCTGGTAAAACTGCCTGCAGAGCATTGGGCAGAGGCACAAACATCACCCTCAGCTGCTTCAGCGCTACCTGGGAGCCATCCCCAGGATTCCTGCGGATCCCCAGGTGGGAGAAGCAAGGCCACAGGCTCCCGTGGCCCCAGGGAGCTCCTGAGCCCCACTGGTGCTCACCGAGTGGGAGGAGCAGGGAAGACGATCCCCGGCTTCTCTCTGATTGCGAAAGAACCGTGACTCCTCACGTGCCCCTTCTGCCACCCTGGTGTCAGCACTTCCCATGGGGACATTCCTTCTGCAGTGTGACCTGTCCTGCCTGCCCTGCACGTGCCTGACGGCGACATTCCTGACACGGCAACAACGCCACGGCCACCACCAGGCTCTGGGGCTGTGCTGCCTGATCCCCTCACCCCAAATCTGCCGAGCCCTCGCTGCTCTGGGGAGGGAATTTAAGAATTCTGGCAGCTTGGATTCTGCCATCCCCCAGAAAGGGCTGCCTGGGATTTGGGAGCGGTACTCTGGGATTTGGGAGCAGTACCCAGGGATTTGGGAGCGGTACTCTGGGATTTGGGAGCGATACTCCGGGATTTGGGAGCAGTATCCTGGGATTGGGGAGCAATACTCGGGGATTTGGGAGCAGCACTCTGGGATTTGGGAGTGGTACTCAGGATTTGGGAGTGGTACTCAGGATTTGGGAGCAGTACCCGGGGATTTGGGAGCAATACTCCAGGATTTGGGAGCAGTACCCAGGGATTTGGGAGAGATACTCCAGGATTTGGGAGCAATACTCCAGGATTTGGGAGCAGTACCCCGAGATTTGGGAGCGGTACTCCAGGATTTAGGAGCAGTACCCGGGGATTTGGGAGCAATACTCTGGGATTTGGGAGCAGTAGCCGGGGATTTGGGAGCAGTACCCAGGGATTTGGGAGCAGTACCCAGGGATTTGGGAGCAGTACTCTGGGATTTGGGAGCAGTACCCGGGGATTTGGGAGCAGTACCCAGGGATTTGGGAGCAGTACCCAGGGATTTGGGAGCAATACTCTGGGATTTGGGAGCAGTACTCACGGGAAGGCTGCAGCGATGAAGCAGGCGATAGAGCCCAGCCCCAGGACGATGCTGGCGACATCCCGGCTGTCCTGGGCACACTCATTGAACACATCCATGATCCAGCGGGAGCCATTGGGACAATCAGAGAGATTCCCAAAGGGGAGACCACTCCAGCGCCGTGCAGCCATGGAACCGCCGGGATAACGCTGGGAAAAAGGGAATAACACAGGGAAAAATTAATAACACCAGGAAACGTCAGATCTGGGTGAGGGACAGGGCTGTGGCTCCTCCGGGTGCTGGCTCACGATGGAAAAATTGATCATTAGTGAATAATACACTTTTATAGGCCTTGGGTTTGCTGCCAGCCTGGCAGGGTTTAGCCTCAAAGGAGAAACAAGAAATGAAGGAAGAAGCAATAAAGAAGAAATAAGGAGAAAAAAGGGTTAAAAAAGGAAGGGGGGGAAGGGAGGGAAAAAATAATAAAGAAAAGGAAAGGAAAAAGAAAATGAAAAGAAGAAAAAAGAAAAGGGGAAGGGGGAAAGGAGAAAAAAAAGAAGAAAAAAAAGAAGAAAAAAAAGAAGAAAAAAGAAGAAGAAAAAAAGAAAAAAAAAGGAGAAGAAAAGAAGGTGAAGAAAAGAAGGAGAAGATAAAAAAAAAAGGGGGGGGGGGGGGGCGGGGGAGAATAAATAAAAGAAGCCGAAATCCAACCCAACCTGTCCCCGCCGCACCGGCACTCGCCTCCTCACCGACGCGCTTCGGAACTTTATTTTTCCTTGAAAACCCGCTCTTTTTGACACTTGGGCTATTTTTCTTTGCAAATCCACTCAGACACCCGCCGGGCTTCCTTTGCCGTTGTCCCAAATGCTGCCGGGTTTCCTTTAACGCCGTCCCAAACCCTCTGCTCTCCCCAGTCCTGCCGCTCCTCTGCCGCCTCAGCCGCTTCCTCAGTAACTTTTCACAGCCGCGCGGCGTGAAACCAGCGAGCTTTTTCACAAAGCCGCTGCTTTTCCCCACACGCTCCCCTCGGGTTCCCAGCTGTGCTTTTCCCAAAGTCGCCGTTTCTCCCGAGCTCGGGCTGCTGGGGCCGGGCCGGGCGGTGTGAGGGGCCCGGCTCTCTGAGGGGCCGGGCGGGGCGCGGGGCGGGCCGGGCCGCGCAGGCGCGATGGCGGCGCGGGCGGCAATGGCGGCGGTGGCGGGCGGCGGGGCCCGGCCCGCGGTGGTGCTGGGCGCGATGGAGATGGGCCGGCGAGCCGGGCCCGAGGCGAGTGCCGAGCTGCTCCGAGCCTTCCTGCGCCGCCGACACCGCCTCCTGGACACCGCCTTCATGTACGCGGGCGGCGAGTCCGAGCGCATCCTGGGCGCGCTGCTGGCCGGCGGCACCGAGCCCGGTACGGCGGCGGAGGGCGGGCTGCCCTCGGGGGAGAGGGGCTGTGGCTGAGGAGAAGGGGCTGCTTTGCCAGGCTGACACTGTCCTTGAGGAGAAGGGACTTGGCCAGGGTTCGTTCTGTGAGGAGAGGGGTCTTCCTTGAGAAGGGTTTTCTCTGAGGAGAGGGTCTCATCTCTTCTGTCCGGCTGACACTGTCCTTGAGGAGAAGGGACTTGGCCAGGGTTCGTTCTATGAGGAGAGGGGTCTTTCCTGAGGAGAAGGGCTATTTCCCTGAGGAGAAGGGATATTTCTCTGAGGGAAGGGATATTTCTCTGAGGGAAGGGTCTTCCTTGAGGAGAGGGGTCTTCCTTGAGAAGGGTTTTCCCTGAGGAGAAGGTCTCATCTGCCAGGCTGACACTGTCCTTGAGAAGAAGAGACTGGACCAGGACTTGTTCCCTGATGAGCAGGATTTTTCCCTGTTAGGCCAATGCCTTCCCTGAGAGCCCTTCCCTGAGGAGATGGGACTTGCCTGGGGAAGGAGAAGGGTCTTCCCTGTCAGTCTGAGAGTCCTTGAGGAGAAGGGAATTACCTCAGGACTCATGCTCTGAGGGGTGTGCCCTGAGGAGAAGGGTCTCCTCTGCCTGGCTGACACTGTCCCTGAGGACAGGGGATTTCTCTGGGGCCCATTCCCTGCAGATAAGGGGAGAATCTCTTCTCCCTGAGAAGAGATTTCCCCTGGGCCAGTTCCCTGGGGAGAAGGGTCTTCCCTGCCAGTTTGAGGCCATCCCCAAGGACAAGATCCCTCCCCAGGGTCCATTCCCTGAGGAGAGGGATCTTCCCTGCCCAGCTGACTCCCTCCTTGAGGAAAACTGACTTTCCCCAGGCCCATCCCCTTAGGACAAGAGTTTTCCCTGCCAGGCTGATGCCATGCCGGAGGGGAAGGGACCCCCACACTAGTGCTGACCCCCAGAGCTTGAGGGGCAGACCCTCAGTCCCTGCAGAGAGGAGCTCCTCAGCCAGGCTGACGGGATTCCTGAGGAGAGGCACCTTCCCTGAAACACCTCAAACACTTGGGTTATGTCCCTTATCCCCACTCCCCTCCTCAAGGTGGGAACATCCTTGCTCATTCCTTCTCTCTCTCTGCCAGTGGAAGTGGCCACCAAGGCCAACCCGTGGGATGGGAAGACGCTGAAGCCGGAGAGCGTGCGCTCCCAGCTGGACACGTCCCTGGAGAGGCTGCAGAGGACGAGTGTGGAGCTCTTCTACCTCCATGCTCCCGACCACGGGACCCCGGTGGAGGAGACCCTGCGTGCCTGCAACGAGCTGCACAAAGAGGTGAAGTGCAGAGTCCAAGCCTGGACAAACCTTGATTCCCTCCTTCCCACTGCTTTTTTTAAACCAGGGCTGCTTGCTGTGCCCATCTGTGCAGCTCTGGGAAGAGGAGATGGAGCCCAGGTCAGAGCTGAGCAGTCGCTGCTCTTTGTGTGCTCACGTGCTGCACTTTGTACCCCAGAGCTCTTGGAACATCTGGACTTTGCTTCCAGCCCTCTTAACCAGTCTGGGTTAAGATTAGTGCTGGTAATGGGTAAAGAATTCTGGGTTTTGTTTATCTGGTTGTACCATTTAAACTAGAAGGTGTGAATTCCAAATAAACTGAAAATGGGGAATATTTTTGTCATGTCTTAATAATTCATAGTCTGTCAGAAACAGTGGACAGGAATGAGCCCTTCTGGACTAAAATTTGGTGACTGCCCTTTTCACTGTACCCATCTTGTGCTCTCTGGGTCCAGATGAACTTCGAAACACTGGAACTGAATTCCCTTTTATTCCTCTGCAGGGGAAGTTTAAAGAGCTTGGCCTGTCAAACTACGCCTCGTGGGAGGTGGCAGAAATCTGCAGCATCTGCAAGTACAACAACTGGGTGATGCCAACTGTGTACCAGGTGAGGGAAGGAGGGAAGCTTGCTTTTGGGCTCCCCAAATCTGGGAGCAGCCCCAGTGTGCCAGATGCAAACCCAGAAGGAATCTGCTGCAGTTAGTCTGGGATGTCACAGAGGCTGGAAACGACCTGCAGTCCCAGCTGTGCCCGATGCCCACCTTGTCACCTTGCCACATCCAGGCCTTCCTTGGACGCCTCCAGGGATGGGGACTCCAAACCTCCCTGGGCAGCCCTTCCAAGGCCTGAGCACTGTTTCAGGAGGAAATTCAGGAAGCTGAGCGAGGTCTTTGCTCAGAATCAGCTCAGTGTGTTCATTGCTGGAGTCAGTGACTCCCCTGGCACGGAACCTGCAGTGTTTGCAGCTCTGCAGCGAGTCTGTTCCTAAACAAACCATAACCTTGTGCGATGTGAAGCTGCTCTCTCGCATGGGCATTGCCAGGGAAGGGTGGGAAAAGGCAGCTGCTGTGCCCTGAGCTCTGTTTGAGGCTGTCTCCCACCCCAATGTGCAGGGAATGTACAACGCGACCACGCGCCAGGTGGAGGCCGAGCTGTTCCCCTGCCTCAGGCACTTCGGGCTGCGCTTCTACGCCTACAACCCTCTGGCAGGTACAGGGGGCAAGGCCAGGCTTTGGGACAAAACCCTGGGGAATGGGGGCTGTGCAGAGCCAGCCCAGCTCCAATCCTGCTGCTCCCTTCCCTCCCAGGGGGGCTGCTGACCGGCAAGTACAAGTACGAGGACAAAGACACGCGCCAGCCCACGGGGAGATTCTTTGGGAATGACTGGGCTCAGGCCTACAGGGACAGGTGAGTCCTGAGCTGACAGAAGAGCAGGAATGGCTGCATTAAAAAAAAACAACACTCTAATAGTCAGCTGAGAGGAAGCAGAACTGACCAAAGCTTGGGATTATGTCAGCACACGTGGCTGGGGCTGTGGTGTGTAACTGAGCACTGTAGGGTGGATTTTAGGCTCAGCTTCCTCACAGCTCCCAAGGGAGATTGCAGAAGTCCTCAGAGGCTACAAAGAGATGTACAAGGTTTCCTGAAAGCCCTTTGATGGGAATAGCACTGACTAGAGGTCCCAAGGGCAATAACAATGATTTCTTTTCATGCAGGTACTGGAAAAAACACAATTTTGAGGGAATTGCACTGGTAGAAAAAGCTCTGAAAGAGGCTTATGGCCCCACAGCACCCAGCCTGGCATCTGCTGCACTGCGCTGGCTCTACAACCACTCCAAACTGCAGGTGAGAGCTTGACCTGGGCACTCCTGCTGTGCCAAACAGGGAAATTCCAGTGTAGGTGTCTTAATCCTGTGGGATTGTGGTGTTAAAAGGTGAATATTGCTGAGCAGACTCTGCCAGGCAGCTCTGCCTTTCCCCGTGGTATCCCGTGTGGTCAGAGCTGGAGGCTTCAAGAGGAAGATTTTGGGAGTCATGATTCCCATGCACTCAGCTTCCCTGCAAGGAGAGGACTCACCTTTCACTGGACTAGAAAATGAATGCTAAATGTTCCCCACCTCCTCTGAATGTTCCTGTAGCCCATCATAAAGCAGGACTTGGCAGCTTCTGAGGATTTGGTGTGGCTTGGGGATGTCCTGGCCTAGCGAGCAGAATTTGTGGTGTCAGTTGCTGGATTCCTCGTTCTTTAGTGGAGAGAAAAGCCACGTTTGGCACACAGTGGCTTGGGAGGTGAACTCCCTTTTGGGATCAGCAACACTCTGTCTCCTCCCAGGGTTCTCTTGGAGATGCAGTGATCATTGGGATGTCCAACTTGGAGCAGCTGGAGCAGAACCTCAACTACAGCGAGGAGGGTCCCCTGCTGCCGGCCGTGGTGCAGGCGTTCGACGAGGCCTGGAACCTGAGCGCGCACGACTGCCCCAACTATTTCCGCTAGGGAAGGCTGGCACGGGCTCCAGAGACTTGGTGCTGCCCACCCTGCCCTCCCACCCACGGCTGGAGGGCTGCAGGTTTGTCCTGGATCAGTGAAGCTTTGTAGGATCCACACCTGTGCCTTAGTCCTCCCTGCCGGCCCCTTGGCTCCCCCGTGATCACACCCTGTGATTCAGGATGCAGCTGATGAGGAAAATGAACACCTGAACCAGGTGAAGGCCCCTGTGCTGCTTTAATGTGAAATCTGAAATAATTACATAAGAGAATAAAACCTCTTCCTAGTGCAGACCCAATCTCTGACCTGTGCCTGGAACGGAGTTTGAATCACAGAATTTCAGGATGGTTTGGGTTGGGTGGTCCTTAAATCCCATCTTGTTCCACCCCACAACTTCCACTCTCCCAGATGCTCCCCACCTGGCCTTGGACACTTCCCAAGATAAGGCAAAATTCCAATGAATTAAATATCTTCTGTGTCAGAATAACAAACCTTCAGCATCTTTCCCTTTGTGCTATATCAAAGCTCTATTACATTTATACCCTTTCTGCTGAGTTTTGATGCTTGAGCTGGCATTTCCTCAGATTCCAGGATACACCAACAGTAACAGGCAGCAGCAACAACCATCTGAAGTTTCACACAGATATTTATATAAATATAAAAAAAAAACATAGCTCATTTTATATAAAGATCATCCCAGTCCAGGTGCACTCAGGGAAGGGAAATATCCTCCTCTTTTTGTCCCTAAAATAGAACTGTCTGGTGTCCAAGCTGTTAGTCCTCATTGCTTCCACCATCATCATCTTCATCATCATCATCATCATCCTCCTCTTTCTCCTCTGCTGTGTCCCCCACGAGCTTCTGGAAGTCTCCTGTCTCAGAATTCCACAGAAACTTCATGGTGACTTTAAACTCTGCCATCTCATAGCCGAAGAGTTTCTAGGAGAGGACACAAATCTGTCATTCCTGCTTTGCTGTCTCTGTGCCCAGCCTGGCAGAACAGTAAATTCCACTTCCAGGTGGCAAGGGGAGCAAAGCAGGAACCAAAACAATTGCTGCTGGGTTTTAGGGGTTGTGTTAATTAATTCCTGGTAATTTTGTGTCAGGCAGCAGGGCTGCTGTGTTACTCACCAGCACACGGGCCTGTTCTGGGGTGAGAACATCCCCTTCCTTGCACACTTCGTAATCGGAAAGCAGCGTCACCACTCCTGCAGAGCAGAACCCATGGAAATGGGATCCCAGGCACTGGGAACTCCCCTGGAATGTGGGGGACAGAGCCAGGACTCCCTCCAGTGCTGCTTTCATCAGTGCACCCCAAGGAGATGCAGCTGTAAAAGCCCACACCTGGTTCCTGGGTGGGTTAATCCGAGCTGTTTCCACAGCTGGATGGCACTGTGGAGAAATCTGGGTATTTTAAAACACCCAGACCTCAGCCTTTGGCACAGGTTTGGGAACGGCACAGGGACATGAGGAGTTCCAGCCCCAGCCCAACAAGGAGAAAAGTTATCCCTCAGTTTTTCTCCAGACCTGAATCCTGCTCTGTGTTTCACATTCTCCACAAGAGAAGCCCTGGAGCTTCTGCTGTACCTTTCTTGAGCGCCGTGGGCAGCCCCAGCTGCCGCAGCTGCGGCTCCATGGAGTGGGGGAACTGCTCCAGGGGCCCCGTGTCCAGGCTCACCCCGTACGGCGCCTTGTTCCCAGCACGGGCAAAGTCCAGCTCCCGGAACCTGGAGAACCACCTGGCACAGAGATGGGCAACAGGAGCTTCAGCTGGGGGAGGAAATTCCCTGGGCTGAGACAGGGACTGGGGCACGGCCTGCCCGGGGAGCTGGTGGTTAACTCAGAGAGGTTGTGGCTGCCCCTGGATCCCTGGGAGCGTCCAAGGGGGTGGGATGAGCTGGAAGGTCCCTCCCAAGCCAAACCCTTCCGTGATTCCACCCTGCTGTTGCAGGAATGGCTGACAAAGAGTGGGAAAAGCCCACGAGACCATCCCTGCTTTAAGGGGAGTGTTGGGAGTTTGTGGCAGCAAAAGCAGAGTGGTACTCACTCATCCACCTCGTCCCTGGTGCGGTTGGTGAAGAGGAGCCCGACCTCCCCTCTCAGGTGTTTGCTGACCTGGAAGAAAGGAGCACCCACGGGGATTGGGGAGCAGCAGGAACCCCCCTGCAGGGGCTGAGTGCTGCCCAGCCCCGCTCACAGCACACCCTTCACGGCAGGACATGGATGGGCTCCCCTAAAAGCCCCAGAGAGCGAATCCAGGATGTTATTGCAGGGTGTGCAACACGCCAGGTGAAGCTTTAGCACAGGTACCTTGTGCAGGTTCTCCTTGTACTCGCTGCTCCGCTCCCGGCCCAGCGCCACCATCATCACCTTGTTCTTCCCAAAGAAGATCCTGACCAGGAGGAGGAGGAGGAGGAGGAAGAGGAAGAGAAGGAAGAGGAAGAGAAGGAAGAGGAAGAGAAGGAAGAGGAAGAGAAGGAAGAGGAAGAGAAGGAAGAGGAAGAGAAGGAAGAGGAAGAGAAGGAAGAGGAAGAGGAGGAAGAGGAAGAGGAGGAAGAGGAAGAGGAGGAAGAGGAAGAGGAGGAAGAGGAAGAGGAGGAAGAAGAAGAGGATGTCAGCCCTGCAGCTCACCCCCTCGGGCATCCCCCACCCCGCACCACCCCCCGCTCACCTGCTGTGCTTCCAGGCGTTCCGCACGTCCTTCAGCTTGTTGTTCCTCATGTTGGCCACGGAGAAGACGAAGATGTACTTGTAGGTGTCCACACAGCGCCGCAGCTGCGGGGGAGCCGTTACCGGGAGCGGCTCGGGGGGAACGGGGAGGGGAGGGACAGGGGAGAGGGGCCCGGGCCCGGGCCAGACTCACCTCGGCGATCAGCGCCTGCTTGGCCTGCAGCCCCTTGCGGGCTGTCTGCGTCAGGGACACTGCGGGGACAGCGCCAGGGAGAGACGGGGATGAAGGACGGGGAAAGGAGACGGGGATGGGGATGGTGATGGAGAACGGAATGAGAGATGGGCAACGGAACGGAGGGACGGGGGCGATGGGATCGAGGAATGGGTAAACAGCGGAGAAGGGGACAGGAATGGTTTAGGGGACAGGAATGGTTTAGGGGACAGGAATGGTTTAGGGGACAGGGATGGTTTAGGGGACAGGGATGGTTTAGGGGACAGGGATGTGCCGGGGTTCGGCCCAGGGGTCCCGCTCCCACCTTTGCGGTCCCGCTTGGACTTGGGCATGGTTCCGCCGTGCTCCGAGGCCCCCGGGCCGCGCGCGGGCTGCCGGGAGCGGCCGGGGCTGTCCCTCGCGCTGCCTGCGCGCTCCTCACGCCGCTCAGGCGCTTGCCCCGCGCAGGCGTTGCCGCGGGCAGCCCCGCAGCGCTGAAGGCCCCCCCGGGCGCCGCGGCCGCTGTCATGGCGGCGGGGCCGCGGGCGCTGCTGCTGCTGCTCCTCCCGCTGCTCCTCCCGCTCCTGCTCCTGCTCCCTTTGGCCGCCGCCGTCTACGAGGACCAAGTGGGAAAATTCGACTGGTGAGCGCCGGGGGTCCCGGCGGGTTGGGTCCCCGCTCCCGTGGACATGCCCCGCGCCGCTCCCATTTCACCGGCGCTCCCGTTCCCTCACGCAGGAGGCAGCAGTACGTGGGGAAGCTTAAGTTCGCCTCCTTGGAGGCCTCGCAGGGCTCGAAGAAACTCGTGGTGGCCACCGAGGAGAACGTGGTGGCCGCGCTGAACTCCCGGAGCGGCGAAATCCGTGAGTGGGGGCGCTTTGGGGCCGAGGGGCGATGCGGTGCGTTCCTCCGGGAGAGTCAACGCCGCCCTTGGGCCTCGGCGGGCGGCTCAGAGCTCGGGCTCAAACACACAAACGCTGTGGTGGGGCCGAACGCCCATCTCCCTTGGGCCTGTCTGTTGCAGTGTGGCGCCATGTGGACAAGGGCACCGCGGAAGGAGCCATCGATGCCATGCTGATCCACGGGCAGGGTAAGGGGGACACCCCGGGGCTGGCAGGGTAAGGGGAACGTCCTGGGGCTGGCAGGGCTCCTGCAGGGTGGGGCAGGGTATCCTGGGGCTGGGAGGGTTCCTGCAGGGTGGAGCAGGGTCAGGGGCATGTCCTGAGGCTGGCAGCGCTCCTGCAGTGTGGGGCAGGGTATCCCGGGGTTCACAGGGCTCCTGCAGGGTGGGGCAGGGTAAAAGGGGCACGTCCTGGGGCTGGCAGGGTAAAAGGGGCACGTCCCAGGGCTGGCAGGGCTCCTGCAGTGTGGAGCAGGGTAAAAGGGGCACATTCTGGGGCTGGCAGGGCTCCTGCAGTGTGGGGCAGGGTATCCTGGGGCTGGCAGGGATCCTGCAGTGTGGGGCAGGGTATCCTGGGGCTCACAGGGCTCCTGAAGTGTGGGGCAGGGTAAAAGGGGCACGTCCCAGGGCTGGCAGGGCTCCTGCAGTGTGGAGCAGGGTAAAAGGGGCACATTCTGGGGCTGGCAGGGCTCCTGCAGTGTGGGGCAGGGTAAAAGGGGCACGTCCTGGGGCTCACAGCGCTCCTGCAGTGTGGAGCAGGGTATCCTGGGGCTGGCAGGGATCCTGCAGTGTGGGGCAGGGTATCCTGGGGCTGGCAGGGATCCTGCAGTGTGGGGCAGGGTATCCTGGGGCTCACAGGGCTCCTGAAGTGTGGGGCAGGGTAAAAGGGGCACGTCCCAGGGCTGGCAGGGCTCCTGAAGTGTGGGGCAGGGTAAAAGGGGCACGTCCCAGGGCTGGCAGGGCTCCTGCAGTGTGGGGCAGGGTAAAAGGGGCACATTCTGGGGCTGGCAGGGCTCCTGAAGTGTGGGGCAGGGTAAAAGGGGCACATCCTGGGGCTCACAGCGCTCCTGCAGTGTGAGGCAGGGTATCCTGGGGCTCACAGCGCTCCTGCAGTGTGGAGCAGGGTATCCTGGGGCTGGCAGCGCTCCTGCAGGGTGGGGCAGGGTAAAAGGGGCACATCCTGGGGCTCACAGCGCTCCTGCAGTGTGAGGCAGGGTATCCTGCAGCTCACAGGGCTCCTGCAGTGTGGAGCAGGGTATCCCAGGGCTGGGAGGGCTCCTGCAGTGTGAGGCAGGGTATCCCAGGGCTGGCAGGGCTCCTGCAGCGTGGAGCCAGCGTTAGGGCACAGGCTGGACCTGCAGAGCCCATCCCTGGGTGCTGGGTACGAGCTGTTTTCATCCCCCTCCTCTCCAGATGCCATCACCGTGTCCAATGCTGGGCGAATCCTGCGCTCCTGGGAGACCAACATCGGGGGCCTCAACTGGGAGACCTCTCTGGACACTGGCAGGTGGGATCTCTTGTCTGCACTGGTTTTTATCTCCTTGTGCTGGTCTGGGAAGGAAAAAAAACAGGTCATGGTTTTGGTCTGGGCTTGCATTGTACAGAAAGATTGGTCAGGTGGAAAGTTTCCAAGCTGAATTTTGGGTGAATCCTTTATGAATGCCTGAGCCTTGCAGAGAATCCCAGAGTCACTGAGGCTGGAAAAGCCCTCCCAGACCCTCAAGTCCAACCTGTGGCCAGTGCTCTCCTTGTCACCCAGTGAGTGCCACCTCCAGGCCTTCCTTGGACACCTCCAGGGATGGGCACTCCAAACCTCCCTGGGCAGCCTCTTCCTATTCCTGAGCTCCCTTTCCATGGGGAAATTCCTCTGATATCCACCCTGAGCCTCCCCTGGCCCAGCCTGAGGCCATTCCCTCTCCTCCTGTCCCTGTTCCCTGGGAGCAGAGCCTGAGCTGTCCTCTCCTGCCAGGAAATTGTGCAGAGCCAGAAATTCCCCCTGAGCCTCCTTTTCTCCAGGCTGAGCCCCTTTCCCAGCTCCCTCAGCCTCTCCTGATGCTCCAGCCCCCATTCCCCAGGATAAAACAGGAAAATAATTCCCCAATTCCTCGTGCCTGTGCTCAGTTTCCAGGGGGCTGCCCTGGTGGGGCTCCCCGAGGGGGTGAAGTACGTGGCAGTACTGAAGAAGACGGCTCTGTCTCTGCACTACCTGTCCAACGGGCACCAGAAGTGGGTGGAACACCTGCCAGAAAGGTGAGAACACCTCTAAGGAGAGCTGTGAGCTCCTGGCATGGGGCAGAGGGGAGGGAGCTGAGCCTGCCTTCTGCAAACAGCAATGTGATGCCTCATGTCTTGCAGTGAGAACACTCAGTACCAGCTGCTGTATTCCCGTGGCACTGGGGTGATCCACGTGCTTGGCATCGTTCCCCAGAGCCACCTGAACGTCGTGACCTTCAACGTAGAAGATGGAGAAATCACGAGACAGGTAGAGGAGCCAAAATCCTGGATTTGATGTGAGCAGAGGCGCTTCCAGCCCTGTGGTGTGGTGGGCAGAGGAGTGGATTGTGGTGCTACAGAGAACCCTCCCTTTCCCTGAGGCATTGCCTCCAAAGCAGGGATTTCTTGGCTGAAAGCTGAGCTAGTCTGGCAGCTTTTAGTCAAGTTTTTCTCAGTTTTGGCTAAAAATGCTTGAGTTAACTGTCTGCTGTGTGCCCATGGGTGCTGTGGAGGCTCCTGCTGAGCCCTGGCTGTGTCTCTGTGCAGGTGAGGGTGGCAGCCCCATGGCTGGTGGCCCTGCAGGGCTCCTGTGGCGTGCTGGGCGAGGCTGTGCTGGTGTGTGTGGACACGGCCGCGCGCTCGCTGCACGTCTGCGCCCTGGACACGGAGCAGGACATGAGGCACATCCCTCTGCAGGTGAGAACTGCTGCAGGAACACTCCTGGTGTTCCTTAACCACGCTGGTTCTGGTTGGAACTGGTTCTCCAGTCTGTGGGTGAACTGGGGAGGGATTGGAGGTGTGATCTGTAAATTTGGGGAGGGGTGGGAAAGCTTTTTGTTATTCCTTTTGGATCGATGTCTTCTGAGCTTTGCTCCAGTGGAGCCTCAGCCTTCCCTGCTCCTGCTCTGTGCCCTGACTCAGGGAATCTCTGACTGCTGCTGAGGGAGGTGGTGGTCTCACTGAAGGACAATTCTATCAGCACATTATCTTGTGTCCCCTGCAGTCCCTGGAGCTGGAGTTTGCAGATGATTTCCAGGCCAGGATCCTGACCACTCAGCCCAGCGTGACCAGCGCCTCACGGACTCAGTTCTTCCTGCAGCTGTCCCCAAGCCACTTCTCCCTGCTGCAGTACAAGCAGGGGCTGCTCAGCCACCTGCGGGACTTCCAGCAGGTACCAGGGACAGGGCCAAGTGCAGCTGAACATCCTTCAGACTGCTGGGCCAGCTGGCAGGTTCTAAAAACCTCAGGAACTCTGGGCATCGTGGCTCAAAAACCTGTGGCTGGTCAACTGTTCCCATCTCTGTGAGAAATTGGTCTTTTTTGGTTTTGATTTGGGGGGGGAACAAGACAATTTAAAATTTGGTTGTGACAGTTCACCTGCTTTTAATTCCACTGTGGTTTTATTTACTTCACAAGTGCTTTTTGGTGAATTTGGGGTTTTCTTGAGGTTGGTTTTTTTCTAATGATTTTTTGTTTTTTTTTTTTTTCCTTTTCCAGGCAGCTCTGGTGAGTTTTGCAACGACCGGGGAGAAGACGGTGGCCGCTGTCCTGACATGCAGGAGTGAACTGGTCAGCACAATTCCTGTCCTGTGGGAGCAGCCCAGCTCTGGGGCTGTGCACTGGGGGTGGGTTCCACTGGGGTTCCACAGAGGAGGAAGAGGAGGATTTGATAAATTTCGGTGATAACACACGCAGAGCTCGATCACATCCAGCTCAGTGAATATCCTGCTTCAGCCCTGTGAAAGGTGGACAAGGAATTGGCTTTCCTCACCCACAGAGGATTTCAGTTCTTGGGGATATCAAACATAGCTTCATTTTTATCAGAAACAGAATAGAACAGAGCTATTTCCTGCCTGATGTCACAGGCAAGCTGAGACTTGTCAGGCAGTTGAAAACCTAATTTTTTTTATACTTTACTGGTGTCTGAATCCATGCTACATCTCCTCTCATCCTCACTTCAGAAACCTGGAAGTTCTGATGGCCTCCATGCTGGCAGCACTCTGGAGGATGCTCGGAGGCAGGTACGGGGTGCTTTTCTTCCCGAGTTCTTGTCAGTCCATTTTATCCCTTTGCCTGCAGGAGCAGAGGTCTTAAACCAGCTGTACAACCTAAAAATGCAGCCTAAAAATACCTTGAAGCGCCAGTTTTTGTGCTGGACATGGAATTCTGCTGGAATCCTGCTGCAGGATTTGGTGTGGGGTGTGTGTGTAACTCCTATTTTCTGCCCGTTGCTACAGGATTCCTTAACCTGCTCCAACCAAACCTACAACATAAACCTCTACCTGGTGGAAACTGGGCAAAGGTTGCTGGACACCACCATCACCTTTAGCCTGGAGCAAGGAGGGGCCAAGCCACAGCAGGTGAGCAGGGAAGGGTTATTTCAACCCTGATTTGGCAGGGTGGGAGCCCTCCAGCCAAGGGGAAAAACATTCCAGGGATTACAGCATCACCCTGCTTGCTGCTCTGGTTTCACCTGATTTCTGCTTTCTTTGAGGAGATGGTGTGATCATTAATCTCACTGTTTTCCTTGCCTTTTTTGGTTTTGTTTTTGATTTTTTTTTTTCTTTCCCAGCTGTACATCCAGGTTTTCCTAAAGAAGGATGACTCCGTGGGCTATCGAGCCTTGGTGCAGACAGAGGACCACATGCTCATGTTCCTCCAGCAGCCAGGTGACTCCCAGAACCAGCTTCCTCCATTTCTAACAGTCACCAGGAGAAAATCCTGTCTCCTCAAGGATTGCACTTTATCATTACTTTTCTTGGAAGCTGAAAAAATTAATTTAACTCTTCTGAGTCCCATGAAAGACACAGGAGACTTTTTCACCTGCACAAACAATTCTGCCCTGTTTTGTGTGGGCAGAGCCTTTGGATTTTGGGGGGTTTCTGCAGATTTCAGAACTCTTTTTGTAGGATGAGAGTGTAAGTTCTGGTGTAGATCTTCCTCAAAGGTTTTCAGGAAAGGTCCTCATACCAAAAATATTAATTTACAGAAGGGGTTGAAAGTTCCATCTCAGTGACAGGAATTTCCTGGGGCTCTGAAGAAATCCAGGACTGTGAATCTCTTATTTTAGACAGACTCAGTGACTGTAGCCCTTTTAAAACACCAGATTGCTTTTACTGATCCTGAGGTTTTCTTCCCAGAAGTGGATGCAGTTGCCTGAAGTATTTGTTTTTCATGAAATAGTTAATTTAACAGTATTAGATATTTATACTGTTTTGCATTTCACTAAGAGGTGATCTGCATTTCAGGGTTGCACTGAAAGATACTCATATATAGTCAATTCCCAAATCTTGAGTTGATTTTTCCAAAATCCTGCTCTGATTTCTCTCCAGGAAAGGTTGTGTGGAGTAGAGAGGAGTCTCTGGCAGAGGTGGTAAGCTTGGAGATGGTGGATCTGCCTCTGACAGGGGCACAGGCTGAGCTGGAGGGAGAATTTGGAAAAAAAGCAGGTGAGTTTAACAGAATTACCTCTGTGTGCGTGTTTTCCTTCCTAAATAAACGTGTTTATTGTTTTCTGTTTACTCTGAGCTGAGAGATTAATTTAAATCCCTATTGATGCCAGTTAAAATGAGCAGAAATAAACCCTTTTCTGTCTAAACTTTAGAAATCCAATCCAGGTGACACAAATATATTACATTATTACATTAAAAAAACAGTCAGACAGTCAGCAGCAGTAGGAGGGATTTTGGCCATGTCTCCTAAATGTTTCCTGTGACTCTTTCTGGAAAACTCATTTCCAATAGCTTTTTTTTTTTATTTTTTTTTTGCTTTTTTTGTCTTTTCCTTGCTGTCCTGGATGCAGCCATCCAAGGTAACCCCATCCTGCATGGAGTGTGCTCTGCTCCTGCCACTGCTCCCCTCTGCTTGCTCCCCTCAGTTGAAACCCAGTGTTTTGGTTACTTTAAGACATTAAACACAAATCCTGATTGGGCAGAATTAAACATTTTTAATTCCTCTGGGTGCAGAGGGGATTTCTGTAGGTCTGGTGGGCACAGGGGGAGGAACACAAAATCCTCTGCATGCAGGTTTGCTTTCAGTTGATCAGGGCATATTTTGGAGTGAATGTGGACTGGGAAAGGTTGATAAATGCCAGAGTTTGTCACAGAAATGTCAACTGTGACTTCCTGCAGGGGGGGAGGCGAGGAGTTCCCCCAGGTTTGTGCATGGCAGCGTTTGACAGCACAATTTCAGCTCTGGGGTGGGACGGGTGCCGTTCCCCTCCCGTTGTCACCGTGGGTGCCACTTGCAGATGGATTGCTGGGAATGTTCCTGAAGCGACTCTCATCCCAGCTCATCCTGCTGCAAGCCTGGACTGCCCATCTCTGGAAGATGTTCTACGATGCCAGGAAGCCCCGGAGCCAGATTAAAAACGAGATTAACATTGACAACTTGGCCAGAGACGAGTTCAACCTCCAGAAAATGATGGTGATGGTCACTGCCTCGGGCAAGGTGAGGGGGCCAGGGCAGGAATCTGTTCCTAGGCTGGAGCAAAGAGTCTCAGCTCTGAATTCCCAGCCCTGTTTATAGCCAGGCTTGGGCAGAAATAATGGGAAGATGCACAGGATGTTTTGTGGTGGGTTTAAAGACTCAGCTTTCTTTGGGGTATGGTAGAGGAGGATACAGTGCAGAGGTGTTTTCCTAAACTTCAGCTTTCCCACATGTTTTCCCTCAGCTTTTTGGCATTGAGAGCAGTTCAGGCACCATCCTGTGGAAGCAATACCTCAGGAATGTCAGGCCAGGCTCCTCCTTCAAGCTGATGGTGCAGAGAACAACAGCCCATTTCCCCCACCCTCCGCAGTGCACTCTGCTCGTCAAGGACAAGGTGAGACCCTTTCCCTGCCCCTCCACTGGGCATGGAAATAAGGACAGGGCAATAAAACCATCCTCTTGGCCATCATCTGGTTGTCACTGATGTGGGCATGGCAGGGGAGAAAGATCTGGAGGGAAGCAGACACAGAAGCCTAAAAATTAAAAAAAAAAATTAAAAATGAACGTGGTTGTTACAGACAAATGTGTGAGTCCATACAGAATATTTCCAGGATGAAACCTGGGTATGAATAGTCAACACCAGCAAGTAACAGTTAGAAAAACACCTTTTTTTCTTTTCTTTTACTTAAGAGGCAAAACTTCCCCTGTTTTTCAGGAAACCAAAATGAGTTTTCTGTACGTCTTTAACCCCATCTTTGGGAAGAAAAGCCAGGTAGCTCCTCCTGTTCTGAAACGTCCGATTCTCCAGACTTTGCTTCTGCCTATTATGGATCAAGACTATGCCAAAGTGCTGCTCCTGATTGATGATGAGTACAAGGTAAATTGCTTTGCCTGGAGGCAGATTTCTTCACATCCTGGTTAATTATTCCCCTCCCTTTTGGAGCAAGATGGAAAAAAAATGCCATTGAGCCACATTTCACACAAAACTATGAGGTTATCCCGGTAAGGCAGACCTTATCTTGATAAACAGGTTGGAAATCATATTTCTGGTTCATTCTGGGGTGGGTTTTTTTGTCTGTATCAGTTGTTTTTCAGCTGTGTTTCAACTCTTCTTTTCCAGGTTACACCTTTCCCAGCCACTAAAAACGTCCTTCGGCAGTTAGAAGAAATAGCTCATTCCATCTATTTTTATCTCGTTGATGCTGAGCAGGGAAAACTCTCTGGATTCAGGCTGAAAAAGGTATGGAAAACCCACTGCACTTCCCTGAATGCCCTGTGGATAGTGGCAGATCTTAATTCCCTTCGCTCAGAACCGGAGCATCCATCCTCAAAACACACCGAGGAAACTCGGGAAATCCCAAAGCAAGGAGGAAATCTTTGGAGATAACGTCCTTGAAGGATGATAACTCAGCTCCCACTTGCTTTTTCCCCTGCAGGACCTGAGCACAGAGGAGAGCTGGGAGGTGGCCATCCCCACGGAGGTGCAGAGGATTGTGACTGTCAAAGGGAAGAGATCCAACGAGCACGTGCACTCG
Organism: Poecile montanus; assembly: GCA_038429875.1. Classification (NCBI taxonomy): domain Eukaryota; kingdom Metazoa; phylum Chordata; class Aves; order Passeriformes; family Paridae; genus Poecile; species Poecile montanus. Next base: position 7,436,894 of record CM076523.1, read on the forward strand.
CAGGGCCGCGTGATGGGCGACCGCAGCGTCCTCTACAAGGTGCTGCAGCAGCTCCCAGCTGGCTTTTTCTTTGAGGGGGGGTTTATCCCATGGGAAGATCCCAGTTCCATTCCCTGCTGCTGCATTGGGATGAGCCTGTGGTGCCAGTTTTTCTTAACTGGCACCAGTGTCTCTGCAGAAAAACGCTCATTTTGGAGGTTTCTTTTCAAAAAACGTTTTCCTGGAGGAGTTAAACCAAAGTCTGATAGTGGGGAAAGAACAGCTTGATTTCTTGAGGTGATTTATGATTTATTCACAGTATATGAAGAGAAGGAAGGAGATGTCTGTGGCTCTGAGAGGGGGTCTGAGCTGTTTCTCCTTTGTCCCCAGTCGCTGAACCCCAACCTGCTGGCGGTGGTGACGGAGAGCACGGACACGCACCACGAGCGCACCTTCATCGGGATCTACCTCCTGGACGGCGTGACGGGCAGGATCATCCACTCCTCCGTGCAGAAAAAGGCCAAGGGGCCCGTGCACATGGTGCACTCCGAGAACTGGGTGGTGGTGAGAGCTGCTGCTCTGTAAAGAAGCTGTATAAATATATAATTATAATCTACAGAGTTACAAATATATAAATAATATAGAAATAGGTATAGAAACATATATAGAAATATATAAAATATATTTTTATATATAAATATACAAAATAATTTTTATGTAAATAGATAAATAGATAAAATATATAAGTATATAAATATATAAAATTAATTTTTATGTATAAATATATAAATACATATAAATATATAGAATATTTTATATATAGACATATATAATATATATATATTTTATATATAATGCAAATAAAATATATAATATATATAATAAATATAAAATATATATAATATATAAATATATAATATAATTTATATAATATATAATAAATATAAAATAAATATAATATATAAATACATAATATAATTTATATAATATATAAAATATAAATAAAAAATATATAAATAATATAAAATATTTAAAAAAATAAATAAAAACTACATTTTTTTATACAAATATATAAAAAGCAAAAATCTTTTTGGTACGGGGGCAGTTCCTGACCGTGCATGGGGGCAGTTTTGTGCCCACCCTCTGTGATTTCCCTAATCCTCGACCTCATCCCCAAACCCCTGCTTGCAGTACCAGTACTGGAACAGCAAGGCCCGGCGGAACGAGTTCACGGTGCTGGAGCTGTACGAGGGCACGGAGCAGTACAACGCCACAGCCTTCAGCTCCCTGGACCGCCCCATCCTGCCCCAGGTGCTGCAGCAATCCTACATCTTCCCCTCTGCCATCAGCGCCATGGAGGCCACCATCACCGAGCGCGGCATCACCAGCCGCCACCTGCTCAGTGAGTAGCTGCTCTGTGAAAAGGGAGCGCTGAAAGCCAAGGAAAATGCACTTTGCTGGTAAAAATCCTGCCTGGGGGTTGTCCTGCAAGTGCAGGGATAAGCAGAGTGTTTCTGTTGGCTGTCAGAAATGGCCACGAGGTGCCAGGCTCGTTCCCGTGGTGCCCAGAGCAGCAGTGGCCATAAACTGAAAGCCAGTAAAGTTTCACCCCAAGATGGGGAAGAACGGGAAGAGCTTTTCCTGAAGGAGTGGCACAGGTGCCCAGGGAAGGTCTGGAATCTGGTGACATTCCAAACCCACCTGGATGCATTCCTGAGTGACCCTGTCTGGGCAGGGGTTTGGACTGGGTGAGCCCCACAAGGCCCTTCCAACCCCAGCTGTTGTGGGATTTTGGGATTTTGAAGATGCTTTTCCTTCACTGCACAGTTGGGCTTCCCTCCGGGGCCATCCTGTCCCTTCCCAAGGCCCTGCTGGACCCTCGGCGCCCGGAGATCCCGACGGAGCAGAGCAGGTAGGCAAGGAGTGAGAACCTCTCTTCCTGGGCTCTGCAGAGGGCTGGATTTTGTGTGTCACAAATTGTGTGAGGAGGAACAACTCGTCCTGGCTGGACTCAGAGGAATCTTGGCTCAGAATGAAGGGAAGTTCCTTCAGGTCCAAGGTTGGACTCGTGGTCTTTTCCCAACCTGAAGGATTCTGTGCTCCTGTTCCCAGTCTGTGATGGTGGGATACATTTGTCTGTATTTTAGAAGGTCATTAAACCAGCCTGGGGTCTGTGTTCTCAGGGAGGGGCAGTCAGAGGAGCTGGAATTATTTTGGAGTTGCTTGTAAAACTTTGGAAGCCCTGAAGGAGACAGCTGCAGCTTAGCCTGACCCAGCTGATCCATTTGATTTTTATCCTGCAGCAATAATGAGTCTGCGCCGGGAAAAGCTCCCAGTTTGCTGTTTTAGCTTAGCTTTTGATAATCAGGAGTCACTGGTGGCATGCTGTGGGGTTTGAGGTCTCTGGTGGTATCTTGCAGAGAGGAGAACCTGATCCCCTACTCACCAGACGTGCAGATCCACGCCGAGAGGTTCATCAACTACAACCAGACCATCTCCAGGATGAGGGGGATTTACACAGCCCCCTCTGGCCTCGAGTCCACATGCCTGGTGAGTGCAGGGGGATGCCTCAGTGTGGAATTTGGGGGTGGATCCCAATCCTCAGTGTGGAATTTGGGGGTGGATCCCAATCCTCAGTGTGGAATTTGGGGGTGAATCCCAATCCACAGCCCGTGGAGCTCCGTAATTCCCACACTGCGGCTTCAACATCGCTCCTTTCCACCAGAACCTGAACCCTGAGTGATCATTTTGGGGTTTTGTGCTCCAAGCTGCATCCCCAGCTCCTAATCTGTGCCCTGCAGGTTGTAGCCTACGGGCTGGACATCTTCCAGACCCGGGTGTACCCCTCCAAGCAGTTTGATGTGCTCAAGGACGACTACGACTACGTTCTGATCAGCAGCGTCCTCTTCGGGCTGGTCTTTGCCACCATGATCACCAAGAGACTGGCCCAGGTGAAGCTGCTGAACCGAGCCTGGCGCTGAGGGAGATCCCACTCCGGGATCTCAGCCCTCCCAAGGCATCCAAACTCCTCTGTTCCATTTGGCTGGAAGATATTTGTGAGGAAAAGCTGCTGCTGGAACAAAACCCGCACTGCCCACGCGTCTCCCGTGAGGAGAAACGCAAGAGATGAAAAACACAGGCTTTTTTTTTTAGTCTGTTCTGACTGAAAAAAGGTCCCAATCCTCCCTTAAAGTCCCCAAATCTCCCTGATGTCGGTGAAGAGAATACTCAGGATGTGTTGTCCTGGCAGCGAGGAGGCTTGGCTGCGGAGATGTGCAAACTCCTGCTGTGAGGAAGAGACCTTGGGTGAATTCCCAAGGAAAAATGCTGGGAATTGGGTGTTTCTCAGTGGGAAACTGCCTCGTGGAGCCACTGACAGATCTGCAGAGCACTGGGAAGAATTTGAACCTCAAGTCTCTCTCCATGTTCTTTATTTATTGTGACAACAACAGTTCCTTCCCATGTTTCTAAATTTTTGTTTCTAAATTTTCCTGCATTTTTTTGTGTTAAGGTGGGGAGGTTCAAGGGGAGGAGCCTCTCAGCATTTCCTTCAGGATCAGGGCTCTGAGCTCTGTGGATTTTGATTCTAAAAATCCAGTTTGGCATCCAGTTGTTCCCCCAGGAGAGGCCGTATCCCTCCATCTCCACATCCCAAAATAAAGCTGCGGAGCAGGGAGCGACTCTGTGTTATTGAAGTGTTCCTTGGGCTGTTTTAGTGGGCATTTTGTGGCTGTTTAATTGGGTCTATTTAGGTGGTTTTTAGGGGTTATTTAAGTGATTCTGTGGGGCTGTTTAGGTGGGTTTTTTTGGGGCTATTTAGATGGGTTTGGGGGCAATTTAAGTTAGTCTTGGGGGGCTATCGAGGTGGTTTTTGGGGATCATTGAGGCGGTTTTTGGGGCTGTTTAAGCGGTTTTATGGGGCTATTTCACTGGGATTTTTGGGGCTATTTCAATGGGTTTTGAGCTACTGAAGTGGGGATTTTTGGCTGTTTAAGTGGGAAATTTTTTTTGGCAGTTACAGGGGGGCTTTGTTTCCTTATTTACATGTTTTGGGGGACTCTCGAATCGGAGGATTTCTTCGCTATTCCGGTATTTCGGTGATTTTTAGATTTTTTCAGTCCGCTCCGAGCTCTCCCTCACCCCTGAACACCCGCGGGGGGGGGGGGGGGGGCGCACACTGCGCATGCGCAACCCCCGCCCCGCCTTCCCCGCGCCGCGCACGCGCCGCGCGCCAAAAGTTGCTGACTCACGCAGTGCGCACGCGCCCGCGCCGCGGGCCAATGGGGCGGCGCGACGTTGCGCGGTCGCCGCCCCGCCGGCAGGGGGCGCTGTGCGCGCCGCGGCCCCCCCGGCCCAGCGCAGCCCAAGATGGCGGCGGGCGGCGCGGGGGCCGCGGCCGGGCCCGGCTGGGACGTGGCCGTGCGGCCGCTGCTCTCCGCGTCCTACTCGGCTTTCGATATGAAGGAGCTGCCGCAGCTGCTCGCCTCGGTCATCGAGAGGTGAGGGAGCGCGGGCGGGGGTTACCGCCCCTCGGTGTCGCCCGCTTAGGGGGAGCGCTGGGGGTGCCGCTGCGGGAGCGGCTGAGGCGGGGCCCGGCTGGGTGTGAGGTGCCCGGTGCCCGGCTGGGTGTGAGGTGCCCGGCTCGGTGCCCGGCTCGGTGCCCAGCAGGGCAAGCGGCGGGGCCGGGAAAAGCCCCGAGCTCCGTTCCCGGCTCCTGCCGCTGTCCCGGGGCCGGAGCTCCCGGAGGTGCCCTCGGGGCCCATAACGGGCTGAGGGTGCTCGCCCGGCCGCAGCACCTCGGACAGGCGCCCGCCGAGAGGCTTCGGGACTGTTCTTGTGGTTTTGCTTTTGTCCAGGCGTGTCACAGTTTGGCCGCTTGGGCCGTGGGAAGTGTTGTCTCACCGGGCTCTGCGGGGACCAGGCTTCTCTCTGTCTTTACCACTGCAGTGTTTCTCCTGTTTTAAGTCGAAATAAAGCAGAACCAAATCAATTCTCTCTTGTCTTAACCACACAGGTTGGAGTCAGAGCGTAAGAGTGCCCACCGCAGCTACTTAATTCAACTTACAGCTTGTTTTATGCTCTAAAACACGAGACGTGAATGCCACAGCATCATGCTCACTTACAGAGATATAACCCCGGCCACAATAAATTGTTAGGAAATAAAATAAGCGACGCATTGAGGAAGAGGATGAAATAAAACCCAGTGGCGTTTTGTTTAATGTAGAAGGGCTGAGTGTGCAGTGGATGTTTGAGATTCAGAGAGTTAATTTGAGGAGTTCTGTGCCTGCACACACAGAGCAGTTGTTCCCCCGGGAGCTGTGCAGGTATTGATGGGTTTGGGCAGCTCCTTGGCCAGTGTTTGTTTTAGGCTTTAGTGTTTGGTTTTTAGCTTGTTTTAGGGACCATTCCAGTGGCACTTTTCCCCATCTAGCTCTGCTGTCCCTGTGCCTAAAGTTCATTACTGGAGTGTTTCATCAAAAGATCCCAGTGAGACTCGAGTGGATCCACTCGAGTTCTGGCAGAGGGCTGTTCCCTCCTTTAGAGGTGATGTTGGTTCTGTTTTCCACTTGAGACAGAGGTTTGTTGCCTTCAGGCAGCTCTGCCCGAGGTTGGAGTTGTGTGCCTGATGTTCTGGCAGGATTTGGGATCTTGCAGGATGCTGGTTTTTGTTATGTGCCTTGGTGTGGTGTGCTGAATGACAAAGGAATAAATACAACTTGTTGGTGTCTGGAGCTGTGCTTTTCTGTGCTGAACAAGAATCTATCTTTAGATTTCTCGCAGAAAATCTTTTATGTGTTCAAGTTATTTTTAGAAGGCAGTTGTTAAGCCCTTGATGGTGTCAGCCAACCCCAAAGCAGCTGGATTTCCCCTTAAATAAACTTGGTGCCATGACAGTGAAATCACCAGTATTATTCTTTTCAAAACAAATCAATAATCCCTTTTTTTTTAACTACTCTGGTATTTCATTTATAAGTTTAAGCATCATCAGGCTACTGGTATTGCTCTGTTAGCAGGTGTCTTCAAGAATTGACAGAAATTAAGCCATTATTTGACATAAATGATGGAAATGCTAACTTGGAAAGGTGTTGATCACTTGCCTGCTGCCTTCTGCTTTACACTATCATAACATCCACAGTGTTTTAGTAGAACTCAAACCTCCCATTGCCCAATCCCTATCTCATGCTGGATTCTGCACCTCTGTGTTCTTCATACCCTGTGGGCACTGTGTGTGGTGCACAGCTTGACCTGTGCAGTAATTTAGGAGCTGTCAGCCTCTCCTCTACTCTGTTATTCCCAAATTGTTCTAATTTGTTCTCCTAACAATACTTAGGTACATCTACTGCTGCTGGCTTGGAGTTGGGCCTGAGAAGTAGGTGAGCAAAATGAATGTCTGAAAAGGAGAGAGCACAGACTGCTTTGCATGTGCAGTCTCTGGGCTCGTTCCTCACCAGAGCAGCTCTGGCAGGAGAGGGTGAGGTGAGGCCTGAGGTGTTGGAACTCCATCATGTGATGCTGTTGAATATTTTCCAGTAAAGCCTCTCTCTTAATTTTCTATTTTTCTATTTCAGCTTTTTAGGCAGACTAAATAAAACCTCAGACCTAGGGAATCAGGCTACAAAGCTGATTTCTTTCTGCTCGTTTTTGTGGAGAAATGATTCTGTTCCAGAGTTGTTTCTCTTTTAGCTGCACCTCCTGTTACAGCTGGAAACGATGGCTTAGGGTGGAAAAAAGGGAAGGTGACTGGGCATAAACTGGGCTTTATTCAGGTCAGCAGGGAGTGGTGAAATCATGGTTGGAGCTGGGTACAGACTGTGCCATGGGCTGCTGCCCTCCAGAGATAACCTCTGTCCCAGAGGTGGGGAAGCCTGGCTTGGAGAGGCAAAGTGAAGCTGAGTCTAATAATTGTTCTTCTTGCTCGTTCACATCACTGCATGAAAATGTGAAAGAAAGTAAATTGATCATTTATGAGGCAGATAGGCACATCCCTTAGTGTTGTCACAGGAAAAACGAGAGGTAGAAGGAGGTGTGGAGGCAGAGCAGTTTGTGTTCTGTGTGTCTGTGCAGGTGGGATGTGGTGGGACACCTTTAAGGGGTCACCTCTGCCATAAACCTTCCTGAGGCCAGTGAATGTAGCTGAGAAGCTTCAGGGGCTCTGCCTCACCTGCCCAAATCCCTCCCCAGCTGCTCACAGGCGCTGTTGTGCTCTGGTTCTGGTTTGATTTGCAGACAAGCTCCAGTTGCCTCAGTGCTGTGACAGGAAGGGAATGCCTGTGCTCCAGGCCTGGCAAATCCTGCCAGCGTTAGCAGAACACACAGTCCAGGCTCTCTGGGCAGCTGAGTTTAGAACAACTTAAAGGTTAATGAGCCTCTGGCAGGGAGTGTGGCTGGTGGAGCCTGACCTGTTGATGCTGTGGAGGAGAAACGCTGGCAGCACAATATTTCCTTACATTTCCTGTGATGTTGGTGCCGTGATCTGGCTGCTGCTGGAGGACTCAGTCCTGGGGACATGAGGGTTGTGTCCCCAGAGCTGTCACCTTGTCACTGGACACTTTGGGGTGGTGGGTGGTGCTGCTGGGTCTGGCTGACCTCTGTCCCCTTCTCCATTGCAGTGAATCTGAGATCCTGCACCACGACAAGCAGTACGAGCCTTTCTACTCCTCATTTGTTGCACTTTCCACACACTACATCACTACTGTGTGTGGTCTCAGTAAGTGTTCCTTTGCTCCTCTTGCTCCTGTGCAATGACTGGATGCAGTCAAAGCAAATCAGAGCTGTTGATTTTTGTGTTTGTTTTTTGCCTTCTTGCTGAATCAGACTTTGCTGGCTTTTGTACCATGAAATGTCAGCTCTGATGGAAAAGGAAGCTTGGTGATGGGAGTATTTGGCCACCAGCTACTGGACAGCGTTGCCTTTTTGGCTGTTTATTCATTGACCTGATTGAATTTTTGGTCAAATGTTTAAATCAGTGTTCAGGGTTTTTAGATTATCCTTCAGCAGTTAGAGCACTGCCATCCCTTGAAATGTCCAAGGTCAGGTTGGACAGGGCTTGGAGCCACCTGATCTAGTGGAATGTGTGTGAGATTAATGGGATTTAAGGTCCCTTCCAACCCAAACCATTCAGGGCTTTTGTAGCTACGTTACTGTGTTGGAGTTAATGATCAAAACATTGTGACTCAAAATATTTTCTGTTATTTTGGCTGACAATTTAGCAATTTCAACAAAAAACGGGCTTTGTGAACTTGTTTCATGTTCTTCAGCACTTCTGTCAGCATTAAATAATGTTGCTGGGGAAACTGCTTTATCTGTCTGAATTCCTGCCTGGCAGAAGGAATTATCCTGACTTTGCTGACATTTCTTGGGTTACACTGTAATGAGACTGAGTTTATATTGCATTTATGTAAGGTGGGAGAGACAGAGCGTGTACCCACACTGCAGGGCATCCTGCTTTATTGACAGCACTGGGAGTTTATTAGACTGGACTGTTTTAAAACTTACTCTGAGTACAAGGATCTGCTTTTTTCAGTACCCAGAAACCAGTTGCAGTCAGTGGCAGCTGCCTGTAAAGTCCTGATTGAATTCTCCCTGCTGCGGCTTGAGAACCCAGACGAAGCATGTGCTGTTTCACAGGTGAGCACAGGTTTGGACCTCCTGGGCCAGTCTCAGCGTGAGAATGGTCTTTGGGCTCTAATTCTGAAATAATCTGCTCTAATGCTGAATGCATAAAGCAAAATTAATGAAGCTCTCAAAATATTTAAGGTGTACACTTTGGTAGACTCTGATTTCTGCTGGATCTTCCCTCTGCGTTCTGTGCTCGGAATCAAAGCTTGCTCACAAAATAAAGATGACTTGAGGCCTTGGTTAATTCAGATCCAGTTTCTGGCTTGGTTTTGTGCAACAACCTGGATCACAGCTATCTGTTGAGTTTTTAAAGATATTTCTTGCCTGCTTGTATTGCTGTCTTGAGGGAAAGCTTAAATAAATCTGACAGAAGGAAGGCCTGTGAGGATTGTTCCTGTAATGTAGTGTGTCCCAGCAGAGAGAGCTTTTCCAGGTGTTTTCCAGAGGAAGCAGTGTCAGTGACCTGGATAACCTGCAGTCTGGGATGTGTCTTGATCCTTGGGGGAGATCAGAGTGGCTCAGAGCTGCTGCAGTGGCCTCACTAGCTGAAGTTGCATTACTCTTAATCCATCTGCTTAGAGTAAATGATATGGAAGAGGGATTGGAATGGAGAGAGTTGAAATGGTACTTGATGTCTCTGTTTTCTGTAGAAACACCTCATTCTGCTGATCAAGGGGCTGTGCACGGGCTGCAGCCGCCTGGACCGGACGGAAATCATCACCTTCACAGCGATGATGAAATCAGCCAAGCTGCCTCAGACTGTCAAAACCCTCTCTGATGGTAGGGAGGGGGCTTGAGCTGCGTGTGTTTGACTGCAGCACTGGGGTCAGGCACAGCAAAGCTGAGGTTTGCTCTCTGAAATGGGGGTTTGTTGTTCTCCCTGCAGTTGAGGACCAGAAGGAATTGGCCTCCCCGGTGAGCCCAGAGCTGAGACAGAAGGAAGTGCAGATGAACTTCCTCAACCAGTTGACATCAGTCTTTAACCCCAGAGTCTCATCATCACCATCAATCACAACAGAGACACAGGTAAAAAACCTCTAAAACAGAAACAGTCTGAATTTCAACATTATTAACCCAGTGCAGGGAAGGACAGAGGGCTCCAAGTGCTGCTTCTTGACACAGGTGTGAAGAATTTCTCAATTACATAAATGCTGCTTTTGTGGGATAAACAGCAACCAACCAAATACAGTTTGTGCTGTATTGGCAATACTGGATTTGTTTCCTCATGGAATGCAATGCTCAGTGATATCCATGGCTGTTTGGAGTTGTGCTGCTGATACACCTTGCTTCTGTGTAGAGGCTTAGAGAAATTCCATGTGTTTTTAGTGCCTCCATAATAAATTCAGTGTGTGCTTGCTTTAGGTGGAAGGAGAGAGCGAGGATCAAGCTGCCACAGATCAAACATCTGCAACAAAGACCAAGAGCATATTCATTGCTCAGAATGTGGCCAGCCTGCAAGAACTTGGTGAGAATCAGCTTCTCTAGCTTGGGGCCAAAAAAGTGCTGGAGAAATGTCTCTCCAGTGCTACATCTCAGCTCTGAGGGGGAAGAACTCTCTGACCTAAAGGGTTCCCTGGTGATTGCCAAGGGGGGTTGTGCTGGAATGGAGTTTTCATTGCAGGGATGAGCTCAGTGAATTTGTGTTTGGAGGGGTAAATGAGGTGGGCAGTATGAAATACCTTATGGGATGGATTGTTGAGTAGATGTGGGTTAGAATCACAGGATTGTTAGGGTTGGAAGAAACCTGTGGGATCATCAAGTCCCACCAGCTTGATCTGTAACACGGACACAGCTTTGTGACATTTACAAGTGTGGTCTGCAAACTTCAGCATCTGGGGTTACAAGTGTAACCTATTTATCCTGTTGCCTCATCTCTGATGGCATTTTCTCACCGCCAAGAGCAATTAAGTTAATTACTGAGCACCGTTAGGGCTGAGCCCTGCTGCTGTGGTTGGCAGGTGGCTCCGAGAAGCTTCTCCGCGTGTGCCTGAACCTGCCGTACTTCCTGCGCTACATCAACCGCTTCCAGGACGCCGTGTCCGCCAACTCCTTCTTCATCATGCCGGCCACGGTGGCCGACGCCACGGCCGTGCGCAACGGGTCAGTGCCACCCCTTGCTTGGGACATCTCCCTGTGCCTGGAGGAGGTCACTGTGCTGCCAGGGCAGCGCTCTCTGGGCTGTCCTCACCGTGTGTCCCCGCCCGCAGGTTCCACTCGCTGGTCATCGATGTCACCATGGCTCTGGACACTCTGTCCCTGCCTGTCCTGGAGCCCCTGACGCCCACACGTCTCCAGGACGTGACTGTGCTCGCTCTCAGCTGTCTCTATGCAGGTGAGTGGATCTCCAGTGGTTTTTTGGTGTTTTTTTACCTGTGTGGTGGAGGCTCACAGGTAGGTTTTTGAAGCTCTGCAGCACGGTGTGGTGATGGGGTTAATATTGAAGTTGTTGCTGATACTGCCACAATTCCTGTTCCAAGTATCTAAGAAAAAGACTGACTCAACGTTTTCTTAACAGCCTGTAATTTCTGTTCTTTCTTTTTATAGTCAGAGCATGATGTATTTTTACTTCAGGTTTCAGCTTAATTTGTTACAGCCCCCAATCAGCCTTGTTTCCCAGGAGTGTTTTAAGCACACCAAAAATCCTGAGTGTTTAATTGCTGTGGGGGAGACTTTAAGGAGATGTGGCACTCAGAGTCTGAAAATTATCCTAAAAATGGTATTGAATTACATGGTAAAACATTACCTCCTCTAACTGCTCCCATGTGTTTCTGTAGGGTAAAACTGCACTCTTTTGAGGGTACTAAAGATTTTTTTTACTCTTTCACTGTAATACTGAGCATTCCCTGCTCCATCAAGCTGATGGACACGTTCAATACTGCTTTTCTTAATGTTAAATTAAGAAAATTAAATTAAATTAAATGCTAAACAGGAACATTTTGTCCCCAAACTGGCTCTTGCTAAGAATGTCCCCTGCACTTATTTTCCCTGAGGTGTGAGCGTGGCCACCTGCATGGCCATCCTGCACGTGGGCAGCACCCAACAGGTACGAACAGGATCAACGAGCTCCAAAGAAGAAGATTATGAAAACGATGCTGCTACTATTGTACAGAAATGTGTAAGTATTAAACAACAGAGTGTTCATTGTTTTCCTCCTCATCAAGCAAAGAAGAGCACAGAATTTGTGTTTATTTGCGTTGAAATGCACAGCTATGATTTTGGGACATTGCCATTGCTGTGGAGGAGTTAAAGGGGTGGCTGATTGTAGAGGGTAAAACACAATTGCATTTGGAGTTTTTATTTTTGTTGTTGTCTGGTGGGGTGCCTGACCACGGTTTTGGCTTTATTTACAGCTTGAAATCTATGAAATGATTGGACAAGCCATCAGCAATTCACGCCGTGCAGGGGGTGAGGTAAGATTTCCATCTCAGCAGGATTTTTCACCCTTCTTGTGCTGCTGTACTTTTGACATTCGGATTGACGGTGTTTTGTCTTTTTTTGGTGCTTTTTTCTCCCCCCTTCCCCATGGCTTTTGGCACGATAGCATTATCAGAACTTCCAGCTGCTCGGGGCTTGGTGTTTGCTGAACAGCCTCTTCCTGATCTTGAACCTCAGCCCCACGGCCTTGGCTGATAAGGGGAAGGAGAAGGATCCCCTGGCTGCTCTTCGTGTCAGAGACATCATTGCTCGCACTAAGGAGGGCGTGGGGTCTCCCAAGCTGGGACCTGGCAAAGGGTACGTGACACCCCTGCAGGAAGCATTGTCCAGGCCTCTAACCAGCCCCAGCAAGCAGCTGCTGCAGGGGCTTGTTGGTCTCATGGAATTTTATCTCTATTTGCAATTCAATTCCTGTGTCTTGGAAAGAAGTTTTTGTCTCCAGTTTAGCTAAGCAGTCACTTTATTTAATATATATTTTTTTTTTTCCCTCCTGAAATGATGTTCTTTCCTTTCTGTTTCTGCAGGCATCAGGGGTTTGGGGTGCTGTCAGTGGTGCTGGCAAATCATGCCATCAAATTGCTGTCATCTCTTTTCCAAGATCTGCAAGTGGAGGCGTTGCACAAGGTATGTCTTGTCCTGAGGCATTCTGCCTTCTCCACTGATGCACACTTGGAATTCTCCTACCAATTTCTCTTCCTTTGAGTTGAATTTGAAATTCTGTCCTGCAGGGCTGGGAGAGCGATGGCCCCCCAGCAGTGCTGGATGTCATGGCTCAGAGCACGTCCATCCAGCGCATCCAGCGGCTCATCGACTCCGTGCCCCTCACCAATCTGCTGCTGACCCTGCTCTCCACCTCCTACAGAAAGGTAGGGACTGGCACACAGCTGGAGAACTCCTGGAGCTGAGCCACTCCAGGCTGGCATCACTTAACAAACCAGGGCTGTGCTGAGAACATACAATTCTCCTTTGACAAGTCGTCAGCCCTTTCTCTTTCCTCTTTTCAGAGATGTAAATTTGACAAATTTGTGCTAATGGAAATGCGCTTTTTTTGTAAGTTCAGTGGTATTTGTGATTTTAGTGGGCAGATGGAAAGGCTGCATTGGTAACAGATGATTTTATATTAGAGCTGTTATTTCAAGTGCTGCTTACAAGCTTGGCCTAAATTGTTTTATTTTTAACCATCCTGTATAATTTTTAGTCCAACTTAAGCCTTGAAAAACCATTAATAAACTAATTGAGACAAATTTCCTAGAAGAAAACAAAAAGGCACAAAGAAGTTAATCTTACTTTCAAATTATTATCTTTCACAATGCTAAATTTCTGCTGTTCAGGCCTGTGTCCTGCAGCGCCAGAGGAAGGGCTCCATGAGCAGCGATGCCAGTGCCTCCACGGACTCCAACACTTACTACGAGGATGACTTCAGCAGCACTGAGGAGGACAGCAGCCAAGGTAATGCAGTTTGCAGCAGCTCTGTGTTTTACACTGCTTTGCACATTGAATGGAAAGCTGGCCTGCTGTGCTGTTGCCTTCTCAGACTGTGACTTGTAGCACTGAAAATACTGAGCAGTTTTAAGGTCTGTGTGGCGCTCTTGTGTGTAAACTGAAGCCTGAGTGGCTGGGGTTTGACAGTATTTACTTAAGAGGAGAGTGGAAATGATTTCCTTGTGTAAATTCTTGCTGGACCTCTGTGACAGGGCTTTGCTTTGTGATTTGGACAGAAGGAATGAAGGTGGACACCTTAAGGCTGCTCACTGAAATTCTGCTTCAGGCCTCAGTCAGGCTGGGTATTTTGTGAGGTATTTGCTTGTAACAGTGTGGGTTTGTTGTTCCTGCCCTGTTAGATGACGACAGCGAGCCAATCCTGGGGCAATGGTTTGAAGAGACAATCTCTCCCAGCAAAGAGAAAGTGGCCCCACCACCACCCCCTCCACCCCCTCCTTTGGAGAGCTCACCGAGGGTGAAGAGCCCCAACAAGCAGAGTGCTGGGGAGAACGGGAACATCCTGGCCAGCCGCAAGGACCCCGAGCTGGTACGGCCGGAGCTCGGCCCCGGGGGGCTGTGGGGGCTCGGGGCAGGCACTGCTGCTGCTCCTGCCAGGGACAGACAGACAGACAGACAGCTGGCAGCCTCCCTGGGAAGTGGCAGGTGGCTGTGGGGGAATCAGTGTCCTGGCTGTGGAGAAGGATGTTCTCCCTCCTCTGCTGTCAGATGGAGTGTCTCAGGATTTGTTGCTGGCGGGGAAGCAGAGGCTGGAGATTGTATCTGTTTGGGTTAGAGAGGGACAGGGAAACGGGGGCAGAGCTGCAAGTGACGTGACTTGCTGGTAGAATGCTTTTAGCTCCAGCTCTGTTGGGTAAAGACAAAAATAAATAGTGCTGTGGAGAGGTTGGAGGCCTTCAACCTTCTCAGGGAGTTGTGGCATCGCTTCTGGTCCAGACCTGGAGCTGGGTTGCCATGAGTGCACCTTCCCTCCACTGCAGGGTGGGGAAGGTTTAAGGGACTCGATTTATTTTGCTGGTGGTTTCATTTTTGTTGAATGTTGTCCCTCTGCTTTTGTTGCTTCTATAGTGTGTTTCTCTTTTCTTTTCAGTTTTTGAGCCTAGCTTCAAACATTTTGAACTTTATCACTTCTTCTATGCTGAACTCCAGGAATAACTTCATCCGCAACTACCTGAGCGTGTCCCTGTCGGAGCAGCACATGGCCACGCTGGCGAGCATCATCAAGGAGGTGGACAAGGATGGCCTGAAGGGTGAGTGAGCAAACCTCTCTGGCAGAGCTGTACAGCTCAGAGGAGTCTCTTTTTATTAGGTTTTTTTATCCAAGTTTTAAATAGTGGAGAGCAAAGGTAGTAAGAGGCTCTCGATCCCTGTCGTACAGGCACATCAGATGAGGAGTTTGCTGCTGCTCTGTATCACTTCAACCATTCCTTGGTGACCTCAGACCTTCAGTCCCCTGCCCTGCAGGTGAGCTGGGATTGAGTGCATAAATAAAATGAAGAAGTGTTGGTGTCTGTTCATGTCTGGGTTCTCCACACCTTGAGTAGTGTGTTGGTTGTTCCCATTTGACCCCGAGTAAATTCTGCAAAAAGAAGTTGTGATATTTTCAGTCCTGTGATTTGAGTGACCTTCCAAGTCATCCAGCACAAAACATCCTGCACAGTGAACTTAACATCTAGAGTTCAGAATAATCCACTGGACTTTGAAGGTGATGAAAGCTGAGAAGGAAATGAATTTATGTATTTTGTCTTGGAGAGTTGCCTCTACCCATGAGTTTATCAAGAGACATTCCTACAGATTTGCTCTGCTGTCAGGACTGATGCCAAAAGGCCTTGGAATTTCTCAGGAGAGAATCAAATTAATCCTTTTGCTTTCATGTCCTGACTTTGTAGCCTCTAGGTTTCTTAGCTGGGTCATGGGCTGACCTGACTTAACCCTGTCATGGAGGTTACAGACCTGCTGAATTCAACCCCTATGCTTTGTGGGCTGTTTCCTACTCTATTTAAAACACTGTTGTCTGTTAATTTTTAAAAGCAGTTGGACTTTTCATCAATCTGCCTTTTTACTACATTTGAAAGGAAGCAAACACTGCTGCGATCAGTCAGAGGGTTCTTCTTGCAGATTCACAGATACTGAACACACTAGCACAGTCTCTCCTGCTCTGATACTGCAGTGAATGAGAAAAACTCATTAATGCCATTTTTTTCTGCGTTGGTGTTGGGGCTTTGTTGTGTTTAGGTGGCAAAGTGACATCACTGAGTGTCCCTCAGTAGCTCTGCCCTGTATCTGAGACAGGAGAGGCATTGCTGTGTGAGCCCTGCTGTTTATTGTCATCTCTATGCTCAGATCATACTTTCAATTAATTAAAGCATCACACAGGACTTGCTTCTCTCCAACAAGCCCTTGTTTTGTTCCAGAACACACTTCTCCAGCAGCTGGGAGTTGCCCCATTTTCTGAAGGTCCGTGGCCTCTTTACATCCACCCTCAAAGTTTGTCGGTGCTGTCCCGACTCCTCCTGATTTGGCAGCATAAAGCCACTGCCCAGGGAGATCCTGACGTTCCAGAATGCCTTAAAGTCTGGGAAAGGTGAGATCATTTTATGTTAAGCTGTAAATCAGTCATCTCTGACCTCTCTCATTTCCTGTCAAGTGGAGATTCTCTGTCCCAGCATTCCCAGTGTTTGTGTGTGTGTTCCCTGAGCTGGGATCTGTGTGCTGCTGGGAGGAGCAGAGGCTCAGTCTGCTGAGCTGGGGAATCCTTCACCCAGAGCCCAGAAATGAGACCTGCAGCCAGGATTTACAGGGGAGGAGGCTGAATTGCAGCAAGGCTGGCTGTAAAAAGGGAAAGAGAATCTCATTTTTCAGCAGGTTTCTGGTAGGTCCTGTCAGGATGGTGAGGGGATTGTTCCTCTCTGCCCATTACCTGCCTTTCTTTGATAGGGTTTAGGTGGTTTAAAGTTCTAATGAACAGCCTTTCTTCCCAGGGAACATTTCTGAATCACCTCTTCTCCATCTGAACGATTGTTCCTGTTTTCCACTAAATACATTTGCCACTGATTTAACTTCTGTAGCTTTTACTGCTCACACAGTCTCATTCTAATACATGAACATTTATGAAAGTGCCAGTATTAGAACAGTAAGCAGAAAAAGATAATTACTTGTAGTTAAAGAGGTTTTAAAGATGGATGGAAGAGGAAAACAAAGCTTGACAAACTTCCTCTCCTATTTCCAGGTTTGTGGGCACCCTGAAGCAAAACGCCTTGCAGGGCACTCTCCCCAACGACACAGAAGATCTGAATGTGGAGCATCTCCAGCTGCTGCTGCTCATTTTCCACAATTTCTCGGAGAGAGGGCGCAGATCCATCATGATGCTGTGCATCCAGACCATTGTGGAGCTGACAGCAAACATGGAGACCCAGCAGAGTTCTGTGCCTCTTGTCGTGGCACGGCTGCTCCTGGTGTTTGACTACCTGCTCCACCAGTACTCCAAGGCCCCCATGTACCTGTTTGAACAGGTAAGATTTTGACATCTGGATGTTTAATTGGTCACCCAGCAGGAATTGGTAATGGGCAATCATTTCAGGTGTTCTTTCCATGGCCCTCGTGAGTAAATCAGTTTTGATGTTGTTGTCAAACTTGGGGGTTCCAAGGAATGATTAATTATCATGGCTGGTTCCTTGCAGCAGGTTCAGTTGGAGTGTGAATTCCTGGTGTGACTGATGTCTTAATAAATCCTAGTGAGGAGAGGATGATTGTCCCACCATATCTTTAAAATCTTGAGCATTTGGCTGTTTATTTCACAAATCCCTGTTGTATTTCCTCTCTTTAGTGTTTCACTGGCACTGTCCTCATTGATGGGATGAGATGGTGCTTTGTGCCTGGCTTTTCCAACTCTGGGAAGCTTGGCCATGGATTTAAACTGCTGAGTCCAGAATAAAAACCATCAGGGAGGGTCCAGGGCTTCCCCCCAGAGGAGGAGAATGTTGTGTTTTGAATAGGATTGTTTCTATTTTGTGTTTCTTTCTCTGTGGGGTGGTATTTTCCCCCTAGCCCTCAGTGAGAAGGATGCCATGGGTGGGATTTTGTTTGTTTTTCTTTAATTCAGGTACAATATAATTTGCTGACTCCACCTCTTGGCTGGGTGAGTGGATCCCAGGACAGCAGCAGACGAACGTCTGTCCCACTTTATCATGGCTTTAAAGAAGTGGAAGAAAACTGGACCAAACACTGTTCATCAGGTAAGAAATAAAATGGAAGGAATTTTTTTTATTCCAGTATTTGCTTTTATAAATAAATGAGAGTCTTTTCTGTGCCTTGATTTGGGCAGCTTCTGCTTTTTAATGGCCACAGGTAAAAATACATCTAATAACACAAGAATTGTTTTGTTAACCAAAATTCAAAGCTGGTCACTTCTAGGATTATGAAGCAAGTAATTAAAAATGTGTTTATTTAGCCAGGATTGTAGGAGTAGGAAAGCTTTGGCTGCCTGTACCACAGGTCAGAGCACCTTGGTATAATAATGGAGCAGGCTTGGAACCTGGCAGTGGCCATACAATGCAGAATGTTGTGGGGATGGAGGAGAAAATCCAACACAACGTGGCCTGTTCCAGCTGCCACTTTGAAGGTTGTTTTTTGTTCTCACATTCCAGACTCTGCTCCACAGCCCAGGTTCTACTGCATCCTGTCTCCAGAAGCTTCTGAGGATGATCTGAACCGTCTGGACAGCACGGTAGGGCACCGCTGGCAGAGATTTCTGCAGGGCCACGGGGGTTTCCCAAGTGCCAGGGAAAACAGATTAAAAAGAGGAATCTTTCACTAAGTGGAGAAAAGAGGAGTGGCCAGATAAGATAACATGGGATTCCTTCTTCCCCCTGGTTGGATGTCAGGGCACAGTCACTGTGCACAGTCTGTGCAGATCTGTTGGAGTACTTGCAGGAATGCTTGGGATTCAGACAAAGCATTAGAGTTGTTTTCTCATCACTTTGCTTCAGCTTTTCCCTGGGTTTTGTTTCCTCACTAAATTTGTTGCCATCGGGGTTATGAGCTCCCTCTCCTGCCTGCTCCTTATCCCCAGTCCATTGATCCTCAGTCCCAACAGAACTTCTCCCTGAAGTTTATTTTTGGGCTGTGAAGAGCTTTGCAAAGCAAAGGTTGTGATTTGTCACCTCCTGCAGGTTTGTGAGGTCCTTTTCTCCAGGGCTACGAAGTACGACGAGCTCTACTCAGCCCTCACCTCTCTACTGGCTGCTGGCTCCCAGTTTGATACACTCAGGAGGAGGGAGAACAAAAATGTCACTGCACTGGTGAGACTCTCTTCAGGAATAACAAATTTTCAAACTTAGTATTTTCAGGCAAAGTATTTAGTATTTTGGACAGTGCTTGGAGTAAGGAGGAACGTGAAAATCTCATAGCTAACCATAGTGTTTGTGGTTGCTGCACATCTCTTGAGTTTTTAATTCATAATGTGCTTCAGACTTGCTGTAAGTCCATGGTAATTCCAGGAGGTGTGGCTAGAACACAGTTAAACAGGAGAAAATGTTACAGTTTCTTCTTTTCTCACTCCTGTGTTGCATATTTTATTGTTTAATATGACAGAAACTCAGCCCAGAGTTCTGATTTGGCACAGGAGCGTGGAGTCCCTGAGGAGATATTTGCAATGGTGGAAACTTCATTCTTTCTGTGCTGACTTTCCCAACTGTTCCTCTGTTTAGAAAGCCTGTGCCCTTCATATTTTATTGTTTAATATGACAGAAACTCAGCCCGGAGTTCTGATTTGGCACAGGAGCGTGGAGTCCCTGAGGAGATATTTGTAGTGATGGAAACTTCATTCTCTCTGTGCTGACTTTCCCAACTGTTCCTGTTTAGGAAGCCTGTGCCCTTCAGTACTACTTCCTGATCCTGTGGCGGATCCTGGGGATTTTGCCTCCCTCCAAAAGCTACATGCACCACTTGGCCATGAACACCCCCGAGATGAGCGACTGTGACCTCCTGCACACCCTGCGCTGGTCTTCCCGCCTGCAGATCCCGTCCTACGTCGTGTGGATCAAGGTTCAGCCTCAGCTC
Source organism: Poecile montanus (assembly GCA_038429875.1). NCBI lineage: Eukaryota > Metazoa > Chordata > Aves > Passeriformes > Paridae > Poecile > Poecile montanus. The sequence continues at coordinate 7,456,487 of CM076523.1, forward strand.
TGCGGGCTCTGGGGGGTGGTGGCAGTGACAGCATCGCTCTCTCCCTGCTGGCTGCACCTGGGATTTGTTTTGGGGGCTGCTGTGCCCGTCTTTTCTAAAGTGGTTAATTGCAGAGCGCTGTTCAGGCGTGATGGATCTGGGTTTTGGCGTTTGTAGGATCACCTTATCAAGCAGGGCATGAAGGCTGAACATGCTGCTCCTCTCATGGAACTGACCTCCAGCAAGTGCATCTCAGTGAAGTACGACGTGGAAATAGCAGAGGAATACTTTGCTCGACAGGTGAGGCCTGGGGGTGCAGCTGGACACACAAACCTCTGTGTCTGTGGCGTGCTCTGCACTTACTGTTCCATCTGCTGTCTTCTCAGATCTCTTCTTTCTGTGCTGTCGACTGCACAACCATTCTCCAGCTGCACGAAGTCCCCAGTTTACAGTCCATTTACACCCTTGATGCTGCAATCTCCAAGATCCAGGTTTCTCTAGATGAGCACTTTTCCAAGTTAGCTGCAGAAACTGACCCCCACAAGTCCTCAGAGATAACCAAGAACCTCCTCCCTGCCACACTGCAGCTCATTGACACTTATGCCACTTTTACCAGGTACAGTCCTTGGGATTTCCAGCAGGAACACAAATTCTTGCCGTGCTTTTGGGCTTTCTCTGCATTTTGTGTGTTGTTTTCTCAGAAGTGCCTGGGAGTTTTATAGTCCAGAGTAATTACTTTATGTCCTCTAGAGGGTCCAGTGCTTTAAAAGAAGAATAACAAGTAGCTTGTCAAGCCATGCATTGGAATTTGTTGTTTCTGAGTAGCCTCCTTGTCTGATCTTCCAAGGCTTCCTTGCAAAACCAGCTTTTCCTCCAAAGATAAAACCACCCTCTAGGATAGTGTTACTTAAGGTTATTTCTCTGGGATGATACTGAGGCTGTCAGACCATCAGGAAAAGAGAGGGGGGGGGTTAATTCTTACATTAAAAATCTAAATTCTTCTAAACTCTCGTTAGAACCTGTGTAGAAGAAAGCAAAAATAAATCAGCTTTTTCTTTTTGGGCACTTCTCCTGGTAAGTAGCTTAGAGAGGATGAAAGCCCAGAACTCCCTTAGTGGTGTGGGGCAGAACTTGAGAAGTTTGTGTTTTATCTGTCACTGCATTGACACACTTTAGTTGTGAGCTGCAGAACTAAATTCCTGATTGCTGAGGTAAATCCCCTCCATCCTGCCTGCAGATCCTACTTGCTGCGGAGCCTCTCGGAGGAGGCTTCCTCAGACTCCAAACCCTCCGAGGAGAAGCTGCGGGGCTACGCTGCCGTCCTGGCCATCGGCTCCAGCCGCTGCAAGTCCAACACTCTGGGTGAGGGGCAGGGCAGGGCTGGGCTCCAGGCTGTATCCACAGTCAGTTTCAAAGTGATTTCCACCCCTGTTCAGACACCTCAGAGTGTCTTCAGTGTTCCACCAGCTGAAACAGCTGGGCAAACCCTTAAAGGATATCCTGTGTGCCCCCCTGGGTTAGTGAAATGTTTTTGTGACCATGTTGGAGTTCGTGGCATGGAGTAACAAGGGGAACTATGAAATGTTGGTATGCTGAAGACTTAGATTAGTATTTGTGCCATGTTTTCTGCAGTTGTAATGAAGTGAAGGAAGCTGGGATGCTTAGTGAAATGTTTTTGTGACCATGTTGGAGTTTGTGGCACGGAGTAACAAGGGGAACTATGAAATGTTGGTATGCTGAAGACTTAGATTAGTATTTGTGGATTAGTATTCATGTTTTCTGCAGTTGTAATGAAGTGAAGGAAGCTGGGATGCTTAGTTAGTGAAATGTTAGTGAAATGTTTTTGTGACCATGTTGGAGTTTGTGGCACAGAATAACAAGGGGAACTATGAAATGTTGGTATGCTGAAGACTTAGATTAATATTTGTGGATTAGTATTCATGCCATGTTTTCTGCAGTTGTAATGAAGTGAAGGAAGCTGGGATGCTCTTAAAAACTTAAAGATGATTTATGAATTTATTTAGTGCCTGATTGTTCTGTGTAACTGCAGGTCCAGCTCTTGTCCAGAACTTGCCATCAGCTGTGCAGACCCTGTGTGAATCCTGGAACAACATCCACACCAACGAGTTCCCCAACATCGGCTCATGGGTGAGTCCAGCCTCAGGGGCTGGTCTGGAGTGGGTGCAGGAGTTGCTGGGAAGGGGGGCAGTGTGTGGCTGTGTCCAGATCCAGGGCTCTGATGTGTGTTTGTGTGTGTTTGTGTGTGTTTGTGTGTGTGTTTGTGTGTTCCTCCCCAGCGCAACGCCTTTGCCAACGACACCATCCCTGCAGAGAGCTACATCAGCGCCGTGCAGGCCGCTCACCTGGGCACCCTCTGCAGCCAGAGCCTGCCCCTGGCAGCCTCCCTCAAGCACACCCTGCTGTCCCTGGTCAGGCTCACCGGGGATCTCATCGTGTAAGTCACTCCTTGTGTCACAAAACAGCTCCACACGCTGCTTTGTGTCCTCCAGGGCTGGCCTCGGGCTGTGTCTGTGCAGCACTTCTGCTTCTCACCTGAACCTTCCAGCTCACAGCTCCAAACACCAAATTAATGGCACACAGTCTTCCTCTTTTCCTGTGGTATCAAGCTCCCTGAGGGAATCCTTTTTGTCAAATCTGGACTTGGAGAAACTGGGATATAAAGTGACACAATAATATGGACCTAACAAATTGTGTTTTGTTATTACTCACTTGTGTGAAGTTTTTAATGTGTAAGGAAAAGTGAAATGCCATTTTTTTCCCAGGGACTTAGTCTGAAATGCTCTGAAAGCAAAAAGTAGCTGTTAACTCTGCAGACAAGCCCCAAAGCCACCATATGTGACAGTTGGACCAAATTAATGGCACACAGTCTTTCTCTTTTCCTGTGGTATCAAGCTCCCTGAGGGAATCCTTTTTGTCAAATCTGGACTTGGAGAAACCAGGATATAAAGTGACACAATATGGAGCTAATGAATTAATTTGTGTTTTGTTATCATTCACTTGTGTGAAGTTTTTAATGTGTAAGGAAAAGTGAAATGCCATTTTTTTTCCAGGGACTTAGTCTAAAAAGCTCTGAAAGCAAAAAGTAGCTGTTAACTCTGCAGACAAGCCCCAAAGCCACCATATGTGACAGTTGGACTGTCTAGGGAGATTTTGTAACTGTATATATGCAAAAATAACGTAGAATTTTCCAGAGGATAACTGTTTTTCTGAGGGGGAAAATGGCTGGTCCAGTGTTTTTATCCCAACTTTCCAAAAAGGGTTTCATCACTGACTTCCATGCAGAGTTGTGCCTCGCTTAATGGGAATTCTGGTTTCCAGTAGGGATGATCTGTGATGTGTCACGCAGAGAATTAAATAGTGTCCTTTTCTTTTCAAGCTGGTCAGATGATCTGAACCCACCCCAGGTGATCCATTCCCTGCTGCCCCTCCTTCTGGAGACCAGCACAGAGAGCGTGGCAGAAATCAGCAGCAACTCCCTGGAGAGGATCTTGGGCCCGGCGGAGTCTGACGAGTTCCTGGCTCGTGTTTATGAGAAGTTGATCACAGGCTGCTATAACATACTGGCCCATCACTCTGACCCAAACAGGTAACAAAGCTGTGTGCAGAGATTGCCTGCTGCAGGCTTGGTTCTGGAACAGAAAAAATCAGCTTATTTTTATCTGTTGGAAGCTTCTGTGCTTGTGTACTATAAATATGAAGTATTTTATTCACATTACCAGAGCTGCAGAGTGGGGGTGAGAGCAAGAGAAAATGGGGAGGAGTAACAGTAAAAGAGACTTAAAGTGTAAGAAGAGCAGCTCTGTATAGGAATTTGTGTGTGAGGTGCCTGAATTATTTTAGGTTTCTGACTGGGATTTGCCTTAGAGCATCGTGTGTCCCTTTGCTCTAACTTGGTGGATTTGTTGGTGTTTATGTAAAGTCGTTCATCCATTGTTTTTCTTCTGTCTCTTGGAAGAAGAGCTGCTTTCAACTGGTGCAATATTGACTGGAATTGTAATGGCAAATAGATCACTTCTGGCCTCTCAGAGCTGTTGTGATTGTTGAAATTGTTTCTAGATGTTCTTATTTGATCCTTTCCTATTCCCCTTTTAATCCTCAGTGGCCTGGATGAGTCCATCTTGGAGGAATGCTTGCAGCACCTGGAGAAACAGCTGGAGAGCAGCCAGGCCAGAAAAGCCATGGAGGAATTCTTTTCAGAAAGGTGAAGTCACCATTTGTAGCCCAAGGACTTCATTTCTCATCCTTTTCCTGTTATTTTGTCACTGTAGAGACACCAAGGTGATGTTAATGCCATTGTGCAGCAAAGTTCAGACTCTGTAAAACCAGGATATCCTTCAGGCAGTGCAGGAGAGGGGGAAGAGACTCTGAGGGGAGAGAGGACCTGAATCTTTGTCCAAATCAAACACTCAGCGAGGCCTCACAGTGATGATGAGTGGGGAATCTTGCAGGATGATTGTTCTGCTCCATGAGGCACTTACAGACCTAGCTGCAAAACCCCAAATTCTCTCAATCTGGCCATGAGTTGATAATTTTAAAGGGAGGGAGGTTTACCTGTCTTAGATCATAAAGACAAACTGCTGGCAGCAGCCTGGAACAGCTGTGGAGGAGACAGCCCAGCACAAGCACAGCGTTCTGAGTGTGGGGTGAACAGGAGGAAAGAAACTCCAGTAGAAACTGATCATTGCCTGGCTTTTATCTCTGCCTGTTGAACAGCTCAGAGTGAAAGCAGTTCACTCTGGTGGCTGTACACTGTTGGTATGGAAAGGAAAGGTAGCCAAGAAAACCTTGACTTCTGTTTTGGAGCCAGTTCAGGCCCTTTTGTGACTGGATATATGGAGAGCACTGAAATGCCACTGAGGAGCCCATTTATGAGTTTGGGTCTGAACTGGGTTTGCTGTTTGGCTGAAAGCAGTTTCTGTAACAGTGTTAACACAAACTCCTGCCAGTCTGAAACGTGAGGGCACAGAGAAGTGGAGCCAGTGGAATGGGCTGCCTTTTAACAAAGCTGATTTAATTCTCCCCTCTGTACAGTGGAGAGCTGGTGCAGATCATGATGGCAACAGCCAACGAGAACCTCTCAGCCAAGTTCTGTAACCGGGTGCTGAAATTCTTCACCAAGCTCTTCCAGCTGAGTGAGTGCCAGCGGGATCTCCTCCATCCTGCCTTTTCCACTTGTGTTATCTGAGGTTGGAAGAGAAGCTGTGGGAGGGAGAGGGGTCACAGCTTCACCTTTTCCAGAAAAGCCATTTCCCCAGGTGTTCCTTGGGGCATCTGTCACTGACAGATTTTCTTTCCCCCCAGCTGAGAAGAGCCCCAACCCCAGCCTGCTGCGTCTCTGCGGCTCCCTGGCCCAGCTGGCCTGCGTGGAGCCCGTGAGGCTGCAGGCCTGGCTCACCAGGATGACCATGTCCCCACCCAAGGACTCTGACCAGCTGGACGTGGTGCAGGAGAACAGGCAGCTGCTGCAGCTGCTGACCACTTACATCGTGCGGGAGAACAGGTGAAGCACGACCTCGCTCCCGTCTCGTGTGAGCTGCTGCTGGCTCTTGGTGGCAGCTGTGTGAAACTCTCCTCTTTCTGCTCAGCCAAGTGGGGGAAGGTGTGTGCACCGTTCTGCTCAGCACTCTGATACCAATGGCAACGGAGATGTTGGCCAATGGCGATGGCACGGGCTTTCCTGAGCTGATGGTCGTCATGGCAACTTTGGCCAGCGCAGGACAAGGGGCAGGACACCTCCAGCTTCATGGTGCTGCTGTGGACTGGCTGGGCAGATGGTGAGAGTGAAATCTCTACTGCTGATGCTTCATTTCATTAAAATTTGTGGGTTTTTATTTATTTTCTGGTGTTTTGGGGACAGAAATTTGTGTTTACAGATACTCCCTTCTCTCTTAGTTAATTGTTTGTTGTTTGTGATAAAAAGTGTCTGAGGGAGGCTGCTCTGTGTCCATCTGTTCCAAACAATCACGTTTTTTTTTTTTTTTCCCTTTACTCTGGATGGTTTAATTACTGCAATTATATATTCCCTGTTGTTAATCTAAAGCAAACTGAATGCTTGAAGCTGTTGGTCAGGATTGAGTTCATACTCCCCACCCCTAGAAGTGTTCCAGGCCAGGTTGGACAGGGCTTGGTCCAACCTGGGACAGTGCCAGGTGTCCCTGCCCACTGCAGGGGGTGGGATGAGATGGGCTTCACGATCCCTTCCATCCTCCACCACTCTGTAGTAATTATTCTGTAGTGATTCCCAGTGTTGTGTGTTGCAGCAAGAAATACCTGTCTCAAAAGAACGTGGTAGAAAAAATGAATGCCAACGTCATGCAAGGGAAGGTAAGACTCGAGCAGTGACTCCCAGGCACGTCCTGCTGAAAACCAATTCATCCAGGGGCTCAGCTGTGGGTGTGTTTGTGTGCTGTGAGCATTTCCTCTGATTGTCCTTCCCTTCTGCTGGCCAGCACGTGACAATCCTGGAGTGCACGTGCCACATCGTGTCCTACCTGGCCGATGTCACCAACGCGCTGAGCCAGGGCAGCGGGCAGGGCCCCAGCCACCTGTCCGTGGATGGAGAGGAGCGCGCCATCGAGGTGGACTCGGACTGGGTGGAGGAGCTGGCCGTGGAGGAGGAGGATTCTCAGGCTGAGGACTCGGTAGGCAACAGGCACAGCGTCTGCTGCAAAGGACAGGAGGGTTTACCTGGAGTAAAAATTGAGATTTTGTGTTTATTCCTGAGTGAAGGGCACCCTGCGTGGCAGGTCCAAAGGAGATTCCTGCCTAGATGTGTTTGTGATGTCAACAAAAGTTCAATATTTATTTTTTTAATTCCAAAAATGGAAGAAATGGAATAAAATGGGTTTGTTCCTATTGTTTTTGTATCAGCAAGCAATGTAGATTAATATTTTAAGTGCTGTTGTGATGGTGAAAAAAAGCTGTTAGAATGCGTTCTTTATATTTTTTTATCAATATTTTTGTTACTGTTTCTTGTTAACAATTTCATGTTACTCCAATATGTCACCATCTCCAAGTGGTTTGACACCAGCTGCTTTCTAGCTCAGTGTTGCTAAAATTTGCTGTTCTTAAAATGTACTTTTGGTGTCTGGGGAATTTATTCTGTGCATGCAGTTCACTGTAGCTGCAGTTTCTAAAACAGTTTTCTTCTGGATAGGATGAAGATTCTCTCTGCAATAAACTCTGTACCTTCACCATCACACAGAAAGAATTCATGAATCAACACTGGTAAGAATCTCAAGCTTGCATTCTGAGTTTCAGCCTGGTGTTTCTGGCTGTTGGGAAGGAAACCAGTGTAGTTTGTGAGCCTAAAGGCACTGCCTTTCTAAACTCACCTGCATTATTTTGGGCAGGTACCACTGCCACACTTGCAAGATGGTTGATGGTGTTGGTGTTTGCACAGTTTGTGCTAAAGTTTGTCACAAGGATCACGAGATTTCTTACGCCAAGTACGGATCCTTCTTCTGCGACTGTGGAGCCAAGGAGGATGGCAGCTGCCTGGTGAGTTCTTTATGTCTTCAGATTTTCAAGTCCTTTGCAGTTTTCTGTTCTGCAGTAATGTTATGTCAGGATTTGAGTATGCAGGAGTGCTAAGGCTTGAAGGCTTTGACTTTATAATGAACCCTCGGAATTTACAGCTTGCCTGGAAATTAATGTTTTTGCTCCAAATAAAAGCATCAGTAAATCTGTGTCCTAGTGACTCCCAGGGTTCCATCTACAGAATTTGCTGCACAGCAGAGAACACCTTTTACCACATTTTCCACTAGCAGCAAATGAAATAATTATGTCTCAAAAAGTTTTTAATCTTTGGATGTTATTTCTTTAGAACCATGCCCTGACTGCTGCTCTTACAGTCTGTGTTCACTTCACCAATATCCAGGTTGAGGCTGGTTTGTGATTTTAGCGTTCCTCTGTCATTCCCAGGCGTTGGTGAAGAGAACTCCCAGCAGTGGGATGAGCTCTACCATGAAGGAATCGGCCTTCCAGAGCGAGCCCCGCGTGCCTGAGAGCGTCATCCGCCACGCCAGCACGTCCCCAGCTGAGAAAGCCAAGGTCACCATCAGCGAGGGCAAGGGTCCTGATGAGGAGAAACCCAAAAAGAGCAGCCTGTGCAGGAACGTGGAGGGCTGTCGAGAGGAGCTGCAGTCCCAGGTATGACTGGGTTGGGTTGGTTATAAGCTGAGATGAGAGGGTTGTAAAGGAATGTCAAGCTTGAAGAAGCAGCTCCCATCCAGGAGCATCTTGTTCCTCATTTGCCTGATCTGTTCCTTGTAGGCCAACTTCTCCTTCGCACCTTTGGTGCTGGAGATGCTGAATTTCCTGATGGATGCAATCCAGGTCAACTTCCAGCAAGCTTCAGCCATGGGGAGCAGCAGCCGTGCCCAGCAGGCTCTCAACGAGCTCCACACGTTGGACAAATCGGTAGAAATGACGGATCAGTTGATGGTACGGAACAAAATTAACAGAGTGTGGATGAGGGGAGGGCTTTTAAACACAGACATTCCAGTGACACCCTCTGGATGCTTTCCCTGGCTCAGGTCCCGACCCTCGGCTCTCAGGAAGGCGCCTTTGAGAACGTGCGGATGAACTACAGCGGGGACCAGGGCCAGACCATCCGGCAGCTGATCAGCGCGCACGTGCTGCGGCGCGTGGCCATGTGCGTGCTGTCCTCGCCGCACGGCCGCCGCCAGCACCTGGCTGTCAGCCACGAGAAGGGCAAGGTGGGGCTCCTGGGGAAGGGGGAGCAGTGCTGGGGCTGCTGGGCTCCCAGGGGAAAGGGAACAGTGCTGGGTTCCCAGGGGAGATCGAGCAGTGCTGGGCTCCCAGGGGAAAGGGAACAGTGCTGGGCTCCCAGGGGAGATGGAGCAGTGCTGGGCTCCCAGGGGAAATGGAAGTGTTGGGCTCCCAGGGGAGATGGAGCAGTGCTGGGTTCCCAGGGGAGATGGAGCAGTGCTGGGCTCCCAGAGGAAATGGAAGTGTTGGGTTCCCAGGGGAGATGGAGCAGTGCTGGATCCCTGTGTTCCCAGGGGAGATGGAGCAGTGCTGGGCTCCCAGGGGAGATGGAGCAGTGCTGGGTTCCCAAGGGAGATGGAGCAGTGCTGGGCTCCCAGGGGAGATGGAGCAGTGCTGGGTTCCCAAGGGAGATGGAGCAGTGCTGAGCTCCCAGGGGAGATGGAGCAGTGCTGGGTTCCCAAGGGAGATGGAGCAGTGCTGGGCTCCCAGGGGAGATGGAGCAGTGCTGGATCCCTGTGTTCCCAGGGGAGATGGAGCAGTGCTGGGCTCCCAGGGGAAATGGAGCAGTGCTGGGTTCCCAGGGGAGATGGAGCAGTGCTGGGCTCCCAGGGGAAATGGAGCAGTGCTGGGTTCCCAGGGGAGATGGAGCAGTGCTGGGCTCCCAGGGGAAATGGAGCAGTGCTGGGTTCCCAGGGGAGATGGAGCAGTGCTGGGTTCCCAGGGGAGATGGAGCAGTGCTGGAGCTGCTGGGATCCTGAGGGAAATGGGGCAGTGCTGGATCCCTGTGTTCCCAGGGGAGATGGAGCAGTGTTGGGTTCCCAGGGGAGATGGAGCAGTGCTGGGTTCCCAAGGGAGATGGAAGTGCTGGGCTCCCAGTGCTGAGGAACAGACAGGACTGTGTTTTGTTCTGCGTGTCTTGAGATCTGGTGTGAAGTGTTGCGTAGCTTAGGGAACCTCTTGTAGGAAAAACTCTTCAGGGAAGAGAGTTCCTGCAGCAGGCACAGTGAGAACAGCTCCCTGCCCTCACCCTCCTCACTGCAGCCACCTGAGAGGAGGCTGGAGTCAGGTGGGGATCCTTGACTCAGTGAAAGGACAAGAGGAAATGGCCTTAAGGTGCACCAAGGGAGCTTCAAATTAGCTACTGTAAACAAGAACTTGTCTACAGAAGTGGTCAGACATTGGGATATGTTGCCCAGAGTGGAATCACCAGCTCTGGAGGTGTTGGAGAAGTGTCTGGATGTGGCACTTGGGGATGTGGTTTAGGGGTGATCATGGTGGTGCTGGGGTGATGGCTGGGCTCAGTGATCTCGTGGGTCTCTTCCAGCCTGGATGATTGTGTGGTTCTGATTCTGTAAGTGGGATTTGGAGCTGAAATGCCTGACTCCCCTGAGGTACAGCCAGATGACTGAGTTCATTCTGTGCTGCAGATCACAGTGCTGCAGCTCTCAGCCCTGCTCAAACAAGCCGACTCCAGCAAGAGGAAGCTGACCCTGACCCGCCTGGCGTCCGCACCCGTCCCGTTCACGGTGCTGAGCCTGACTGGGAACCCCTGCAAGGAGGATTACCTGGCTGTGTGTGGGCTGAAGGTAAAACAAACCCTTTTCCAGGGAGCTGCAGGCATCAGCTCAAAGCCAGCTGTGTTGGTTTCCTCCCAGGAGTTAGCAGGGAGCTGCCTCCAAAGTTCTGTCACTAATTCAGCTCCTCATTCGCTCTCCTACGAGATAGATGAGGTGAAAGAAGCAGGTCTCTTATGAACAATATAATTAATGAGGCAGTGCCTCAAAATAGTATTTCTTAGTGTGTTTAGGCTGATTTTGTTTTAAGACAAGAGCCAAGGTTTAGTCATTGTCTGTAACAATTAGTGTTCTTTGGCAAGGAGTCCCCTTTTTGGTATTCTCTCAAATTTCGATTCAGCTTTCTCAGTGCAGAATCTACAGAAAAAGCTGCACTCTCTGTAGTTTTGGTTTTTTTTGTTTTTAAACCTTCACATTATTTCTCTTCAATGCAGGAAATGGAGATGTAGATTCTCTGGATCATTATTTGCCATAAGAGAAATGCTGACTTTTAACTCCATTCTTGGCTTCAAATATTTATAAACACTTTGTTTTAATATTTAACCAATTTCCATTACTCCAGGACTGCCACGTGTTAACGTTCAGCAGCTCTGGATCAGTCTCTGATCATTTGGTGCTTCATCCCCAACTGGCCACTGGGAATTTCATCATCAAAGCTGTGTGGCTGCCAGGATCTCAAACAGAGCTGGCCATTGTCACTGCAGACTTTGTCAAGGTACGTCTGGCCACGAGCTGTTGGTGGCCATCAGAGTCTGGATCCTTGGGGAGAATGTGATAATATTCTCAGAAATAAATTGGAAATATAAATCTGGGATGTTTGGGCTGTTCTTGCAAGGAAAAGCAAACCCAAGGAACTCAAAGAGAAAAAAAAGCCCCAAACATCTCATAGGGATTCCCTCATCTCTTGTTCATTTGCAGTTTTGTATCGCAGCAGTTAATTACTGCCTTGATAATCATTGTGGTTAATTATTTCCTTGGTTCCTTCCCACAGATTTACGACCTCTCAGTAGATGCCTTGAGTCCAACTTTCTACTTCCTCCTCCCAAGTTCCAAAATCAGGGATGTCACTTTCCTGTTCAACGAGGAGGGGAAGAACATCATCGTGATCATGTCCTCTGCTGGCTACATCTACACCCAGCTCATGGAGGAGGCCAGCAGTGCCCAGCACGGGCCCTTTTATGTCACCAACGTGCTTGAAGTCAACCACGAGGACCTGAAGGTGCTGGTGACTTCCCTTTCTCTCTTTTTTTGCATCTTCTGTTTGAAGGCAGAACTTCCCTTCTGGTTTGTTTTTTTCCTTCTCCTTTTAATCCCCCCGATCTAGATCAAGGAGCTTTCTTTATTCCTCTAAAGAGAGAAATATCCTCATAGTAAAAGGAGGTGGGGGTGAAAATTAAACCCCTTGATCCTTTCATCTAGAAAATGGAGCATGTTTTCCATGGCTGGCTCTGAAGTCATGCCCAGCAGGATTTCTCAGCAGGGAGATGGCTTCAGAGCAGTGTTGTTCTCAGAGCGAGGCACTCCAAAGGTGCAGGAGCAGAAGGGATAAATCACCATGGCTGGGGCTGGAGAGCTGCACTCAGCCCTTTGTTTCTAGTCTTGAGGGTGACCTTTTAAATCTCTCTGCTGTTTTTACCCCAGCCTGCTTGAAAGCAGGAGTAGATGGGGAGGAGGCCCTCAGGAAGGTGTTTTATGAGCTGGGCTGACAGGGAATGCTCAGTGTGACACTCACACAGCACTGAGGCTCACAGCTGCTGGAGCTCAGGGTGTTACCTACAGCCTGCGGGTCTGCAGGCTCAGCATCCCCTCCCAGAGCCTTTGAAGTGTCTGATGGATGAGTTCACCCAGGAGTTCAGCTTAGGAAATTGTCATTTAGGGCTCTGCTCTCTCACTCTCTGCTGGGGAGGAGGGGCGGCTTTGGGAATAATTCCATGGTGAATGTAAAAGCCTGGCAGAGCGTTTGGAGATGTTTGTGTTGAATGTTGGCATTTCTCTGCATCCCCCAGGACAGCAATGGCCAGGTGGCAGGAGGAGGGGTGTCAGTCTATTACTCCCACGTGCTGCAGATGTTGTTCTTCAGCTACTGCCAAGGCAAATCCTTCGCAGCCACCATCAGCCGGGCCAGCCTGGAAGTGCAGCGGCTCTTCCCAATCAACATCAAGAGGTGAGGATCCTGAGGGACCACTCCCTGCAGTTTTATTTATTTATTCTTTTAAAAATAAACATCCCAGCTCTGAATGGCCAAACCTTGTGGTGAAAATCCCCTGCTGGGTGATGATTCCTTGCTATTTTTCATGGTCCTTTTGTCCTGGATGATCCTTCCAGCTGAGGAATTCCACGATATCCCAGTTGCAGGATGATTAGAAACCAAAGCTGGCTGTTTGAGGAGGCATTTTGTCCTCCCAGCAGGATTTGAGAGCAGAAGGTGTGTGCAGAGCAGTGGGAGCTGCACAGGGTGGGCTGCTCGAGGTGCAGCCGCTGGAACCGATGGGATTATCCACCCTCACCGAGCAGGAAGCCTTTGTTTCCTTTCAGCACCACTGCTGCAGTGGACCCTGTGCATGGCTGATTTTCAGCCTCCTTTGGGGGAAACCAGTGAAACTCTGTGAATGTGGCAGGAAAAAGAGAGTTCTGTTGTGTTTGCTGCACACTCAGGTCACAGACTCTTCACTGGCCTGACACAAAGCCACTGTCACGAGTGGGCTCTGAAGGAGGGTCAGGTTCCAAGAGCTCCTGAACTCCAGTCAGATTTGGCTTAGTCTTTTTGCAGCTCTGTTTCCACTTTTTCCAGTGAGCAGACACCGATTCTCCTGCCTTGGCCTTTGCTTATTGCTGTTAGGTGTGTTGAAACGTGGAAGTGCTCAGATAAAAACATTGCTGAAAGCCATTTATAAATTACATCCTTGATTTGGGGCATAAAATGCAACACTGAGCCACTTTTTCCCTCGAGTTTGCAGGGTAGGGATCAGGGCTGAGGACTGGGATGCAGCACTTGCATCCCTGCTCAGGACAAAGCTTTAACTGATTGGAACACAATGAAATTTGTGTGGTTTTGCTTGTGCTGCTCCTGAAATGAATGTCATTGTGCACCTTTGCAGTTCCAATGGTGGCAGTAAGACTTCTCCAGCCCTGTGTCAGTGGTCTGAGGTGATGAACCACCCTGGCCTGGTGTGCTGTGTCCAGCAGACCACGGGTGTCCCGCTGGTGGTGATGGTGAAACCAGACACCTTCCTCATCCAGGAGATTAAGACCTTGCCAGCCAAAGCCAAGGTTAGTCAGAGCTCCCTGTAATTTTTGACTCTTAGAATTTCCTTTCTTCTTGTTCTGTCAACCAGTCTTGGCAGCTTTTCTGTTTGAAAGAATTTGTTCCTTCAAGCAAGAGTTGCCCAGCCCTCTCCTTCCCTTGCAGATCCAGGACATGGTGGCCATCCGCCACACGGCCTGCAACGAGCAGCAGAGGACCACCATGATCCTGCTGTGTGAGGATGGCAGCCTGAGGATCTACATGGCCAACGTGGAGAACACATCCTACTGGCTGCAGCCCTCCCTGCAGCCCAGCAGCGTCATCAGCATCATGAAACCCGTGCGCAAGCGCAAGGCAGCCGCCATCAGTAAGGGCTCCTCACTTGGCCTTTGTCACTGATGCAGGTGTAAAGATTGATCAGCATCATCTAAATGCTTAAAACACTCCTTCAGTTGATGGCTTGTCTCGTTAAGGACTTTTGGATTTGGGTTCTTTTTCCCTTTGAACTGAAGATTGACCAGAGGGAGGCAGTTTTCTCTTGTTCAGTCTCAGTTGTTTATTCTTTTCTTATCAGTATTACAGGGTACAAGGAGCTGTGTGCACTATGATAGAAAAGGGGTAAAATGGCTCACAAAGATCCTCTTCAAGGTCTTTTTTATGTTCATTTACCCAATTAACAGATGCCAGCTAAATTATTTTTCTTAGTGACCCAATGACCCAACACCTGTGAGCTGCACTGTGGCATTTTTTACCCAATCACTTCAAACCACCCAAAAACCCCCAGGAGAAGAAGATGAAGAAGAAAGAGAAAGGACAAGAGACAACACCCTGAATCCTCCATCTTGTCTCCTGTTCTCTAAACTACTTTTTCACCCAGTGATTTAAGAAACTTTCTAATCTACACACACTTTTCTTATCTAACATTTGTTCTCATGTATCACCATGAAAACATGCTCATGAATTTCATATTCTATGAAATTCAGTGTTTCCTTAAATTCTAGAACTAAGTATTAGAAACAAGGGCACACACTCCGTATCTCAGACTCCAACACTGGCTAAGTGGGGAAAATGTTTCCATAGATGTGTATAAAAATAATTCCCGAGTTGTTTCTGCGGGTTTTTTTGCCTGGCTTTGTCATAAAGATCTCTCTCCCTTTTTAGCAACTCGCACATCCAGCCAGGTGAATTTCCCCATTGACTTCTTTGAGCACAACCAGCAGCTGACAGACGTGGAGTTTGGAGGCAATGACCTGCTGCAGGTGTACAATGCCCAGCAGATAAAGCACAGGCTCAATTCCACGGGCATGTACGTGGCCAACACAAAGGTGAGTGGGGCAATCTGGGTGGCATCATTATTGTTCAGGAGTCTGCTTTGTTCTAATGACCCCACACAAATATTGTAATTCACCTCTGTGCAGAGCCCTTGGCTTCATAAGGGGTTTTTGAGCTGTGGTTTGTTGTGGGAAATGGAAAAAAATGGGAAATTCCACCCAAGGTTTCAATCTGCAGCCTTGGAAAGAGCTTGGGTTAATGTAATGATAAAGGTACACAAACATCAGGTAGAAAAATTACAAACTTAGATTCCTATAGTTATAAGTAAGAATATGTCTCGAGTAAGTAAGAAATTATTATTATTGGATAAAATAGTGTGAGGTTTGAGCTGTAATAATGTGAATTATAGAGTGGGCTGAGGATCTAGAAACTATAATAGATGTGTGTGTGAGTACACACTCTCTGTGGCTAAGAGAGAGATGCAGTGTGGCAAAATTCAGCAAAGGTGATAGGTTATTAAGTAGACACAAGTTTTTTGTTAACTGTCTATTGAACCAAAATGTTATTTATTGCTGTGTGAAGAAGAAGCCCGTGACTACCTCGAGCTCCTCTGTAAATCTCACACCTTTGAGCCTGATATCTGGTTTACTTGACCAATAAACCTTAATAAATCTTAACTGGCACGCTGGTCCCATCCCTCATTTCTCACCCTGCCAGCCTGGGGGTTTCACCATCGAGGTGACCAACAACAACAGCACGATGGTGATGACGGGGATGCGGATCCAGATCGGCACCCAGGCCATCGAGAGAGCTCCCTCCTACCTGGAGATCTTCGGCCGCACCATGCAGCTCAACATGACCCGCGCGCGCTGGTTCGACTTCCCCTTCACCCGGGAGGAGGCTCTGCAGGCTGACAAGAAACTCACCATCTTCAGTAAGGCTCCTGCAGCCTCTGAGCTGCTGCTGGCTCAGTTTGGGGTGGGGTGGAGCTGCTTCAGCTCACAGCAGGGAGTTTTCACCATCCCTTCGCTGCTAAAACAGTCTCGAGGAGGGGTTTTGGTGGCTTTATTTATGGCCCAGTTTCTCTGTGCTGCTCAATGATTTTGTGCTGAGGAAAGAGGTGGAAAATGGCCCTGCAAAGGAGATGGCACTGTTGGTGTTTGTGTGTTAATTACAGTGTAATTGCTGTCCTGGCCCTGTGAAACGAGGCTGGTTTGGATCCAAAACCAGCAGTTTCCTCAGTTTCTTAAGAAATTTCTCTCACCACTACAGTTGGAGCTTCTGTGGATCCTGCTGGAGTCACCATGATGGATTCCATAAAAATTTATGGCAAAACCAAGGAGCAGTTTGGGTGGCCTGACGAGCCCCCCGAGGATTTCCCGTCTGCTTCCGTGAGCAACGTTTGTCCCCCGAACCTCAACCAAGGGAATGGCACTGGGGACACCGAGTCAGCTGCCCCTGCTGCTGCCAGTGGCACTGTCCTGGAGAGGTATTTCCACAGTCTTCCCTTTCTTTATCCTTGGAAATGGGTTCTTGTTGTGCTGGGCACTTGGGTGCTTTTCCTGACTCGGAGAACTGCAGGGAATTTGAGTTGTTCTCACTGCCTTCCACAGCAGCAGTTGAAAACAGTGATTATTATCTCAGCAGGAGGGTTTGTGGTGGCTCTTGGTAGATCTGTGTGCTTGCTTGTGCTGCCTAGTTCATGTTTCAGCAGTCTTGAGGAGCTCAAAGCAATTCCTGCTGCCTTGGTGCCATTCCCTGGTTTCAAGCTGGCCCTTTTTGGTCTCTGAGGCTCACAAAGGTCGGGTCTCTCTGAAGTTAAGCTCAGTTTTGAGGAGGGCTTTGTGTGTGACTCTGCTTTAGGCTCCCACCAGCCTGCCTTGTAGCCCCCATGGGCTCAGCCCTGCTGGGGAAGGTGTTGGCTTTTCCCCCATATCCCTGCTGGGAGCCAAACCCCAGGGGTCACCTGGACATAAATCAGTGAATAAACTCGTGTTCTCTCACATCCACGCTGTGTTTTCCTTTGAGCCCACAGTTTGGATCGTAAGGGCTGTAAAAGCAGCAAGGGCAGGAGGGAAGCAGCTCCAGGAGGAGCTGGTACTGCTGAAAGATGAACATTTCAGAGGATCCATACATGCTCAGCTGGGAGGAAATGGTGCTCAAGTTTGTCAGACTGAAATCCTCAGGGCTTGAAGTGCCAGTTAGGCCCAGCTGAAGGACCTGTTCAGCCATCCTTTAATATTTTGTCTCATAGTTCATGGGATTTTTTCCTGTGTTTATTTTCCCTTTCCTTCCCTCCTCTGCTGTGACATCCCCACAAGATGTCCCTCTTGCCACAGATTGGTTTTCCAGAGCACTGGGATTATATTCTAAAAATTCAGATATTAAAAAAAACCCCATTCCTCCTATTTGGTGTTACCTCCTGAAGGGCCTCTGGAGTAGGAGCAGTCAATGGCAGGCAGGAAGCAGCTTTTCTATCCAAGTGTGGTGTCTGCACTGGAATTTAAGCCTGGGTGGTGCTTTCAGTGGTGCTTTAAGTGGTGCTTGGCTTCTCTGTGTGAGGTGACCTGGCTCATCTCTGTCTTTGTTCTGCTCCAGCCCAGTGTGTGCTGCCCAGGTAGAAAGACCCTGCTTAGACTGACGCTCCCCTGGCTTCCTGATTTCCCCATTTCATTTGCCTTTTGCTTAGAATGTGTTCTAGGGAGTTTTTCTGTGAGCTTTACACATTATTTTATTTTTATTTTTATTTTTTTTTTTTTTTTTTCCTTTTTCTTTGCTCCCCCAAAGTTCTGACACTGAGTCCCTAACCACCCTGGACCGGTTAGTATGGCATCCTTTTCTCTGCACGAATGAGTGTGTGTCAGAGAGACACAACACATGGTGTGGCTTTTGGTGACTGGGGGCTTTTTATTTTGTTTTCCAAGTCACATTTGCTTCTTTACATTCTGGTCATTGCATGGCAGATGGTTTAGCAAATGTAAAGATGAGGTGGTTTGCAGATTTTTGCTGTACACAGCGTAACTGTTGCTTATTTGACAGACTCCTCTCTGCTTTGTTCCTTCCTTGTGCCTTTTTATCCCACTTGTGTTCCCTCCAAGCTTTATGAGGGTGGCTGTGGGGAGGGAGGGGGATGTTATTTACCACCACCAGACCAGACAGTTGTTCCTCCTACCTCCCAATCAGTGTTATTTTTCCCCTCAATGCTCTCTCTTCCCTGCCTTTTCCTGTATTTTCCTGCTCCTTCTGGTGTGTCAGATGGCATTTCAGGTGGTTCTACCTGGGGACATGGAGTAGGGACTTTGCTGCCACTTGTAAATGAGGTTTTCCCTTGGAAAAAAGTATTTCCCCAGCCTGCTTGAACCTCAGCATCCCTCTCTGGGGGTAGGGAGGGAGTCACACCCGGTGCTCCGAGTGAATTTCCCTTTGGAATATTTTGTGCTGAAAAACTCCAAACTGGGAAGAGCAACCTGTGTGAGAACAGCAAGCCAGTAGAACGTTTGCTCCCTGAGCAAAGTCGGTTCCGCTTTTTCCC
Organism: Poecile montanus; assembly: GCA_038429875.1. Taxonomy (NCBI): domain Eukaryota; kingdom Metazoa; phylum Chordata; class Aves; order Passeriformes; family Paridae; genus Poecile; species Poecile montanus. The sequence goes on from CM076523.1 coordinate 7,474,842, forward strand.
ATGTGTCATAGCCAGCCTTGATCTGCAGTCATCTGTACGTCTGGGGGCCATGGTGAATTGGGACTGTCAAGACAATCCAAGTTATCCCTGCTGCAGGCTGCGTAAGGAAATGTTTTATCCTCTTTGGGAGAGAAAAGCCCCTGTCTTTCAGCTGTGGATTATTAAAGCAGTCCTAAGTTTGTCTGTGAGCGTGAGCCAGGTTTAACTCTGGTCTGTAACACAATGAAATGATATGCATGGTGCCTGTGGCAGGTTTTATCATGCTTTGATTTTGTACTTGGCATTCGTTAGCTGTCTCTGAGCTACTCATGACTGTAGCCCGCATAAAGCAAAGTGCTAAGGAGAGAGAAGGGTTGCTGTACTCAAGCCTGCTTTCCTCTCTCCCTCCAGGCTAGTAGTGAGTTCTTTAGAAGCGCTGGAAAGCTGCTTTGCTGTGGGACCAGTCAACGAGAAGGCAAGTAACTTTGTGAATACATTCCTGAGCTTTGGAGCTGGGGGAGGAGGGGTGAGCTCAGCACTACCTCCTGCAGCCCCGGGGGCCTGATAGCAGCAGAGCCGCATCCCTTTTGCTCAGAGCACTGATCTGAAAGTTGCCTTAGCCAAAAGCTGTTTGAAACTAGTTTAGAATGACAATTGGCATTTGCATTTAGAGCTGGTGGGCTTTTTGTGCTTGGGGAGTGACCTGGTTTACAGAAACAGCAGGGCAGGAGCCCATAAATCTCAAAAGGACTTTTCCTAAATGTCAAATAGTCAATGGAAGGAGGCTGTCAAAAGGCTGTTGAGGGCAGGGAGCTGCAGGTACACTGAGGGATGGTAAATGTAGTAAATAATGGGGTTTGTCTGTTCCTAGGAGAAGAATAAGTTTGCAGCTCAGGAGCTGGCTATGGTGCTGCTGTCCATGCCAGCCCCTTCCAGCGTGCAGCAGCAGACCAAGAGCCTCCTGGCCAGCTTGCACACCAGCCGTTCAGCCTACCACAACCACAAGGTACTGCCCAGGACGTGGATCTGGGGGCTTCTGGAACCTGCCAGCTCATGGCTGAGGTGCAGCACAGCCCTAGAGAGCAGTCCAAACCTCCTGGCTCACCTCACTTCACCTCCTGCTGCCTGCCCTGCTGGCTTTTGTGTTTCACTTGAGTTGTGTGATTCTGTGACCTTTTAGGCTTAGCTGTCCTTCCCTGGATGGCAAATGCCAGATTTCCCCAGGATTTGTCCCCTGGTTGTACTTGAGCTGCTTTCTCAGTAGTTTTTCTTTGCCTGTTACCTCTCACCCTCCAGGATCAAGCACTGCTATGCAAAGCCATTCAGTATTTGGCTTCCTCAACCAAAGAAGGAAAGGACCTTGATCCCGAGGTATTCCAGAGGCTGGTCATCACCGCTCGATCCATTGCTATTATGAGACCCAACAACCTGGTCCACTTCACAGAATCAACTGTGCTGCTGGAAACAGGTAGATAAGTCTGTCATTTTCTCTGAGTTTCTATTGTGATAATTGGGGGCTGTGCTGGGGTGTCGGGTTTGGAGCGACAGGGGCTGGATTTGACACGTTTGGTAGGTGTGTGATATCCTGGTGATGAGAACATCAAAGCCTCTGGGGGAAAAAAAAAAGCCATTTCAAATAAACTTGGTGTTCCCCTCATGAAGGTTTTCCCCTGCACATTTCTGAGAGGTGATTTTTTAATCTGTGCAGAGAGTGAAGAAGGGCAGGAGGCCCAGAAACACGTGGAAGGAGAGGGCTGCACCTTCATTACCCAGCTGGTGAACCACTTCTGGAAACTCCACGCATCCAAACCCAAAAACGCCTTCCTGGCCCCTGCCTGCCTGCCAGGTGGGAGAGCTCTTCCTCTGCTGTCTGTGCTTTCTAAAGGAGCCTCTTTGAAGTTTGTAAGCAGAGAGAAAACGACTTGTTGGATGCTGGTGCTGCACTGAGGGCTTTGTGACGTGGAGCTGCTGATTCTGCTCCTGATCCTGCAGCTTTTGTTCAGGGGGATGTGTGTTGTGCCAGGAAAAAGGGACTGATTTGCTACAAATGTGTTGATTTCCCCACATTTGGCTTCGTGGGTGGTGTTGGAGCATATTCAGTGGTGCTGGTATAACAATGTTCCATCAGACAGACGAGACTGGCTCAGTCTGGATGGAAAATCAATATATTTGTGCTCTTACCACTGTGCCTTGAAGTCTGCAAACAAAAGATGCTTCCTGCAGTGCCTCACTCTGTGCTGAAACACCAAGAGTTGATTTCAGTCCTGCTTTTATTCCTCCTCAGGTCTCACTCACGTTGAAGCCACAGTCAATGCTTTGGTGGATATCATCCATGGATACTGCACCTGTGAGCTGGACTGTATCCACACTGCATCCAAGATCTACATGCAGATGTTGCTTTGCCCTGTATGTCATCCTGCTCTGCTCTAATTGCTCTTCCTCAGCCTCTGATTGCACCAGGGGAGGTTTAGGTTGGACCTCAGGAAAGATTTCTTCATGGAAATCGTGTTCCAGCCTGCCACAGGCTGCCCAGGGCAGAGGTTGAGTCCCCAGCTCAGGAGAGATTTAAAAGTGTGGTGTGGCACTTGGGGACAGGGTTGGGTTTGTGGTGGGACTTGATCTCACAGGGCTTTTTCAACCTAAATGTTTCTATGCTTTTATAACATGAAAAGAATTAAATGTGGGTAGAATGCAAATACATAGCACAGACACAAAACACAGCCAGAAACACCCACCAGAGCTGAATGAAGGAGAATTCTCTCTCCTTGTGTTCCAGTAATGTTTGTCATGTGGAATTCCAAGTGTTGCTTTGTGGCTCCTGAGGGGAGCAGGGAGCTGAGGCAGTGACTCGTGTCCTACACAAACCAAGACTGACAAGAGTCACAAATGTGTTTTTAGCCATCTTCCCAAATGCTGTGATTAAAGACTTGGAGTTTAAGGAGTGTAATGATGACCTGTTAACCCTGCAGGACCCAGCAGTGAGCTTTTCCTGCAAGCAAGCTTTGATCAGGGTGCTGAGACCTCGGAACAAGCGGCGACACGTGACCCTGCCATCGTCCCCTCGCAGCAACACTCCCATGGGTACGCCATAAACCAGCGTGGCCTTCTTGAGTGGCCAGAAAATAAAGTCATCTTGTTAAAATTTGGACCAAAAAAACCTAAAATCAGCCTTTTTCCTTTCTTTTCTTTTCCCTTGCCCCTTAAGCCCCTTTTTATTTAATGTACTCTCACCTTTTCATTGATATTTTGGGATTAAACAAAGAAATCTCTCTGAGATATTCCCCTTTCAGTGACAGGAAAATCTGATCATTTTATCTAGAGAGTACTAATCTAGAGTTAGTATTTCTAGGCATGTTTTCAGGGTCTAGTAAATGAGTCAAAGATGTGTGCAGACCAAAATTACCAGAGCTCCAAACAAGAGAGTTTTTTCAGAATTGGAGCAAATTGTCAGTGTCAGGGAATCTCTTGGGAACTGAGGGTAGCTTGGGGCTTTTTCCCATCATTAACTGCCTTGTTTGGGATGGGATGAGGAGCTGTTGACCCAGTCCTGCTGTGCCACTCAGGAGATAAGGATGATGATGATGACGACGATGCAGAAGACAAGCTGCAGAGCTCTGGGATAGCAAACGGAGAGCACATCCGGCAGGAGAGCCAGGAGCAGAGCGAGGTGGATCACGGGGACTTTGAGATGGTGGTGAGTCCAGAGCTTCTCCTTGAAGCCTTTCAAGTGTGCCAGGACTTGAGTTAGTTTAGTTCTGATGAGTTAGTTTAGTTCTGATGAGTTAGTTTAGTTCTGATGAGTTAGTTTAGTTCTGATGAGTTAGTTTAGTTCTGATGAGTTAGTTTAGTTCTGATGAGTTAGTTTAGTTCTGATGAGTTAGTTTAGTTCTGATGAGTTAGTTTAGTTCTGTTCCCTCACTGGTGGTGGTCTAGGGAAAGCTCTCACTGTGTTTCCTCTCTCCACAGTCGGAATCCATGGTTCTGGAGACTTCTGAGAACGTGAATAATGGGAACCCTTCTCCTCTGGAGGCTCTGCTGGCTGGAGCAGAGGGATTCCCTCCCATGCTGGATATCCCTCCAGATGCAGATGATGAGACAATGGTGGAGCTGGCTATTGCCCTGAGCCTGCAACAAGATCAGCAAGGTGAGACCTGGGCACTGTCAGCAGGCAAAAAAGGGGATGGAAACTGGGAAAACTGGGAAAGAAACGAGGCAAAGCTGTCGGTGTCACCAGCAGTGAACCAAAGACAGCAGAACCATTAAATGTACAGAAAATGCCAGAGTTAAGTTCATCCTCTCAAAGAAAGGTGCTCATAACTTGTTCTCTGCTTGCAGGGAGCAGCAGCAGTGCCCTTGGACTGCAGAGCTTGGGGCTGTCGGGCCAAGCTCCCAGCTCCTCCTCCCTCGACGCCGGAACGCTCTCGGACACAACAGCATCAGGTAACTGTTCACTGCAAGGCATCATCTTTTTCACATTTTGACCTAAGTAATGCCTTAAAATTTGGAAGAGCCAGTTATTGCTATTGGCTTCTTGTGTTTTTGAGAGTGTGCTTAGAGCGGTTCCCTGCTCTGATTGACTCCCACTGTGGATTTCTGAGGAAGTAATTTCCTCTCTCAAAACTAAAGCAGACAAAACAAAGCATGTGCTGTATTTCCCTTGCATTTATAAACAAGCAGACATTGTTCTTTGAAGTAACTGTGCATGCCTGTGTGTTTGATGAGAAGCTTTCCTTTCGGGGTATCTCCCCTCCACTGCTTTCAGCAGCCTGAGTTGTCCTGCTCCCTTTCCCTTTGTAGCTGTCCCCAAACCCAGAGCCCAATCCCTGCAGCCTTTCCCTCGTGGCGTGAGTGTGGTTTGCAGTTGTTCCCAGGCAGTGTTTTTACTTGTAACAGCTCTCTTTATTCTCTTAGCTCCAGCGTCGGACGACGAGGGCAGCACGGCGGCCACGGACGGCTCCACGCTGCGGACGTCGCCCGCGGAGCACGGCGGCAGCGTGGGCTCGGAGAGCGGCGGCAGCGCCGTGGACTCGGTGGCCGGGGAGCACAGCGGTGAGTGAGCCCTGCTGCAGCCCTGCTGCACCCCTGCATCGCCCTGCTGCACCCCTGCATCGCCCTGCTGCACCCCTGCATCGCCCTGCTGTACCCCTGCATCGCCCTGCTGCACCCCTGCATTGCCCTGCTGCACCCCTGCATCGCCCTGCTGCACCCCTGCATCGCCCTGCTGCACCCCTGCATTGCCCTGCTCACCTTGCATCGCCCCGCTGTACCCCTGCATCGCCCTGCTGTACTCCTGCATCGCCCTGCTGCAGCCTTGCATTGCCCTGCTGCACCCCTGCATTGCCCTGCTGCACCCCTGCATCGCCCTGCTGTACCCCTGCATCGCCCTGCTGTACCCCTGCATCGCCCTGCTGTACCCCTGCATTGTCCTGCTGCACCCTGCATCGCCCTTTATCACACTGCTCCCTCCCTGCTGCACCCCGGCATTGCCCTGCTGCACCCCTGCATTGCCCTGCTGCACCACTGCATTGCCCTGCATCACCCTGCATCGCTGTGCTGCAACCCTGCATCACCCTGCATCACCCTGCATCACCCTGCTGCACCCTTGTATCACCCTGCATCACCCTGCATCACCATGCTGCAGCCTTGCATCACGCTGCTCCCTCCCTGCTGCCTCAGCTTTCCCCACCCTGGGAATGTCTGGGTGATCCCTGGCTCAGAGGGAATCTCAGCTCAGAGGGAATCTCTCTCAGCTCAGAGGGAATCTCTCTCAGCTCAGAGGGAATCTCTCTCAGCTCAGAGGGAATCTCAGCTCAGAGGGAATCTCAGCTCAGAGGGAATCTCAGCTCAGAGGGAATCTCAGCTCAGAGGGAATCTCAGCTCAGAGGGAATCTCAGCTCAGAGGGAATCTCACCGCTGCCCTCCGGTGTTCTGTGGGTTCTGCCCACAAATGGAATATCGGCTGCTTTTTGTGGTTCTCTGCAAGTGTGGGATCTGCAGCAGGTTTTGCTGGGCTGGAATAACAGAATCATCATCTTGTGTTATCCCAGGCTGCTCCAAGCCTCGTCCAGCCTGGTCTTGGACATTTGCAGGGATGGGGCAGCCTGTGCCAGGGCTTCATCACCCTCTGAGTAAAGAATTTATTCCTAATTTCCCATCCAACCCTGTCTTTGTTCAGCTTAAAGCCACTGTCCTGGAGCTGTCACTCTCTCCCCATGTAACAAATCCCTTTCCAGAAGTATCCAGTGCTCCAGGAGGTACTGGGAGGCCACACCAAGGTCTCCCTGGAGCCTTTTCCTCTCAGAACACCCAGAGCAGGACACACAATTCACTGCTGCTGGCTGAGTTTGGATGGGATAGGATTCATTCCTCTCTTTTTAGTTTGGGACCGACAGCCAGGTAAAATAATCACAGGCTCTTACTAAAAAATTGTCTGCACTGCCCATCCATGCCGAGTTTGAATTTCTGCCATGGGACTAATTCAGTTTGGGCCATAAAGGTGAGAGTGACAAAGATTTTTACAAACGCCATCTTCAGCTTCTCTTGTAGCTTTGAGAACCAAAGCCAGCATCTCCTTTGAACCACCATTCCAAGGAGTGGAAATTCCAAATTCCAAACGATTCCAAAGCTCAGCTCAGCTGTGCTGATGGATACAAAGCAGTACAAGGTGCTTTTTGTGTGGCTGATGTTGTTTTTCCCCGTTTCCCTCGGGCAGTGTCCGGCAGGAGCAGCGCCTACGGGGACACGGCAGCCGAGGGTCACCCCGCGGGGCCGGGCAGCGTCAGCTCCAGCACCGGAGCCATCAGCACCACCACGGGCCAGCAGGAGGGAGAAGGCTCCGAGGGGGAAGGGGAGGCAGAAGGGGATGTCCACACCAGCAACAGGCAAGAGGTTTTGTTTTCTCTTGAGGAGTGATGTCTGTGCTGCACTGGGGTGTTTGTGGAGGAGAGGCGGCAAAATTGGGAAGTTGGAAACACGGGCTGGAGCAAACTGCCATTGCAAAATTATGGAATGTTCTGAGATGGGAGGGATTCACAAATGTCATCCAGTCCAACTCCTGGCTCTGCACAGACACCTCAGCAGTCTCACCCTCTGCATCCAAACAATGCTCCTGGAGCTCTGGCAGCCTCAGGGCTGTGCCCCCATTCCCTGGGGAGCCTGGGCAGTGCCAGCACCCTCTGTGTAATCATCATCAAACACACAAAACCGCTGCCTCTAGGAAGGGATGGAAAAGTCCTGTGTGAGTCCACTCAACACAGAATCACTCAAATCTTGGGAGCCTGTGAAATTCACTGTTGGGACAAAAGCAGGTGGCCTCTGGGAACACAGGCAGCTTTCCATTCTGTGGGAGCAGGTGCTCAGTCCCTTCCCCAGTGCAGCATGGAGCTGATTTCCAGGATGTTTCCATGCAGTTGCAATCCCCAGGTGGCCAGGCCTGGGCAGTGTGGCTCCACCATCAGAGGTGCTCTGCATGCTGAGCATCTCTCCCCTGTGAATCTGAGCGAGTCCTCTCCTCCCTGGGAGGATCTGATGGCTCTGGGGCAGGTTGCAGTGCTCTCTGGAGAGCCTGCTGGCTGTGATGTGGTGTGTGTGGGGTGTGTGTGCTGTGTCCCCAGGCTGCACATGGTCAGGCTGATGCTGCTGGAGAGGCTGCTGCAGAATTTACCCCAGCTGAGGAACGTCGGCGGCGTCCGGGCCATCCCTTACATGCAGGTGAGTGAGGAGGGCTCGGAGCTGAGCCCAAATCCAAGGCTTCAGTCACTGCTTCCACTTTGATTTTCTCCTCCCTGCCCAGTCCCAGTGTGAGTCCAGCATTCCTGACCCACAGGATTTTGCTGGATTTGTGCCTCTCTCAGTGACTTTACAGCTGACTGAGGAGCCTGAGGGCTCCAGTCCTCGAGCTCCTTTGGGAAGGTCTTGTGGGTTTCTGCTGAGTGTTCATATTAGGATGTGAAGCACGGGCTGGATTTGGGAAAAGAACACAGATAAATCAAAATTAGTGCTGTTTTGTGATGAAAGATAAACAGTGATCTTGAAAATGTGGGACCTGCCCTCTAATAATTCTCTGACTGCTCTTGCCAGGTTATTCTGATGCTCACAACAGACCTGGATGGAGATGATGAGAAAGACAAGGGAGCTTTGGATAACCTTCTGTCCCAGCTGATTGCAGAGCTGGGCATGGACAAAAAGGTAAAGTGCAGTGTGGGCTCATGCTCTGAATTTGCTCCTTCTACAGAGGATTTCCTTCCATGGAGGAATTAAATGCTTGGGAGTCACAGAAACATTGCTGTGTGGATGTGTTCAGGCAGTTTATTCCTCTTGCCTCCTTTCATGTAAGGTAGAAAATTACATGAGTGGAACTCCCACTGTTTCCTGGGCCTGGCATCCACAAGTGAGCATGAAAATTTGTTTTGCTGGAATTAAACTCTGATCAGTAAATTCCTGATTGACATGTGTAGCTTTTCGTTTGAGTGGGACTGTTCTCTGGCAGCCAGGCCACTGCCTACCCTTCTACTGAGGCATTTGTGCTGCTTTTTTAGTCTTATTGCTTGAGCTTGAATTAGAAATGCTTCCTGAGGATCAGAGCACTGAACTTGAGGGGCTTGGGACACTGCTGAGCCCTGGGATTGAGCAAGCAGGGATGTGTCTTTCCTTGCAGGATGTGTCCAAGAAGAACGAGCGCTCCCCTGTGAACGAGGTGCACTTGGTGGTGATGAGGCTGCTCAGCGTCTTCATGTCCAGAACCAAGTCAGGATCCAAGACTTCCATTTGTGAGGTACAATCTCCAAATTGCTCTGTCAGGGGATGATTTTTCTCCCCCTCATGACCCTACCTGGAGCACTGCACACAGCTGTGGTGCTCTCAGCAGCACAACACGTGGAATTGTTGGAGCCAAGTGCACCGAGGTGCTCAGGGCACCCTCTGGAGCCAGGCTGGGAGAGTTGGGAATGTTGGGGAGGAGAAGGTGCTGTGGAGACCCCAGAGCACCTTCCAGGCTCTGAAAGGGTTACAGGAATGCCAGAGAGACAGGACAAGGGGGAATGGGTTCAAACTGAAGGAGGGGAAATTCAGGTCAGATATTGGGAAGAAATTCTTCCCTGTGAGGGTGGGGATTGCCTAGAGAAGCTGAGGCTGCTCCTGGATCCCTGGCAGTGCCCAAGGCCAGGCTGGGCAGGGCTTGGAGCAGCCTGGGACAGTGGAAAATGTCCCTGCCCATGGCAGGGGGTGGAATGAACTGAACTTTAAAGTCCCTTCCCACCCAAACCATTCTGGGATTCCACGATGTGCTCAGGGGAACTTCTGCTCATCAGAGACAATCTGAAATCTGCCAACTGAAATAACAGGTCTAAAACTGAAAAATCCTTGAAAGAGCTTTGGAAAAATGTACAGGGAACCTGTAACATTACTGAACTCTTGTGGAAAAAGAGTTTTGAAAGTGGGACTGGAGGAAGCAGCTGCATAAAGAGAATTGGATTCTCTTGTTTTGTGCACGGCTCCAGACTGAGCTCAGGGCAGCACATTAATGATGTTACTTAAACAGTCTGGCACATTTCTCCCTTGCATCTCCCCAGTGCTGAAGGGGTTAAAGAGGATTTGTAATGTGATTATTGGAAAGCAATATGCTGCTGTGTCAACGTAAAAGTCGCTAAGAGGATTCCTTAGATATTTGTTGCTAAAAGGTACAGTAATAAGGCATAAAAAGCAGTATGTGTGGTGGGAAGGAGATTAATAAAAAAGCATAGAGGTTAAAAAATTTAGTCTGAACTGCATCAAATTTTAATGAGCTTATGAGCTGTGGGGTTTGTTTGGATTTACAGGGCTGCTTTAATAGTTTTATTTACAGTAGCTTTTTTCTCCAGCCTTTGTTACTCACTTGAGCTTCCCACAGAAATCAAAGCTGCTCGTCTTGCAGAATGCAGGTGGAGCAATACCTGGGTGGAGCAGAGCCTGTGAGAGGCAGCTGCAACAGGGACTCTTTCTCTACCAGGATTCACACCCAGCTGGCCAAATCCCAGATAAACAAACAGAAATCCCAACTTTAAAAAAAAAAAAAAAAAATAAAATAAAATGAGAAAGGGGAAAAGAAAGAAGGGAAAAAAAAGCCCTAGTCGTCTAATCCACAGCAGAGTGGCCTCTGGCACATGTGTCGAGGGGAGATTAGACTTAAGAGGAGATTTTATTTGTTTTCCTGTACTAAGCACTTGTTCAAAAGAGTCTCTGTAAATATTTGAGTTGCTTTTCATAAACACAAAAAAAAAAAAAAAAACCCAACCAACCTCAAACAAACCCCAAACTTAAAAGCTGCCTGCAAAGTTTGATCCAAACCTGCTCTCCTGCCCACGCTGTCAGCTCAGGGCTGCCCTGCTGCAGCTTCCCAGGTGTGTTCTGATCCAGCTTTTCCCTGTGTATTGAGAAACTGCCAGTTTATTCACCAGCCTTCACAGAAGTCAACGTGAACACCATTTATTTCTATCTTTAGCACACCTTTTATAGGGTTTTACAGGGTCTGTGGGCTAAGCAAGTTACTGTTGGCTAACACACACAGTTTATATTTTTTGCTCCTCCACACAAGGATATTGTTTTGCTTTACTCTCTCTTCTGCATGCAAGTTTCAAGGATTTTAGCCCTTAATATCATGACTTGTTTCAAAGGCTGGTTTGTGCATATAGGCCTTTACTAATATATGAAGTATATATATAAAATATATATAAAATATAAAAAATACATTAATATATATATAAAATATATATATTTTTATATATATAAATATATAAAATATATAGGCCTTTATATATATAAAGTATATATATAATATATATGAAATATATAAAATATGTTAATATATAAAATATATATTTATATATATAAATATATTAAATATATAAATATATTAAAGTATATATAAAATATATATATTTACATATATAAATATATAAAATATATATAATTTAAATATATATAAATATATAAATATATAAAATATATGTTATATATATAAATATGTAAAATATATATTTTAAAATATATATAAATATATAAATATATATATTTTATATATATAAATATATAAAATATATACTTTTAAAGATATATAAATATATAAATATATAAATATATATATTTTATATATATATAAATATATAAAATATATATTTTTAAATATATATAAATATATAAAATATGTATTTTTAAATATATATAAATATATAAAATATATATATTTAATATATATAAAAATATATAAAATATATCTTTTTAAAGATATATAAATATATAAATATATAAAATATATATTTTTAAATATATATAAATATATAAAATATATATTTTTAAATATATATAAATATATAAATATATATATTATATATATAAATATATATATATTATATATAAATATATAAAATATATATTTTTAAATATATATAAATATATAAATATATAAAATATATCAACCCCTGTGTTCCAGGCTTCCTCCCTGATCTCCAGTGCCACAGCAGCTGCCTTGCTGAGCTCTGGTGCTGTTGATTACTGCCTGCACGTGCTGAAATCCCTGCTGGAGTACTGGAAGAGCCAGCAGAACGACGAGGAGCCCGTGGCCAGCAGCCAGCTCCTGAAGCCTCACACCACCTCGTCTCCCCCTGACATGAGCCCCTTTTTCCTCCGCCAGTACGTCAAGGTGAGTCCTGCATGGCTCAGGAGAGCAGCCCTGCAGCAGGAGTTTACCAAAATCCATCTTTTGTAGCCCAAATTTCCAGCTCTGAGCAGTCCTTGGTGCCCTCCTAAGCCAGGGGTTCTGTGGGTTCCTGGAGGAATCATCCTGAAACTGCTCCAGCCCCGTGGCTCCCTGTGCTTGGCAGGCACAATTCCTCAACTTGGTGTGGAATGCTGGAATTTCCACAGGAATTCCCTTTTTTGGTGCCATTTTGTCCTGGTTTGGTGTTGGTACAGGCACATTTAATTACTGATTAAATGTAAAATAAATTAAACTGCTTTATTTCTCCAGAGCAGCCCAGTTCATCCTCACTTGCATCCAGCTCCAGGCCTTGTGCAGGGTTTTGTTCATCATTTTGTAACATTTTTGGGCTGCAAAGGGGCAGAAATGGCTTTTTTTTAAAAGAAAACAGCAAAAACACCCCATGACACAGAGCCTGAGGGATTTCAAGGCCTTGTGCAGGGTTTTATTCACCATTTTCTAACATTCTTTGGGCTGCAAAGGGGCAGAAATGGCATTTTTTTTTAAAGAAAACAGCAAAAGCACCCATCACTGAGAGCCTGAGGGATTTCAAGGCCTTGTGCAGGGTTTTGTTCATCATTTGTGAACATTTTTGGGCTGCAAAGGGGCAAAAATAGCTTTTTTTAAAAGAAAAAACAGCAAAAGCACCCATCACTCAGAGCCTGAGGGATTTCAAGTTCAAGGTCCTGTGCAGGGTTTTGTTCTTTGGGCTGCAAAGGGGCAGAAATGGCTTTTTTTTAAAAGAAAACAGCAAAAGCCCCCCATGGCTCAGAACCTGAGGGATTTCTCTTGCCAGGGTCACGCTGCAGATGTTTTTGAGGCTTACACCCAGCTCCTGACAGAGATGGTGCTGCGCCTGCCCTACCAGATCAAGAAGATTGCAGACACAAACTCCCGCATCCCCCCGCCCATCTTTGACCACTCCTGGTTCTACTTTTTATCTGAGGTAAGCAAAAACACGATAAAGCTGCAGATTGCCAGGAGAAAACCCCAATAATGGTTTTTTTCATGGGAGAGATGAGCTTTGTAATTTCTCTTTCTTTTTTTTTGTCTCTTTTGGGCTCAATTCTCTGTGGATACAACTTTTCTCTGGTCTCTCAGCCTTCTTTGGGCTGAATTCTTCTGGGGTCCTCCCTCGTGGGGAGTTCCACTTATCTCAGTCTTTATATTGGAAGAAAACTCCTGAGCTCGTTAGAATCTTGTTTCTTGTGTTTATTGAAGGATCTTTACAAAACTTAACCAGGCTGGTCACAAGGTTAATCTTTGCAATTTGGCACATTTCTTTCTTCTGATGGTACAAACAAGGCCTTGTGGCTCACTTCATGTCTGATGCACAAAATGGCCCCAAACTACGCAGTTCTTTTATCTTTATACCTATTTTTACTCAATTAACAATAGACACATATTTTTTTTTTTTAATGACCCAATGACCCATCACCTCTGTGATGCACTGTGGCATTTTCTATCCAATCACTGACTATGACCCAAAAACCTCCAGGAGAAGAACATGAAGAAGAAAGAAGAAGGGACAAGGGACAACACCCTAAATCCTCCATCTTGTCTCCTGTTCTCTAAACTATTTTTTTCACTCAGTGATTTAAGAAATTTTCTAATCTACACACACTTTTAGTTTTTTTCATCTAACTTTAACATTTGTTTTCATGTATCACTATGAAAACATGCTCATGAATTTCATATAATATGAAATTCAGTGTTCTCTTGAATCCCAGAACTAAACACTAAAAACAAGGGCACACAGTCTGCACCCCAGACTCCAACAAGCTTTGGCAGCTTCATCTTGGATTTTGAGCCCACTTGAAGGAAGGTGAGCTCGTGGTTTTGTGTGTTGAACAGGAATCTGTAGGAAAATCCAGGTGGAAAAAGGAGGAAAAATGTGGAAAATGAGGTGGAAAAAATGAGGCTGTTGTTATTTCTTGGAGCTCAGTGCTTGCTGCCACAAAGCTCAGAGAGAAAAACCTGCTGTGAGATGGAAAAATCATCCTGCTCAGCTTAAAAAAGAAATTTTTAATTCTTAAAAAAGAAATCAGGGAGATATTTGGAGTTTGTCTTCTCAGTTTGTTTCATACTTTACATAGCAAGTTATCTTCAATTTTCACAAGTGTGAGTTAGGATTTCTTAATTAGCCTTGGTTGGGTGTTAATTTGAGGTTGGAGATGAGCAGGGATGGTTTCCAGCGAGCGCTGCAGCACTGCCGTGCAGAATGAGACTTACAACACCTTACAGCTGTGTGAAAACACTCATTTTTGGTGTGAAAACACTCATTTCTGGTGTGAAAACACTCATTTTTGGTGTCAACACTCATTTTTGGTGTCAGAACACTCATTTTTGGTGTGAGAACACTCATTTCTGGTGTGAAAACACTCATTTTTGGTGTGAGAACACTCATTTTTGGTGTGAGAACACTCATTTTTGGTGTCAGAACACATTTTTGGTGTCAGAACACTCATTTCTGGTGTGAAAACACTCATTTTTGGTGTGAAAACACTCATTTTTGGTATGAAAACACTCATTTTTGTTGTCAACACTATTTTTGGTGTCAGAACACTCATTTTTGGTGTGAAAATACTAATTTTTGTTATGAAAACACTCATTTTTGGTGTCAACACTCATTTTTGGTGTCAGAACAGTCATTTTTGGTGTGTGAACACTCATTTTTGGTGTGAGAACACTCATTTCTGGTGTGAAAACACTCATTTCTGGTGTGAAAACACTCATTTTTGGTGTCAGAACACTCATTTCTGGTGTGAAAACACTCATTTTTGGTGTCAGAACACTCATTTTTGGTGTGAGAACACTAATTTCTGGTGTGAAAACACTCATTTTTGGTGTGAAAACACTCATTTCTGGTGTCAGAACACTCATTTTTGGTGTGAAAACACTCATTTTTGGTGTCAGATCACTCATTTTTGGTGTCAGAACACTCATTTCTGGTGTGAAAACACTCATTTTTGGTGTGAAAACACTCATTTTTGGTGTGAGAACACTCATTTCTGGTGTGAAAACACTCATTTCTGGTGTGAAAACACTCATTTTTGGTGTCAGAACACTCATTTCTGGTGTGAGAACACTCATTTCTGGTGTCAAAACACTCATTTTTGGTGTGAAAACACTCATTTTTAGTGTCAGAACACTCATTTCTGGTGTGAAAACACTGATTTTTGGTGTCAGAACACTCATTTCTGGTGTGAAAACACTGATTTTTGGGGTCAGAACACTCATTTTTGGTGTGAGAACACTCATTTTTGGTGTCAACACTCATTTTTGGTGTGAGAACACTCATTTCTGGTGTGAGAACACTCATTTCTGTGTGAAAACACTCATTTCTGGTGTCAGATCACTCATTTTTGGTGTCAGAACACTCATTTCTGGTGTGAAAACACTCATTTCTGGTGTGAAAACACTAATTTTTGGTGTCAGAACACTCATTTTTGGGGTCAGAACACTCATTTTGGTATGAAAACACTCATTTTTGGTGTGAAAATACTCATTTTTGGTGTGAAAACACTCATTTCTGGTGTGAAAACACTCATTTTTAGTGTCAGAACACTCATTTCTGGTGTGAAAACACTCATTTTTGGTATGAAAACACTCATTTCTGGTGTGAAAACACTCGTTTTTGGTGTGAAAACACTCATTTTTGGTGTCAGAACACTCATTTCTGGTGTCCAGCATGCCCCTGAGCCTGCCCTGGCCTCTCTCTGCAGTACCTGATGATCCAGCAGACGCCGTTCGTGCGCCGCCAGGTGCGCAAGCTGCTGCTCTTCATCTGCGGCTCCAAGGACAAGTACCGGCAGCTGCGGGACCTGCACACCCTGGACTCGCACGTCAGGGGCATCAAGAAGCTGCTGGAGGAGCAGGGAATCTTCCTGAGGGCCAGCGTGGTGACAGCCAGCTCGGGATCTGCCCTGCAGTACGACACCCTCATCTCCCTCGTGAGTGAGCAGCAGGGACAAGGGGCCTGGTGGTGGTCGTGGTCGTGGTTGTGGTGGTCGTGGTGGTGGTGCTGGTGGTGCTGGTGGTGGACGTGGTGGTTGTGGAGGTGGAGGTTGTGGAGGTGGTGGTGGAGGTGGTGGTGGAGGTGGTGGTGGTGGTGGTGTGACAGGAATGCTGGTGTGGTGGTGGTGGTGGTGATGGTATGACAGGAATGGTGATGGTGTGACAGGAATGCTGATGTGGTGGTGGAGGTGGTGGAGGTGGTGCTGGAGGTGGTGCTGGAGGTGGTGGTGGTGGTGGTGGTGGAGGTGGTGGTGGTGCTGGTACTGGTGGTGCTGGTGTTGCTGGTGGTGCTGATGGTGGTGGTGGTGGTGGAGGTGATGGTGTGACAGGAATGCTGATGTGGTGGTGGTGCTGGTGGTGGTGGTGATGGTGTGACAGGAATGCTGATGTGGTGGTGCTGGTGCTGGTGGTGCTGGTGCTGGTGGTGTGACAGGAATGCTGATGTGGTGCTGGTGGTGGTGGTGATGGTGTGACAGGAATGCTGATGTGGTGCTGGTGGTGCTGGTGGTGGTGGTGGTGATGGTGTGACAGGAATGCTGATGTGGTGCTGCTGGTGGTGGTGCTGGTGCTGGTGGTGTGACAGGAATGCTGATGTGGTGCTGGTGGTGGTGGTGATGGTGTGACAGGAATGCTGATGTGGTGCTGGTGGTGCTGGTGGTGGTGGTGGTGATGGTGTGACAGGAATGCTGATGTGGTGCTGCTGGTGGTGGTGCTGGTGCTGGTGGTGTGACAGGAATGCTGATGTGGTGCTGGTGGTGCTGGTGGTGTGACAGGAATGCTGATGTGGTGCTGGTGGTGCTGGTGCTGGTGCTGGTGGTGTGACAGGAATGCTGATGTGGTGCTGGTGGTGCTGGTGGTGGTGGTGATGGTGTGACAGGAATGCTGATGTGGTGCTGCTGGTGGTGGTGCTGGTGGTGGTGGTGTGACAGGAATGCTGATGTGGTGCTGGTGGTGGTGCTGGTGGTGGTGGTGTGACAGGAATGCTGATGTGGTGGTGCTGCTGCTGGTGCCGGTGGTGTGACAGGAATGCTGATGTGGTGCTGGTGGTGCTGGTGGTGGTGCTGGTGGTGTGACAGGAATGCTGATGTGGTGGTGGTGCTGGTGGTGGTGCTGGTGGTGTGACAGGAATGCTGATGAGCTGTTTGATCCTTTGTGCCTGCAGATGGAACATTTAAAGGCTTGTGCAGAGATTGCCACGCAGAGAACGGTGAACTGGCAGAAGTTCTGCATCAAGGATGACTGTGAGTGCTGTCTCTGCAGGGTTTGGGGGAGCACTGGTGTCCTGGTGGGGATGGAGGTGCCTCAGATGGGGAAGAGAAGGTTTTGTCTCCAGTCCTAATTATCTCAGTGCTCTAATTGCATCTGGTCCTTGGCTAAAGAGCAAAATGTGGTGTAATGGATAGCTCAGAGGAACAGGAGATGTGTGTGTTCTCTCTCTTGTGCTGCCATTGGCCCAGAGAGTAATTGAGTGATGAGCCTTTGTACCTGGTGTGCCCCAAGGTTAGGCTTCTCTTCTGGCAGTTTGCTTCTTGTGTATAAAGGCTTTTGGTTTAGGTTGGTTTTTTTTTTCCTTTTTTTTTATTTTTTTATTTTTTAATTCAGGCTTTAGTGGCGTGGAGCTGTGTCAGGGGGGTTTAGGTTGGAAATCAAGAAAGGTTCTTCCCCCAGAGGTTCCCCAAGGAATGGGCACAGCCCTGAGGCTGCTCCAGGAGGGTTTGGACAGCACTCCCAGGCTGGGATTGTTGGGGTGTCTGTGCAGGGCCAGGGTTGGATTTGATCCCTGTGGGTCTTTTCCAGCTGAGGATATTCCACAAGCGTGTGATTGACACATTCTCTCCTTTCCTCCACAGCGGTTCTCTATTTCCTGCTCCAAGTCAGCTTCCTGGTGGATGAAGGAGTGTCCCCAGTTCTCCTGCAGCTGTTATCTTGTGCTCTGTGTGGCAGCAAAGTGCTGTCTGTGACTTCTGGAGCCTCCAGCACCTCTTCCACCTCTGCTCCTGCAGCATCAGGCTCCGGGCAGGCGGCAGGGCAGAGCAAATCCTCCACCAAAAAGAGCAAGAAGGAGGAAAAGGAGAAGGAGAGAGAGGGTGAGGGTCAGCTGGGCTCTGTCCTGTGGTTTTAGGGAGCGAGTCTGCTCCTCACAGCCTTTTCTACTCAGTTTAGAAAGAGCTGGATGGTAAATCCTGCATTGTTGGGATCATTGGCACAGCCACAATCAGGAGAGAGGTTTTCCCTTGTCTAGATGGGACTAAGGTGAAGCAGCTCCTGAGAGTTGGGCTGAAATCACGTGCCCATCCCAAACCCACTGTGTTTATTGCCTGGAGTGGGTGTGAAGTTGTCTGATGGTGTTACCTAACCTGGTGATGAAGCAGCTTCCACTTAACCTGCCTGTCCTGGGTTGTAGGAGGCTGAAATGCTCACGAGGATTAAAACAAATCCTGGGGATGCACACCCAGTTAGCTCTGCTCTGCAGTGATTGTGTTCAGACTTGTTTCCTCTGGCTGCCTTGGAAGCTCTGCTGGAGCCAGGACCGCTGCTTAATGAATATCCACAGTCCTGGGAAAGTAATTAAGCTTCCCTATAAAAGTCACGGGCATAAATTCTCACTTGGCTTTCCTTCAAGGAACCGCTTTGGCTTTCACCATCAGATGGTTCTCTGTGTCTTTTCATTGCCTCATGGTCAATCCTTTTCTTTTTATCAGGATGTGTAGCACATTTCTCACGTCCTCACTGGCAAGTTTTCCTGCAGTTTGGTTTTTTTTTTTTGCCCTGTTAGTCCAGGAGTATTGGGTTATATTTTTGAAAAAGACAAGAACGTTTAACTTCCTTAAAGATAATTTGTCCCCATGGTCCTCTTTGAAATTCAGGAGAGTGGCCTGCCTGTGAGGTGCTGCATTTATCTTCTCCCTAAAGCCTTCCCTGTGTCCCTAGGGGAGGGTTCAGGCAGCCAGGAGGACCAGCTGTGTACGGCCCTGGTGAACCAACTGAACAAATTCGCTGACAAGGAGACCCTGATCCAATTCCTGCGCTGCTTCCTGCTGGAATCCAACTCATCCTCAGTGAGGTGGCAGGCCCACTGCCTGGCTCTGCACATCTACAGGTGAGCCCAGGGGCTGCTCCCTCTGGAATTGCCCTGGAAATGCAGTTTTCCACTGGGGCTGGAGGTGGAAGCTGTTGTTGTTCTAATTAGGAACGGCCAGAAAGAACGACACGGACTCTCAAGGGAGTCAGAGCAGGAGAAATCCTCTGTTTATTGCTCTAGGCTTGTCTTATAGACTAGATCGTGGAAAATACAGAAAGGAAACTCTTATTGGTTAGTAAAGTGCTACATTACCATCACTGGTCAGTGGGGTTCACCACCCCCTGACTTTCTCCTGCAAGGAAAACAAGAGGACAGACAAACAGCACCTGGCAGTTGTTTCCTGTCTCTGAGGATTGTTTTGAAATCCTCCTATGAATTTCCCAGGCTGGCTTTCAGGCAGGACTGAGAGGCCATGGGGCCTGC
Source organism: Poecile montanus (assembly GCA_038429875.1). NCBI lineage: Eukaryota > Metazoa > Chordata > Aves > Passeriformes > Paridae > Poecile > Poecile montanus. Next base: position 7,494,074 of record CM076523.1, read on the forward strand.
AGCTTGCTCCAAAGCTAGCATCCATAAGCTGTGATTTATCCCTGATCAATCTCAGCAATCATCTGCAAGGAACAGTTTTATTTCTCTCTGCAAAATCTGGCTCCTGCCGTGGCCAGGAGCAGGTGTTTGTGGGCAGGGGGAATTCCTGAGGCAGATCCAGACTCACACCATGAAAAACTGGGAGTTGTGTGGGAAAAGGAGCACTTGAGGGGCTGGACTCTGTCAGAGTTCAGTTGTTTTTGTTTTGGAGTGCTGCCTTCAAGGGATGGTGGGATTTATCTCTGTGAACTCTGCAAGATGATGGTTTCCCAGTTTGCTGGCCTGGAGTTTATATTCTCCTTCTGCACAAGATCTGTGCCCTCTTCAGGACCCTGACTGTCTGTAACCCACTCACCCAACGTTGTGTTCCACCCAACAGGAACTCCAACAAATCCCAGCAGGAGTTACTGCTGGATCTGATGTGGTCCATCTGGCCAGAGCTGCCAGCCTACGGAAGAAAGGCTGCCCAGTTTGTGGATCTGCTGGGATACTTCTCCCTGAAAACACAGCAGACCGAGAAAAAGGTACAGTGACATTCCAGGAGGGAGGCACAGCATCCCAGCTGCTCGTTTCTGATACAGCTGGAACAGATTTTCTGTCAACAGAGCTTCTGGTGGAAATTTTTTTATGTTCTTAGAACTTCAATGTTAAAGAAAGCAGGATCCTTTAAAAAATTGGAAGTGTGTTTTTTTTATTTTATTGTTTTGGGGGTGAAATTGTGCTGGTGAGTTTTTTTATTTATTGAGAAAAACACTTCTTTCACACAGGAGGCTTTTGTGGATCTGGCAGCTCCAGTTTATACATTTTTGATATTGCAACTCCTAGAAACCTTTTGTAACCATGATTTTTGATCAAAGGAAGTGGTGGATCTTTTAGGGGATCAGTGGGATTGAGAACAAATAATTCATTGCTACTTGCATGAGTGTGTTTAAAGAATGCCACACAAATCTTGGCAGGGATTGACTGACAAACAGCACTTAGTGTGTAAATCTCAAATTTTCAGCTTGGTGACAGTCCTGGGTAATGATTTAAACACCTGAACTCCCTTGGGTGTGGTGTGTGCCTCTTCTGGGGGACCTGGAACAGCACAAGATGAGGGTTGTGTGTGTCTGTGAGCAATAAAATCATTGTTTTGAAGTCTTCTCCTGGTTGTATTTCAGCTGAAGGAATATTCCCAAAAAGCCGTGGAGATCCTCCGGACTCAAAACCACATTCTCACCAACCACCCCAACTCCAACATCTACAAGTGAGTCACCTGTGCCTTTGATCCATGTCCCTGAAGGGATTTCCAGCTGAGCTCCATCCTGCTCTGGCCCTGCTGAGGTTCTGCTGGGCTGGGCAGAGCAGAAAATCCTTCCTGCCAATGGAAACCTGATGTCCTGCCCCTCCAGCAGAGCTCCAGCTCCTCTGCTTTCACTGACAGAAAATGTTATAAAATCTTTCACTGACAGAAAATGTTATAAAATCTTTCACTGTCAGTAAATGTTATGAAATCTTTCACTGTCAGTAAATGTAAATGTTATGAAATCTCAGGCCCAGCTGGAGAGTAGAGGTTTGCAGTTTTTAGTGTTGTGTTCTTGGTCCCACCTCGGCTGTTGGTAATTACATTAAAAATGCTGCTTAGTTAAAATCTGTTATTTCCAGTGTGGTTTTCAGTTCTGTTAATTGGGAGTGACAGTGATTCTGGTTGAGTGGTTTGGGTTTAAAGCAGCAAACACAGGTCCATGTGTGGTGTTCCCTCATTCCAGCACGTTGTCCGGGCTCGTGGAATTCGATGGCTACTACCTGGAGAGTGATCCTTGCCTTGTGTGCAACAACCCCGAGGTGCCCTTCTGTGTAAGTAACCCTGCAATCACACAGCCATGGAATATCCTCAGTTGGAAAGAGCCCACAGGGATCAAATCCAACCCTGGCCCCAACAATCCCACCCTGTCCAAACCCTCCGGAGCTCCGGCAGCCTCGGGGCCGTGCCCATTCCCTGGGGAACCTGGGCAGTGCCAGGGTGGAAGAACCTTTCCCTGATTTCCAGCCATGCTTTCCCGTGTCCCTGATGTTTTGGGGTGCCCTCAGACAGGCGGTGAGTCCTCACTTTGCCTCCCCAGTACATCAAGCTGTCGTCCATCAAAGTGGACACGCGCTACACGACCACGCAGCAGGTGGTGAAGCTCATTGGCAGCCACACCATCAGCAAGGTGACAGTGAAGATTGGGGACCTGAAAAGGACCAAGATGGTGAGAACCATCAACCTCTACTACAACAACAGGACCGTGCAGGCCATCGTGGAGCTGAAGAACAAGTATGTTCATCGAGTTTTGTGTGTAGAGTCTGAGTTTGGTTCGTTCCCTTGGCTTCTTGTTTTCACCCAGGGTTCCTACTCATCACTCCCAGCCCACGTTGGGTGGGATTGTTCTGAATCCCTTTCAGTTGCTGAAGAAAAGATCCAGATTTCCTCTGGAGCTTGAAAAATGTCTATAAAACTGGTGGATTCCAACTTTGCCCAGGCTCTCTTTTAAGCACCTGACTTATTTGTGTGGGAACCAGTAGTAATACCGAGAGCACTTCATGGGTGGTTTGACTCCAAAAGGGATTTGGACTTTACAGCATGTCCAGGAATGCTGGAAGCATTACCATTGTTTGTTTGAAGCCATAGAATAGAATTAAAATGAGAAGTTGGATGGTCTCACTCTCTCAGCACTGCTTCACCTACCAGAAATGGCTCCTTTTCAACACCCTGCTCAGTCTGGAGCCAGTCCTGCTTATGTGCTTCCCCTTCTTACTTCTTGAGATGTTCTCACCAGAATCAGATCTCTCTGGCTTAGGGATTAATCCCTGCCCGCCGCTTCTTGCTTATTTGAAGTCTTAATCCTGTGTGACATCACAAGTGGCTGCTGTGGAGAGGATTATGATGTCACAAAGAGAGGATTCTGACTTCAGGTTGAGAATAAGCAGTGGGAGCAGATGAGATCTTTAAGAAATAAATATCCTGTTTTCATGCAAATGTCCTTACTAATAAAAAAATGGAGGTGAAAATCCCTAGAAAATGTCTGTAGAATTAAAGTTTTTCCATGAGGCATCAACAGCTCTTTAATCCCAAACAGTCTCTCTCTATGAAGAGGATAAAGGCTTAAAATGTATTTCTGGCTACATATCATGTCAATACAGAAGCTCAGGAAACGAATCCTAGAACTGCTCTCCATTCATCCCAGTTAAAGGAGATTTGGAGCCGAGACGGTTCCATTTGGCTTCTCCTCACACGTGGGTGGGGAGGGAACTTCCCTGTGGAAAAAAAAACTTATTTTCCTTTCCTTTTCCTTTCCTTTTCCTTTTCCTTTCATTTCCTTTCCTTTTTCCTTTCTCCCTTCCCCTTTCCCCTTTCCCCTTTCCCCTTTCCCCTTTCCCCTTTCCCCTTTCCCCTTTCCCCTTTCCCCTTTCCCCTTTCCCCTTTCCCCTTTCCCCTTTCCCCTTTCCCCTTTCCCCTTTCCCCTTTCCCCTTTCCCCTTTCCCCTTTCCCCTTTCCCCTTTCCTTTCTCCTTTCCTTTCTCCTTTCCTTTCTCCTTTCTCCTTTCTCCTTTCTCCTTTCTCCTTTCTCCTTTCCCCTTCTCTCCCCTTTCCCCTTCTTTCCCCTTCTTTCCCCTTCTTTCCCCTTCTTTCCCCTTCTTTCCCCTTCTTTCCCCTTTTTCCCCTTTTTCCCCTTTTTCCCCTTTTTCCCCTTTTTCCCCTTTTTCCCCTTTTTCCCCTTTTTCCCCTTTTTCTCCTTTTTCTCCTTTTTCTCCTTTTTCTCCTTTTTCTCCTTTTTCTCCTTTTTCTCCTTTTTCTCCTTTTTCTCCTTTTTCTCCTTTCTCCTTTTTCTCCTTTCTCCCTTTTCTCCTTTCCCCTTTCCCCTTTCCCCTTTCTCCTTTCCTTTCTCCTTTCTCCTTTCTCCTTTCTCCTTTCTCCTTTCTCCTTTCTCCTTTCTCCTTTCTCCTTTCTCCTTTCCCCTTTCCCCTTCTCTCCCCTTTCCCCTTCTTTCCCCTTTTCCCCCTTTTTCTCCTTTTTCTCCTTTTTCTCCTTTTTCTCCTTTTTCTCCTTTTTCTCCTTTTTCTCCTTTTTCTCCTTTTTCTCCATTCTCCTTTCCTCTCTCCTCTCTCCTCTCTCCTCTCTCCTCTCTCCTCTCTCCTCTCTCCCATCCCCAGGCCAGCACGCTGGCACAAGGCGAAGAAGGTTCAGCTGACACCGGGTCAGACGGAGGTGAAGATCGATCTGCCCCTGCCCATCGTGGCCTCCAACCTGATGATCGAGTTTGCCGATTTCTATGAGAATTACCAGGCGTCCACCGAGACCCTGCAGTGCCCGCGCTGCAGCGCCTCGGTGCCCGCCAACCCCGGCGTGTGCGGCAACTGCGGCGAGAACGTCTACCAGTGCCACAAGTGCAGGTGTGTCCTGTGTCACTGTGTGTCCCCTGTGTCACTGTGTGTCCCCTGTGTCACTGTGTGTGTCCCCAGAACGTCTACCAGTGCCACAAGTGCAGGTGTGTCCTGTGTCACTGTGTCACTGTGTGTCCCCTGTGTGTCCCCAGAACATCTACCAGTGCCACAAGTGCAGGTGTGTCCTGTGTCACTGTGTCACTGTGTGTCCCCTGTGTGTCCCCAGAACGTCTACCAGTGCCACAAGTGCAGGTCAGGCTGTCCCCTGTGTCACTGTGTGTCACTGTGTGTGTCCCCTGTGTCACTGTGTGTGTCCCCTGTGTGTCCCCAGAACGTCTACCAGTGCCACAAGTGCAGGTGTGTCCTGTGTCACTGTGTGTCACTGTGTGTCACTGTGTCACTGTGTGTCACTGTGTGTGTCCCCTGTGTGTCCCCAGAACGTCTACCAGTGCCACAAGTGCAGGTCAGGCTGTGTCCTGTGTCACTGTGTGTCACTGTGTCACTGTGTGTGTCCCCTGTGTCACTGTGTGTCCTGTGTCACTGTGTGTGTCCCCTGTGTCACTGTGTGTCCTGTGTCACTGTGTGTGTCACTGTGTGTGTCCCCTGTGTCACTGTGTGTGTCCCCTGTGTGTGTCCCCAGAACATCTACCAGTGCCACAAGTGCAGGTGTGTCCTGTGTCACTGTGTCACTGTGTGTCCCCTGTGTCACTGTGTGTGTCACTGTGTGTCCCCTGTGTCACTGTGTGTGTCCCCTGTGTGTGTCCTGTGTCACTGTGTGTCCCCTGTGTCACTGTGTGTGTCCCCAGAGTCACTGAGTGTCCCCAGAACATGTACCAGTGCCACAAGTGCAGGTCAGGGTGTCCCCAGAGTCATGAGTGTGTCTCCAGAGTCACTGAGTGTGTCCCCAGAACATGTGCCAGTGCCACAGAGTGTCCCCAGTGTCCCCAGAACATGTGCCAGTGCCACAGAGTGTCCCCAGTGTCCCCAGAACATGTGCCAGTGCCACAGAGTGTCCCCAGAACATGTACCAGTGCCACAGAGTGTCCCCAGTGTCCCCAGAGCATGCAGCAGTGCCACAATTGGAGGTATTTGTGTCCCCCCGAGCCCTCCCGGGTGCCCCACACCCCCTGCCACGTAAATCCCCCATTCTGGTTAATAAAAAGCACACAATCAAATTAGTGGGGAAGTATAAAACAGGCTTAAACAGGGATTTAATGTAATGCAGGCTAACAAAGGGAGCCTGGGAGCACAGTACTCAGTGAGCTGCAGTTTCACATCCTCCAGGTTCACACCACAGAATTCCCAGGAGCAGGTTCTTTTTGGGCTGGAGTTCAGCTCTGGGATTGCAGGGCTTCCCCTAGGATCTCTGCCTGGACAGACAGTTCTATTCATGGCTTTTGTTGTGTTCTGCTCATTCAGAGCAGGCTCAGGGGTGATTTATTGTGTGCTATTCACACTTCCACTACTGCCTTAGAAACCCTTCTCTTTTGTCACTTTTGTCCCCTTATCTGATATCTCTTTCCCCTTATTGTTGTCCCATATTCCTCTCTGATCCTCATGGGATTTGAGGTGTGTAGCAGGCTCTTTCCTGGTGATTGCTGGTGTGTGGAAAGGTTTCCACATCCCTTCTGGAGTTGTGGGAGCTGTAAATCACTTCTGTCTGCTGCCCAGTGGGGTGAGAAGTGCTGCAGTCAGTCCCACAGCAAAGCCCAGACCCTACAAACCAGAACAATTCCTTTCCCTGTGTTCTCCTCAGTGCCCCAGCCTGAATTTCTACTGGGAATTACTGTCATTAAAGCAGAATTGTTAGGAACAATTTCTGTTCCCTGCTTTTTCCAGCCAGAACGTGGCAGTGCTGTGAGGATTTCTGCTGCCTGATCCGTAGGTTTTGATTGAACATCTCTGGTCTGGAGATGTTTCAGGAGTCACCCACCTCTCCTAGCTGAGTCCATCCAGTTTGTTTCATTGCCTCAGCTGCCTCCAGCTGCAGGTTTTGAGCTGCTGCCTTCCCTCCAGGTCCATCAATTATGATGAGAAGGATCCTTTCCTGTGCAACGCCTGTGGCTTCTGTAAATACGCCCGCTTCGACTTCATGCTCTACGCCAAGCCCTGCTGCGCCGTGGACCCCATCGAGAACGAGGAGGATCGCAAGAAGGTGGGGCTGGCAGGAGATGGATACTGCAGCTCTGGGCCACTCTGCAGGGATCCATCCCCTGACAAAATCTGTGCTCCTTCAGGGCTCCTCACTGCCTGGTGAATTCTGGGTTTGGGTCTTGCTGCAGCAGAGAGTTCATCAAAAGTCATCGTTCAGTGCCTCACTTAGGAGCTGACTGCATTTCTTTGCTTTGGCATTTGGGTTTTGGCACTGGGTCTTGCTTGGATTTGGGTTTTTGTGTTTGATTCTGTCCCACCTGAGGAGCACTGCTGGTGAATGAGGAACCCTCTGCACTCCCATGTGCTGTCCCAGAGGATCGGTGTGCTCGGTGTAATGTCACAGGGTGTGCTCAGTGAAGTGTCACCAGAGTGCTTCCCAGGGCACAACCAGGCTGCAGGGTCATCATTTAGTGATTTATTTTTATTTTCCCCACCAAAGAAAAGCAAAAGAGAAGATTTGGAGCTCTGTGGGTGTAGTTCTGCATATGAAATAAGAGTTTCTTTTTTTCTGGGCAGGCAGTGACAAATATCAACACTCTGCTGGACAAGGCTGACAGGGTGTATGAAATAAGAGTTTCTTTTTCCCTGGGCAGGCAGTGACAAACATCAACACTCTGCTGGACAAGGCTGACAGGGTGTACCACCAGCTGATGGGACACCGACCACAGCTGGAGAACCTCCTGTGCAAAGTGAACGAGGCAGCCCCTGAAAAACCCCAGGTAAGGAGATCCTGGAGCTCACCCTGGGTTCACACCAGCCTGGACTCTGCCCAAAGCGCTCAGCTGCTGCTCTGCAGTTGTTATTTCAGTGTGGAGCCTCCAATTGTGATTCCTCTTGGCTTTCCCCCCGTTCCAGGATGAGTCTGGCAGCAGTGGAGGCATCAGTTCTACCTCAGCCAGCGTCAACAGGTACATCCTGCAGTTAGCCCAGGAGTACTGTGGGGACTGCAAGAACTCCTTCGATGAGCTTTCCAAAATCATCCAGGTACAGCTGCTTTGGTTTGGATTTGGGTCAGCTTTTTTTTAGGAAAAAAACCCCAAGATGTTCCCATTCTTTATTTAATATCATTAACAACAGGTGATCAGCTGCATGTTTTCAGGGAAATAATAATAATTTCTAAAAGCTGCGTATTAATTACTAAAATTTCAGCTAGCTTGTGAAACTGGTTTCCTCAGCAGCTACATCATGAAGAGCAGGAGACTGAACAGATGGTTAATTAAAGAGAATTGAATTTTTGCAGTTTGAAAACACACCAGTCTAAAAGGTGACCTACAGAAGTGTTTTATAAATTAAATGTATTTATTTCTGTTCAACAAGTCCCATAAACACTGGAAAGCCTGCTACATCATAAATGTCCTTTTGGCTGTGATATTTAAGCATATTGAATATATTTTGCTCTTTCTATAAAGAATAAATTACTCTGACTTGCTCTGCCAGTATTAATAGCATGGATTTGTCACATTCCCAGTAATTAATGGTATGGATTTCTCACATTCCCAGTAATTAATAGTAAGGATTTGTCACATTCCCAGGAATTAATAGTAAGGATTTGTCACATTTCCAGTGTTACATTGCAGGTAGGGAGGATAACTGGGAGTGAGGCTGGTATTCCTCATGGATAACTGGGAGTGAGTGAGGCTGGTATTCCTCATGGATAACTGGGAGTGAGGCTGGTATTCCTCATGGATAACTGGGAGTGAGTGATGCTGGTATTCCTCATGGATAACTGGGAGTGAGGCTGGTATTCCTCATGGATAACTGGGAGTGATGCTGGTATTCCTCATGGATTTACCATGAAGGATTTCAAGTTTGTAAACACTTGTTTAAAAAAAAATTCCTTCTCCACAAAACACACAGCAAAACCAACCCCAACCAACCCCAGAAACAACCCAGGCACGGTTTTGTGGCTGACAATTCCTTCTGTGTGTTCCCAGAAAGTGTTTGCCTCCCGCAAGGAGCTGCTGGAGTACGACCTGCAGCAGCGCGAGGCGGCCACCAAATCCTCGCGGAGCTCGGCGCTGCCCACCTTCACCGCCAGCCAGTACCGCGCCCTGTCCGTGCTGGGCTGCGGCCACACCTCGTCCACCAAGTGCTATGGCTGTGCCTCAGCTGTCACTGAGCACTGCATCACCCTGCTGAGGGCTCTGGCCACCAACGGAGCCATTCGCCACATCCTGGTGGCCCAGGGGCTCATCCGGGAGCTCTTTGACTACAACCTGCGGCGCGGCGCGGCCGCCATGCGCGAGGAGGTGCGGCAGCTCATGTGCCTCCTGACCAGGTGAGAGCTGCTCTGGGGAGAGCTTTGGGATCAGTGCCTCAGGATTTTTGGATTTTCTGGTTTTTTCATGGATTTGTAATCCTGGAGTTCTTTAGGGCTCTGAACTCCACGCACGGTGTCAGCCACTGCTCTGGTTTGGGCAGACAAAATTCCTCTCCAGGGCTGGCAGTCGAGGACACCTCACTGCCTCAGAGCCCCAGAAATGGAAACAAAAGGGACTTGGGGACAGCAAACTTGGGCTAAATGACTTCATTACCTGCAGCTGGAATTGCAGGATTAACCCCCAATGTGCCAATGGACCAAACTTACACAAGTGTGAAAAGCCAAAGTGAGCCGTGGAACATTTTGGGTGCCCCCCATCTGCCCAAAACGCACCTGAGGCCCTTCAGTAAATAAATAAAAAGCAGTTTTGCTTTTTATTCCCTTAATTTTGCCTGGCCTCTGTTTTCAGGGAGCTCCAAAAGGCATCAGGAAGGGAAAGCTTCACGGGGGAAGTTAAAATCTCAGAGTGGTCTGGGTTGGACCCTCAGTCCCAGCCCCTGCCATGGGTGCCACCAGCAAAGTGTGACCTCCAGCTCTTTGTGCATTTGTTACCAGCTGAGCTGAAATCCCAGGAGCTTTTTAGTCCAAGCAGAGCATAACAATGTTGTCTTTTTCCTCCTGGAATCAGGGACAATCCAGAGGCCACACAGCAAATGAATGACTTAATCATTGGGAAGGTTTCTGCGGCTCTGAAGGGACACTGGGCAAATCCAGACTTGGTGAGAGACTCCAGTGTTTTCCTCTTTCTTTGTTCTGCCTCTCTGCACTGCTGGTGTGTTCTAATCACTGCATCTTCTCTCTCATGGTCTGTTTGTAAGAAAAAGAATTGAGTCTGGATAGGAAATGCCAAATGTCAGAGCACAGCACAGAATTTTGAGTACAGGCTGAAGTTCCTGCCTTGGCTTTGCTCGTTCCTCTCCAGCAGGCTCCTGAGTGTGCATGGGATTAAATTCACTTAGATGTGTGTGTTTTGAGAGCACTCTGTGTTGCAGGCAAGCAGCCTCCAGTACGAGATGCTGCTGCTGACAGACTCCATCTCCAAGGAGGACAGCTGCTGGGAGCTGCGGCTGCGCTGCGGTGAGTGCAGACCCCCAGCCCCAGCTTCATCCTCAGCAAGAACATTCTTCCTGTGCAAATACAGGAGGATTTCCACCTCTAAAGCCATTTCAGGTGCTGTCTGGAGCTGTGGGTTTGTGTCCTGCCTGCAGCTCTCACACATCCCTGTCTGCTTTCAGCTCTCAGCCTCTTCCTGATGGCAGTGAACATCAAGACTCCGGTGGTTGTTGAGAACATCACCCTCATGTGCCTGCGCATCCTTCAGAAGCTCATCAAGCCACCCGCTCCAACCAGCAAGAAAAACAAGGTGCTGCCTCCCAGCCTGAGCAAAACACTGGGAATTTGCTGATTTTAGTCTGGAACATTCTGGGTGCAGCCCCTGGGGGGCTTCGTCTGTCCAAAACGCACCTGAGGCCCTTCAGTAAATAAATAAAAAGCAGTTTTGCTTTTTATTCCCTTAATTTTTCCTGGCCTCTGTTTTTAGGGAGCTCCAAAAGGCATCAGGAAAGCCCCCTCTGAGTGAGGAATTTGTGAGGAAGCCAGGACTTGCTCTTCCTGGTCACTGTTCCTAGGGAAGCACAAGCCCTGTGACTCTGGGCTTCACACACTGTAAATTACAGATGGCTGCTCTGCTTTTCACTGGCTTTTTGGTGACTTTGACCACAACTCTTCTTCAGGGTTTGCTCTTTTCCCCTCAGATCTGAGGCATGGGGAAAGAGCTGCTTCAAAGCCACAGCTTGGTTATTTTGGGCAGGCTTTTGGTGCTGCTTTGTAGAATCAAGTACCTAAATTTGATATAATCAAGTACTTCTGTCTCAGATTTTTAAATCCACAGCTACTGTTCTCATTCAGATATATTGATTGGCTGCTATTGATTTTAATTCAGGAGCAGATTTGCAGGAGAGGAGGTGTTTTTCTGCTTTGATCTGCCTGTCTGATAATCACAGATGGATGTCAGAGATGGGTTTGCTGATATTTCAGTAGGAACTGGAGTGTCTCCCTTAATTCACCATTAACACACACTTTATTACCCTGCTGCTGTCCAAGAGCTGCATTTACCCAGTGATTCACCTCAGGAGCTGCTCTTTGGCAGCAGGCTGTGGCTCTCTGAAGAATCACAGAGCTTTTTTTTATTTTGTTAGGATGTGCCCATGGATGCTCTCACCACTGTCAAGCCTTACAGCAACGAAATCCATGCCCAGGCTCAGCTGTGGCTCAAGAGGGACCCCAAAGCATCATATGAAGCTTGGAAGAAATGTCTTCCTGCCAGAGGTAACCCCTGTGCCTGTGACCTGGTGCATTTCTGTGTCCCAGATTTAATAGGAAATGTGTTTCTTGTGTTGGCTTCTGTCCTGTGGCAGCTGATCCCACCCTCACATTCAGTCCTTGGAGTTGTAGCACTGACTTTTCCAGGCTCCATGCCTCAAACCCCAAGCAGAAAACTCTCTGTGCCTGAAGAGAGTCAGGGAGTGTAAAAAATGGAACTTGTTGCTTATTTCAATCGATCCCAGCCAGCTGGAAAGCTGATGGAATTCCTTGAGAGAGGTTCTGGGCTTTGCATGAGGCTTGGAATTGAGCATGGCTCCACACAGGAGCGCAAACAGCAGCAGCAGGAGATGGAAGCACTCAGCTTCCCAGCTGGAGTTTGGCAAATCCCAGTAAGAAAACAAAAATACTCTGGCAGTTTGCAGTTCCTGACTGCTGACACTTCCCTTGGGCTCTGCTCAACACTGCAGGTGCAGATGCCAACGGGAAAACTCCCAGCAAAGCTGAGCTTCACCAGCTCTACTTGTCAGAAAAATACGTCTGGAAGTGGAAGCAGTTCATGAGTCGCCGTGGGAAGAGGACTTGTCCTCTGGACCTCAAGCTGGGACACAACAATTGGCTGCGACAGGTAAAGGTGGGGACAGCCCTGAGGCAGCTCAGGCACACTCTGAGGCTGCTTTGCTGCAGCTCCTGTGCAGGGGGAAGGCTGGGACTCGCTGCAAGTCAGGTTTGCTGCAGTGTTCTCGTAGAAATGCAGCGTCAAATGTTTATTTGGGAGTCTGTGGGTTCTTAACCTCAGAACCTTTGGGTGCTCCTGGCTGCATGATGAGCTGCACTTCTGTGTTGGAGTCACAGGCACAGAGAGTGTGCCTTTATCTCTGATACCTGGCTCTGACATCCAAGAAAGCACTGAATTTCATATAATTCCATCTGTATTTCATCTATATTTCATCTAATTTCATCTCTATTTCATCTCTATTTCATCTAATTTCATCTCTATTTCATCTCTATTTCATCTAATTTCATCTCTATTTCATCTAATTTCATCTCTATTTCATCTCTATTTCATCTAATTTCATCTCTATTTCATCTATATTTCACCTATATTTTCATATAACATCCTGAAAACAGCTGTTAAGGTTAAATAGAAAAGCTAGGAATGTAAATGTGTAAATCAGGAAGTTTTCTTATGTCACTGGGTGAAAAAGTTAAAGTTTGGAGATTAAAGTAGTTTAGAGAACAGAAGACAAGATGGAGGATTTAGGGTGTTGTCTCTTTTCCTTCTTCATCTTCTTCTTCCAGAAGTTTTTGGGTGGTAGTAAATGATTGGATAGAGAATGCCACAGTGCAGCACACAGGTGTTGGGTCATTAAGAAAAATAATTTAGTTGGCATCTGTTAATTGGATAAATAGACATATAAAAAACCTTGAAGAAAATCTTTGTTATCCATTTTGCACCTTAGTGCACACAGCTCCTTGTACCTTGTAATGCTGATAAGAAAAGAATAAACAACCAAGACCAAATTAGAGAAAAAAACTGCCCCTCTCTCATCAACTTCATTTCAAGGGGAAAAAGAACCCAGCCACCAAGTCCATACCAGGACAGTCCTGGAGCAAAGCTTTGCTTGTTGAGTGTGGTGTTTTAGCAGCTCACCCACACCATTTCAACACTTTGAGCCGAGCAGGAGCTGTCACAGAGCAGGAAAACGCTGCCCTGCTCAGCCCTGATGTTGTGCCTCCTTTTGAGCTGTCCCAAGTTCATCTGTTCCCATCTCTCTGAGCTGGCTTTTCCTGCCCCAGGTGCTGTTCACTCCTGCCACCCAGGCTGCCAGGCAGGCTGCCTGCACCATCGTGGAGGCCCTGGCCACCATCCCCAGCAGGAAGCAGCAGGTCCTGGATCTCCTCACCAGGTATTCCACAGCTCCACCAGAATTTGTCTTCAATTCCCATCAGAACCTCTCCCTTCTTGCAGCTTTTCTCACACCTCTCCCTTGTGTGCTGCAGTTCAGGGGTCTTTTGGAGCTGGATGTTTTTTTAAACTCAGCTGGGAGGGTGTAGATTTAGGGGAATTTGGGGTTTGCTGCCTGGCAAGGAGCTCCTGCAGTCTGTGCTTTTTCCAGAGGTAAGGATCAGCTGTTGAGCTGTGTGGCCAGCATTTCTCCTGCCTCTTCAATGCCAGAATAACAGTTTAAACTCTCTTCCAGCTGCTGTGACATAACTTACCCCAGCTCATGCACAGTCAGCTCCTTTTTGGGACAAACACTGATTTATCCAGCAAGTAATGAGTATCAGTGATGCTGTTAGCAGGGAGAGGGAGGATGAATTTCTGGAGGCTTTTTCTTCCTTTGCACAGTGTCCTTAAGCTGCAGAATGCCTTTTTGTTGCTGTGGAGGGGTTGTCAGCTTGTGTTTCTGCGTCACAGCTACCTGGATGAGCTGAGCATTGCTGGGGAATGTGCTGCTGAGTACCTGGCCCTGTATCAGAAGCTCATCAAACCTGCCCACTGGAAGGTCTACCTGGCAGCCAGGGGGGTTCTGCCCTACATTGGCAGCCTCATCACCAAGGTATGGATTTGTGAGCAGGAAATCACCTGTTAGCTTGGCTTTAAATCCCATCCCTTTGCTCAGTGCCCTGCTGGGCTTCTCCAGTTCACACTTTAGTGACCTCTGAACAGAGGGAGCCACGGGGGGTTTAACCCCAGCTGGAGAATTCCTCAGCACTCGAATTAACTGCTCTGGCATTGTAAATATAAATATGTAATTAAAATTGTAAATTCTGCTGCACTGCCTTGGCAGCAGGTGAGAGTTGGAAGTTGTTGTGCAGGGACAGGGAAGGGCCAGGTGTGCTGGCAGTGCTGGAGAAATGGGAATTAAAACCTTTGAGAAGCAGCACACTGAGTTTGCAGCGCTCAGAGTGCTGTGAGGTGACACTCCCCACATCAGAGGTGGCTCTGAGTCCTCCTGGAGGGCCTCCAGAGCCAAGCAGGAAGATGCAGGGAGAAAATTAAAGGATATTTGTGGCAGTTTCCTTTTCCCCTTCCCTCCCTGCTGCCACAGCTGTGCTTCCTCTGTGCCTGGCTCAGTTTCTGTGCCGAGTTCCTGTGTCAGACACTCCAATCCTGGCATTGCAGGGTCTTGGCCTAACAGGCTGTTGATTATTTTCAGGAAATAGCTCGTTTGCTGGCCTTGGAGGAAGCAACACTCAGCACGGATTTGCAGCAGGGATATGCCCTGAAGAGTCTCACAGGTATTGAGTGGGCCTGGGTGATCACTGCTCTCTGACAGCAGAATTTCAGAGAGCTCTCATTCAGTTGTGTTGCCATTGTCAGAATGAAAAACTGGGTTTTTGCCATTGATTTTGCACTTAATCTCTAAATGGATTTTTCCATAATTTTTTTTTTTGTGGTCTGTGAGAGTTTTTAGTTTGGTGGTAACATTCCAGGCAAGCTTCATCATTCCACTTTATTACACAGTACAGTCCCTGGCACCACTGTAAACACTGCTGCTTTATTCCTACCCATTGTTCCTACCTCCCTAAGTTCTGTGGGAGCTTTTTTTTCATCTTCTAGGGTGTATACCCTTTTACAGAAATTGGTTGGAAATGGAAATACCTCATGAACTAGCTCATTGTTTTTTTGTGTATCCTCTTTTACATTCTTCAGCCATTAGTGGGTGAATCCATAAAGCCTGGCTTCCTGCAAGAAGCAGCATGTTGGCCATTGTGTCATGGGAAAGAATCCTTGTGTTTGCTGATTCTTTATTTTATTGTAGGAGTCACCACTTTGGTGATGTCACTGATAAGTCATTTCACATCATCAGAGGTGTGACAAGAGCAGCAATCATCTGCTTTTGGAGCAGCTTGCGACAGAAAAACGCCCAAGAGTGCAGAATTTTGTACTGAGCACGCAGGAAACTCCTTAAGCCCTTTCCTCATTCCCAAACTGTTTTTCATGTGTTAAAATTTCCAAGCCAGGCCAAGGCTTTTGCCTCCAGCCACTCAGATCACAGGAGTGAGCACTGAACCACAGGATGGGAGCTGGAGCAAAGCAATTTTATGATCCTGTTTGCAGCCTTATTCGCTGCTGTGAAATCTAGAAATGAAATTCTCTCCCACTTTGCGAATTTCTGTGGTTTTCCAGGTCTTCTCTCCTCCTTTGTGGAGGTGGAGTCCATCAAAAGGCACTTCAAGAGCCGGCTGGTGGGCACGGTGCTCAATGGGTACCTGTGCCTGAGGAAGCTGGTGGTGCAGAGGACAAAGCTCATTGATGAGACCCAGGACATGCTGCTGGAGATGCTGGAGGACATGACAACAGGTAAAAATCCACCTGTGTTCCATGGACCCAGCCTTGGGATGAGTCAAGATGGAAAAGCAGAGCAGCCACACAAAGAGCTTTGCTGAAGTTCAGGGGGGTTTATGGCTTGCAGTTGTTTTCTGTTGGCACAGAGCAGTTGAAGAGCGTTCCTGGTCTCATTTTCCAGGAATCTCAGCCTCCTCATTTTTATGGGGCTGTTTTACTGCTGCCCAGTAACCCCACCAATAAATACCTTCCACCTTTCACAGAGAGGATTCATAAAAAGAGGAGAGCACCAAAGTGTGGGGCTGACCACAGGAGGATTTACTGCGTGTGCTGAGCTAAAGTGGAACCTATAAAATTGACTCCAGGGATTTTTAAAGGTTCCTTTTCTTGGCAGGCACAGAGTCAGAGACCAAGGCATTCATGGCTGTGTGCATAGAGACTGCCAAGCGTTACAGCCTCGACGACTACAGGACCCCAGTGTTCATCTTCGAGAGGCTCTGCAGCATCATCTACCCTGTGAGTGGGCCAGGGTCTGCACAGAGCCCTGCAATGCTGTGGGAAGGGATTTAGGGATCATCCAGTCCCACTCTCTGCCTTGGCAGTGACACTTTGCATCATCCAGGGTGCTCCAAGCCCTGCCCAGCCTGGCCTTGGGCACTGCCAGGGATCCAGCAGCTGCTCTGGGCAAGAATTTCTTCCCAATATCTGACCTGAATTTCCCCTCCTTCAGTTTGAACCCATTCCCCCTTGTCCTGTCACTGCAGCTCCTCTGGGGTCTCCACAGCACCTTCTCCTCCCCAACATTCCCAACTCTCCCAGCCTGGCTCCAGAGGGTGCCCTGAGCACCTTGGTGCACTTGGCTCCAACAATTCCACGTGTTGTGCTGCTGAGAGCACCACAGCTGTGTGCAGTGCTCCAGGTGGGGAGGAGAAGCACCACCAACCACCTCCAGCAGCCCTAGATGTGGTTCCTTTTTGCCAGGAGCAGCAGTGTCTGCAGTCATGATTCACCACTGGATTCCAGTGTTCCCATTTTGGGGATACACTGTTCAGATTCCCTGAGGAATTTGGTTACTGAATGATCCTGGCCATCCTCTGAGTGTGGCATGCACCAGTGGGGGACAGGACTGAAGCTTTAGGAACATTTTCCCAGTAAAAACTCAGGAATGGGAGCATGGTTAGGGAAAAACTCATTTACTGTGTCCCTGCCGCTGCTGCTCTTCAGGAGGAGAACGAAGTCACCGAGTTCTTTGTCACCCTGGAGAAAGATCCCCAGCAGGAAGATTTCCTGCAGGGCAGGATGCCAGGGAATCCCTACAGCAGCAACGAGCCTGGCATTGGGCCTCTCATGAGGGACATCAAGAACAAGATCTGCCAGGACTGTGACCTGGTGGCTCTGCTGGAGGACGACAGCGGGATGGAGGTGAGGATCTCTGGAGGTGGGGATTTCTTGCACAGACCTGTGGGACGCTGCTTTTGGGCAGCTTGGGGTGGTGATGTAACAACCTGAGCTTGTTCTTGACTTGTTCTCGTGTCTCTTCCAGCTTTTGGTGAACAACAAGATCATCAGTCTGGATCTGCCTGTGGCTGAGGTCTACAAGAAGGTGTGGTGTCCCACAAACGAGGTGTGTGTTACCTTTGGACAAGTTTAACAGCACAGAGCTCCCATCCTTCACATCAACAAAGGGGAAAAAAAATGGAGAAAACTCAAAATCACACGAGTCAGGATTTATTTCCTGGCATATAATTTATTGGGTGTAACTGCTCAGCGCTTTTTGATGCTCTGTTAGGACAGATTGTGCATGGCCCTGCAACGTGAGCGATTGCAGAGCACTGCCCCAGGTGAGCTGTGTCACTCTGGGGGAGGAAAAACCTTCCCTGTGTTCCCCTGGGGAGAGCTGAACATTGTCAGAGCCTTTCAGAGCACATTTCACACTCTTATCTGCACACCAGAGTTTTGTCTGTGTACACACAGGGACACCAGATTGCTCTGTCTGTGCTTCCAGGGTGAACCCAAGGGATTTCAGCATCTCCATTTTTCCCTCCTTCTCTCTTGTTTCTCATCAGGATCTCAAGCACTTGGCAGATCCATCCTCCCACTTTGCTCCCTGGAGAGTTTTGTGTGTTTTCCACATGAAAAAACAGACCCAGCAGTTTTAAGGGTCCAGTCCACCGTGTCTGGTCCAGAACAAGCTCTTCCCTTCTTTCCTCCTTTTTTCCTTTACTAAAATAAACTCACACTGAGACCATCAGGCTCAAGCTTCCCCACTACAAATATATTTTTAGAGGTCCCTGAGATCCTAAAACAAGGCTGATTTTCCCCAGCATTTCATGGTCACTCAGCATTTCCTCCTGGCCTCAAATCACCTTTGAAACCTCCATTCCCTGAAACATTTGTGGGAAGAATTCAAACAGAGTGCCTGTGAGCAGTGAATGACCATAAAATGTGTCTCATTAATCTTCATTTCAGTAACAAAACCTTCAGTGCTACAAAATCAAACCTTGTGACAGTGATATTTTGACTTGGAAAGGGAGGTGAGGTACTGGTGTTAATCTGAATTCTGAGTTGGAAAGGGAGGTGAGATGCTGGTGTTAATCTGATATTTTGGCTTGGAAAGGGAGGTGAGGTGCTGGTGTTAATCTGAATTCTGATTTGGAAAGGGAGGTGAGGTGCTGGTGTTAATCTGAATTCTGATTTGGAAAGGGAGTTGAGGTGCTGGTGTTAATCTGAATTCTGATTTGGAAAGGGAGGTGAGGTGCTGGTGTTAATCTGATATTTTGGCTTGGAAGGGGAGGTGAGGTGCTGGTGTTAATCTGATATTTTGACATGTAAAGGGAGTTGAGGTGCTGGTGTTAATCTGAATTCTGATTTGGAAGGGGAGGTGAGGTGCTGGTGTTAATCTGATATTTTGACTTGGAGTTGAGGTGCTGGTGTTAATCTGAATTCTGATGTGGGAAGGGAGGTGAGGTGCTGGTGTTAATCTGAATTCTGAGTTGGAAAGGGAGGTGAGGTGCAGGTGTTAATCTGATATTTTGAGTTGGAAAGGGAGGTGAGGTGCAGGTGTTAATCTGATATTTTGAGTTGGAAAGGGAGTTGAGGTGCAGGTGTTAATCTGATATTTTGACTTGGAAAGGGAGGTGAGGTGCTGGTGTTAATCTGATATTTTGAGTTGGAGTTGAGATGCTGGTGTTAATCTGATATTTTGACATGTAAAGGGAGGTGAGGTGCTGGTGTTAATCTGAATTCTGATTTGGAAGGGGAGTTGAGATGCTGGTGTTAATCTGATATTTTGTCTTGGAAAGGGAGGTGAGGTGCTGGTGTTAATCTGATATTTTGACTTGGAGGTGAGGTGCAGGTGTTAATCTGATATTTTGACATGTAAAGGGAGTTGAGGTGCTGGTGTTAATCTGAATTCTGATTTGAATTCTGATGGAGTCACCGGTGGAAGCCCGTGGGATGCCGGGGATGCTGGAGCAGGCGTGCAGCTCTCCAGGGATGCAGCTCTGCTGGTGAAAGGCAGAGTTTGCTCAGCATTCCCATGGATGAACAGCTTTCATCTGTCTTCCTTTGTGAGCACCTCCTGGAGCCGCAGCTCCCGCGTTCCCTGCGAGCGACAGGCGCACAAGAAACGCAACCTCAGGCCCCTTTTTGTTTCCCTTGTCTCTCAGTGGCTTTTTTTGTTCATCTGCCGTTTTACCAGGGCCCCTGTGGTGTTAATTGCTGGTCCTCAGCGTGGCCTTTGAGCAGATTTTCCCCCCGGGGCTTTCCCTGTGCTTATGTATTTGCTGTGACATTAAGCACTGCTTATTCCACATTAGGCTTAGCGAGATCCCTGACAGGTTTTCTCTTGCAAGGTCTCCTGCTCCCAAATCTGGGATTTTTCTTTTCTGCTTTTTATTCAGACCTATGGATTAAAAATGGAAAGTTTCATGATGTGCTGTCAGTGTTTCCAGCTGGAAATGCATCTGGAAAACTGTCCCTTTCTCAGGGTAAAAGCATCTTTTTGGCTGTGTCATTCCAGTGATGTACTGTCCTACTGAAAGCTCATTAAATTGCCTTTTTCTCTTCTTCCATTTGCCTTCACTGCAGATTTTATCTGTTTGAAAGCTTTCATCCAATTAACCTGTCCTGCTTCCTTTCCTGGGCTATTCCCTGTGTTTCCCAGGTTGGGAGGAGAGGTTGCCATGGAAAGCAGATGTTCCTGTGCAGATGAACCCATTTTCCTTGGCTGCATCTTTCACTGGTGCCAAAGGAAACCTGGAGGAGGTGGAAGGAGGAAGAGACTGTTTATTACCAGTCTTTCAATTAATTGGCAACGCCAAGAAGAGCTGGGGATGAGTTAGTGATGTTTTTGCAGGTGGCTCTGCTGTTGTTTTTAATTCATCTCAGCAAGGGGAGAGTGAAAGATTTCCCTGTGTTACCATCCTGAGGTGAAACAGCAGCAGGCAGAGCTGGGGCTGGAGTGTCCACACTGCAATCAGAACCAGGTTTGTGTGCAGAGAGAGGAGAATTAATAAAAATCTCTGCTCTTGCAGGGGGAGCCCATGAGGATCATTTACCGCATGCGGGGGTTACTGGGAGATGCAACGGAGGAATTCATCGAGTCCCTCGACTCCACCACTGGTAATGCATTTGTCTGCTGAAAGCTGGGATTAGATTTGAAATCTGAGGTTTGCTGCAGAGCAATGACATTATTATCCTCACAGCAGTGAGCTTAAAGTTGATTGACGTTGCTTTTGCTGCGTTTACCTGCTTTACCTCGAGTGAAGGAGGATTTTAACAGCGCTTTAAAGCTGTGCCTCAAATGTGAGCACTGGTTTGGCACAGGGACCACTCTGCCCAGCCCTTCTTCATATTCCTGCTCTTAATTCTTTTTGAATTCAACAACTGAAGTGATTTGAGTTGCTGGTAAACGTGTGCTGCTCTGCTCTCATGTCTGCTCGCACGGCACGAGCGTGTCCCGCTGTGCTGCTCGTGTGCTCACCCCCCTGTGTGTGTCCTGCAGATGAGGAGGAGGATGAGGAAGAGGTGTACAAGATGGCAGGGGTGATGGCCCCGT
This sequence comes from Poecile montanus, assembly GCA_038429875.1. Classification (NCBI taxonomy): domain Eukaryota; kingdom Metazoa; phylum Chordata; class Aves; order Passeriformes; family Paridae; genus Poecile; species Poecile montanus. The sequence goes on from CM076523.1 coordinate 7,514,668, forward strand.
GTGGAGGCCTGGAGTGCATGCTCAACAGACTGACTGGCATCAAGGACTTCAAGCAGGGCCGGCACCTCTTAACCGTGAGTCTCCCTTTGGCTCTGGGCTCAGGAGTTACAGGGGGGAAAATTGAGCTTGAGACAATCTCCCTTGAGCTGGAACATTTCTCTCTCCCATTCCTCTTGGTTAACAATCCTTTACAAAACTTGAGATGTGTAAAACCTGAGGAGCTGCTAAGACTAAATCCTGTTCTTGCTGGAGGGATTTTCTGCCTTGGCCTTACCTGAAAACCAAAGCCAGATGTGCAGATGTAAAAACCTGGGGTGTCCTGTATCCCACGAGTCTGGAGACCAGATTATTGTATTAAATTATCACTTGAGTTTCAGCAAAGTCCCTGCCTCGTTGTGAAGGTACCACAGAGAATCCCTTTGCTGTATTTTGTAGGTGCTGCTAAAACTCTTCAGTTACTGTGTGAAGGTGAAAATCAACCGGCAGCAGCTGGTCAAGCCAGAGATGAACACTTTGAATGTCATGCTGGGGACTCTCAACCTGGTAAGGGCAACCTCAACTTCCACTTTTCCACGGATTCCAATGAATTTAAGCTTTTTCTGACATGTGGCAGTTACTGGAGATGGGGAATGTCGGTGTGCTGGCACTGCAGATTGTCCTTTGGACATTCCTTATCTGTTATGGGTGGGAGTGTGGGGGGCAGTGTTCCAGTGCTGCTGTTCCAGTGCCCCATCACACCTCAAACCAGTTCCTGTTGCTGTTCCAGTGCCCCATCACACCTTAAACCAGTTCCTGTTGCTGTTCCAGTGCCTCTTCCCACCTTAAACCAGTTCCTGATGGTGTTCCAGTGCCTCTTCCCACCCCAAATCAGTCCCTGCTGCTGTTCCAGTGCCTCTTCCCACCTTAAACCAGCTCCTGCTGCTGTTCCAGTGCCCCATCCCATCCCAAACAGCTCCTGCTGCTGTTCCAGTGCCCTATCCCACCCCAAACCAATCCCTGCTGCTGTTCCAGTGCCCCTTCCCACCCCAAATCAGTCCCTGCTGCTGTTCCAGTGCCCTATCCCACCCCAAACAGCTCCTGCTGCTGTTCCAGTGTCTCTTCCCACCTCAAACAGCTCCTGCTGCTGTTCCAGTGCCCCATCCCACCCCAAACCAGTCCCTGCTGCTGTTCCAGTGCCCCATCCCACCCCAAACAGCTCCTGCTGCTGTTCCAGTGCCCCATCCCACCCCAAACCAGCTCCTGCTGCTGTTCCAGTGCCCCATCCCACCCCAAACCAGTCCCTGCTGCTGTTCCAGTGCCCCATCCCACCCCAAACAGCTCCTGATGCTGTTCCAGTGCCTCTTCCCATCCCAAACCAGCTCCTGCTGATGTTCCAGTGCCCCATCACACCTCAAACAGCTCCTGCTGCTGTTCCAGTGCCCCTTCCACCCCACAGCAGCTCCCCTGAGCACTCCCATCTCTCACAGGCTCTGGTGGCCGAGCAGGAGAGCAAGGACAGCGGGGGAGCAGCGGTGGCAGAGCAGGTGCTCAGCATCATGGAGATCATTCTGGACGAATCCAACGCGGAACCTCTGAGCGAGGACAAGGTGAGAGCCCTGGTCCTTTCCCTGGGATTCATCCCCTGCTCCAGGAGGGCAGTGCTGCTGGAGTCTGACCCTCCTTACACTCCTGGCAGGTCTTAGCAGGCCTTGGGGAAGGGTTTGAGGAGGGCCCTGAACCAAAAGCACTGCGAGGCTGCGTCAGGATGAGTCTTGCACGGCTGGGCGAGGGTTGTTAGGCACTGCTTGGATCCCTGCCTTTCCTGCTTTGGGCCACAGGCCAGGGAGAGACAAGAAAAGACACAGCTTGGCCTTGTTTTTTGGAGTGTTTTTGTACGTGTTGAAAACATGATTGATTTTCCAGTTAATTGAGAATAAAACTGTATCTCAGCTAGGCTGAGAACAAGAAGTGCTTCTCACTCATCTTTTGAAGCTGTGGGTGGACAGAAATCTGGTGTGCTTTGGGTTGGAATTATTAGACTTTTGGCTGGAAAATGCTTGAACAGGAGGTGGAATAAGCCAGGGATCAGCTGGAGGGGTCAGTAAAGCCAAAGAGAGCTTTGGGAACGAGGCTGGCTTTTATTTTCACCTCTCACAACTTCAGTAGCCCACCAGCTCCCAGAGTGAGAATTCCCTTTAGCAGATTCATTCCCAAATATAAATCCCTCTGCTTTTCCTTCACAGGGCAACCTCCTCCTGACAGGGGACAAGGACCAGCTGGTGATGCTGCTGGAGCAGATCAACAGCACCTTTGTGCGCTCCAACCTGAGCGTGCTGCAGGGGCTGCTGCGCATCATCCCCTACCTGTCCTTCGGGGAGATGGAGAAGATGCAGATCCTGGTGGATCGCTTCAAGCCCTACTGTAACTTTGATAAGTACGTTGGCACTGTTCAAAGCACCTGGAGTGGGTTGTGCTGGCACATCTCTGCTGTTGTTTCCTGCTTGGTGATACTCCAGGCTTCAGCTTTGTTTCCTCTTTCAGTTCTAAGGCGTTTTGGAGAGAAATGTGTGAGCTCTTAAGTATTCAGAGAGTATTTTGATGTGGCTGAGTGGTTTCTGAGTCTCTGAGCTGGTGCCTCATTCAGTGAGAATGACAGAGTTACCATTTCTTCTCTTTGTTCAGGTATGATGAGGAGCACAGTGGAGATGATAAAGTTTTCCTGGATTGCTTCTGTAAAATAGCAGCAGGAATAAAGAACAACAGCAACGGCCATCAGCTGAAAGATCTCATCCTGCAGAAGGGGATTACACAGAATGCCCTGGATTACATGAAAAAGCACATTCCCAGTGCAAAGAAGTAAGAGTCAGTGTTTAATGTGTGTGGCTGTCCTGGACATCTTCCTCATCCTGTCACCACAGTCTCCCAAGAAATCCATGAGCCAGTGCTCGATCAGGAGCACTCAGAGCTGTGCTGCAGCTCTGCACAGATAGGGATGAGTTAAAAAGCCTGAAACCTTCCCCTGTGATACCCATCCAAGCTGATTCCTTGGATATCTCAATCCTTGTCTTCCCTGCCTGTTTTGAGCAGCAGCTGAGTTTTTGCTGTTGGTGCCAAGTGATGAACACAAATCCCAGAGCTGGCACTGTGCACAGCGTGGGAGTGTGACTGTCCCTTCATTAATGAGCTGATCAGGGAGGGCAGGGACACTCCCCTCAGCTGCAGGATTTTTGTTTTCCACACAGTTTGGATGCAGACATATGGAAGAGGTTCTTATCTCGACCTGCACTTCCTTTTATCCTGCGCCTGCTCCGAGGCCTCGCCACGCAGCACCCTGCAACACAGGTGAGGCCAGAGGGATTTGTCACTCTGCTCTGGGGCTGGAATAATAATAATAATAATAATAATAATAATAATAATCTGAGGATTAATTCCTCTCAGAGTTGGTTCTACACTGATTTTTGTTGGTTTGATCGATCTACTTTGATTTTTTGGTTTGCATCCTTACCGTACTTGGCGCAGTTTTGCTCCCAGCTTTCCTCTGCTGAAGGTTCTAGGCTGAAGGGAATTCACTTAAGCAAAGAGAAAATCAGAAAATCCAGTTCTCCTGAGCTTAAAAGAATGTTGGGAATCTCAAAGCAGGCAGAGGTGTGGAAGCTGTTCAGGTATTCCCTGGGCAAGCTGTGCCTCTGCAGAGCATCCCCTGAATTTTGTGTGTCCCACAGTTGGGAACACAACTTTGTGTCTTTGATGCCTTGAGCTGGAAAAGTCAGAGGTTCTGACTTCAACATTTCCTCCTTTTGTGTGGTGTGAGATTGACACACCAATTTGAAGGGAAGATAATGACTGATAAACTCCTCAGGACGTGATTGTTGGTGTTTGAAGGCATCAATACAATGCCTTATCACAAAATAAATGTTTTATCCAACATCCCTGTCTGAGCTCCTGGTGATGACCAGTGCAGAGGCAAATTGCACAGTTTTACTCACAGTTTGACACAGTTTTACACAGTTTTACACACAGTTTTACACACACTTTTACACACAGTTTTACACAGTTTGACACACAGTTTGACACAGTTTGACACAGTTTTACACACAGTTTTACACACAGTTTTACACACAGTTTTACACCCAGTTTTACACAGTTTTGCACAGTTTTACCCACAGTTTTACTCACAGTTTGACACAGTTTTACACAGTTTTACACACAGTTTTACACACAGTTTTACACACAGTTTTACACACAGTTTTACAGCCAGTTTTACACAGTTTTGCACAGTTTTACACGCAGCTTTACACGCAGTTTTACACACAGTTTTGCACAGTTTTACACCCAGTTTTACACCCAGTTTTACACACAGTTTTACACAGTTTTACACACAGTTTTACACACAGCTTTACACACAGTTTTATACCCAGTTTGACACCCAGTTTGACACCCAGTTTTACACAGTTTTACAGTTTTACACACACTTTTACCCACAGTTTTACACAGTTTTACACCCAGTTTTACACCCAGTTTTTAGAGCATTAAAAAAGGAAGGAACACTTGTTGCAGCCCAGCTGTCCCCATGTGATCAGAGGGGACAGCCACCACCCCGAGCCCCCTTCTCCTGAGCTCTGCCATGTCCCCATCCCCACCAGGTGCTGATAGGAACAGACTCCATCACCAACCTGCACAAACTGGAGCAGGTGTCGAGTGACGAGGGCATTGGGACGTTGGCAGAGAACCTTCTGGAGGCGCTGAGGGAGCACCCCGAGGTGAACAAGAAGATCGACGCTGCGCGCAAGGAGACGCGCGCCGAGAAGAAGAGGATGGCCATGGCCATGAGGCAGAAGGCCCTGGGCACCCTGGGCATGACGGTAATGGCTGGGTGCTCTGGTCCTGCAGGGACCTCAAATCCCTCAGCAGGAAGCGGTTTTAGTGGTTTTTCACAATAAAGGGATTTATTGGTGGGTACTGCAGAACTCCTGGTGTTGGGGTCAGAGATGCAAGGTGTATACCTTTATCTGTAATGCCTAACTCTGACACCCAAAAAAGCACTGAGTTTTGCATAGCACCATGGAGACAACAGGTAGAGTTAAGTAGAAAAGATTGAAAATGTAAATGTGTAAATTAAAGAGCTTCTTAAATCACTAGGTGAATGGGTTGAGGTTTAAAGTTTAAAGTAGTTTAGAGAGCGGAAGACAAGATGGAGGATTTAGGGTGTTGTCCCTTGTCCTTCTTCTTTCTTCTTCATCTTCTTCTCCTAGGAGTTTTTGGGTAGTAGTAGGTGATTGGGTAGAAAATGCCACAGTGCAGCACACAGGTGTTGGGTCATTGGGTCACTAAGAAAAATAGCTTGGTTGGCATCTGTTAATTGGGTAAATGGACATATAAAAGGCCTTGAAGAGGATCTTTGTGAGCCATTTTACCCCTTTTCTATCATAGTGCACACAGCTCCTTGTACCTTGTAATGCTGATAAGAAAAAATAAACAACTGAGACCGAACGAGAGAAAAAACCAGCCTCCCTCTCATCAATCTTCAGTTCAAGGGGAAAAAGAACCCAAATCTAAAAGTCTAGTAATAAGACATCCTGGAGCTGCTGGGAGATGGGATGGGTGTGCCACTGGTGGCCATGGTGTGGTTTGTCAATCTTTTTAACCTGCTTGAGCTTTTCTCTCTTGCAGACAAATGAGAAGGGCCAGGTGGTGACCAAGACTGCGCTGCTTAAGCAGATGGAGGAGCTGATAGAGGAACCAGGGCTGACCTGCTGCATCTGCCGGGAGGGATACAAGTTCCAGGTGAGGGAGCTGAGAGTTCCAGTCAGTGGGAGCTGAAAGTTGCAGGTAATGGGAGATAAAATCTGCAGCTAATGGGAGCTGAAAGTTCTGGGTAGTGGGAGCTAAGAGTTCCAGGTAATGGGAGCTAAAAGTTCCAGGTACTGGGAGATAAAAGTTCTGGGTACTGGGAGCTAAGAGTTCCAGGTAATGGTGATGAGAGATTCAGGTTCCAGGTGAGGGGAGATTGAAGTTCCAGGTGAGGGGAGATTCAAGTTCCAGGTGAGGGGAGATTCAAGTTCCAGGTGAGGGGAGATTCAGGTTCCAGGTGAGGGGAGATTGAAGTTCCAGGTGAGGGGAGATTCAAGTTCCAGGTGATGGGAGATTCAAGTTCCAGGTGAAGGGAAATTCAAGTTCCAGGTGAGGGGAAATTCAAGTTCCAGGTGAGGGGAGATTCAAGTTCCAGGTGATGGGAGATTCAAGTTCCAGGTGAGGGGAGATTCAAGTTCCAGGTGAAATGAGATTCAAGTTCCAGGTGAGGGGAGATTCAGGTTGCAGGTGAGAGGAGATTGAAGTTCCAGGTGAGGGGAGAGACATTTTCAGAGCCCTCTCAGCTCCTAAGGGGACTTGTGAGTATCTGTTTGCCCAAGTGCTGGAAGATCAGGAAGATCCAGGTTGGTTCCTGAGCTCAGTAATGGCAGAGGTGGCTGGGAAGTGGAAGTGTGTTTTCAGTGAAATCTGGAAAAACACAGGCTTGGGGGCAGGGAGAGGCTGAACTGAGCGCAGTGTGGAAGGAGCAGAAGTGTTTGCTGAGCCAGCTGTGTGTCCTTGCAGCCCACCAAGGTGCTGGGGATTTACACCTTCACCAAGCGCGTGGCGCTCGAGGAGTTTGAGAACAAACCCCGCAAGCAGCAGGGCTACAGCACCGTGTCTCACTTCAACATCGTGCACTACGACTGCCACCTGGCAGCTGTCAGGTACGTGCTGCCCACAGCCAGGCCTTCACAGGCTTTTCCAGGCTTTTCCAGGCTTTTCCAGGCTTTTCCAGGCTTCTCCAGGCTTTTCCAGACCTTTCCAGGCTTTTCCAAGCCTTTCCAGGCCTTTCCAGGCTTTTCCAGGCCTTTCCAGGCCTTTCCAGGCCTTTCCAGGCTTTTCCAGACCTTTCCAGGCTTTTCCAAGCCTTTCCAGGCCTTTCCAGTCCTTTCCAGACCGTTCCAGGCCTTTCCAGACCTTTCCAGGCCATTCCAGGCCTTTCCAGGCTTTTCCAGTCCTTTCCAGACCGTTCCAGACCTTTCCAGGCTTTTCCAGACCTTTCCAGGCCATTCCAGGCCTTTCCAGGCTCTTCCAGACCTTTCCAGGCTTTTCCAGACCTTTCCAGGCCTTTCCAGACCATTCCAGGCCTTTCCAGGCCTTTCGAGACCTTTCCAAACCTTTCCAGACCTTTCCAGGCTTTTCCAGGCCTTTCCAGGTCTTTCCAGACCTTTCCAGGCCATTCCAGGCCTTTCCAGGCCTTTCCAAGCCTTTCCAGGCTTTTCCAGGCCTTTCCAGACCGTTCCAGGCCTTTCCAGGTGGTTTGGGATCGTGGAATTTGGGATGGGTGGTGGGTTGTGGATCACTTTGCAGCCTCTTTACCTTTTACCTCTTTACCTTTTTATGGATCAATTTGCAGCCTCTTTTACCTCTTACTGGAGTCTGCTTTACCACTGCTCAAGCCTGGACTCTTCCAAGTCTCCAGCACTGAGAGAAGCTGTGGAATTATCATTTTTGGGATGTTTCCTTTAGACAAAAACCTACATGGTGTGTGCTGTGTGTGTCTCTGTGTCCATGCAGGCTGGCTCGGGGCCGTGAGGAGTGGGAGAGCGCGGCGCTGCAAAACGCCAACACCAAATGCAACGGGCTCCTGCCAGTGTGGGGACCCCACGTGCCAGAGTCTGCTTTTGCCACGTGCTTGGCACGGTGAGTTCAGCCAGCTTCTTCCCCCAGCTGGCTGAGTTTAGTCCTAGTTTAGGGCAAATTAGGGAGGAAAACTCCAAATTTCCCCAGGGAAATGCCCCCTCCCCACCAACCGGTCCGGGAAAAGGGAGAAAAAAATTTTCTTTGGAGAGAAGTGGAAAAATTTATTTGACAGAAATTGAGTAATATTAAATAATAAAACCTCTTGCTGTTGGATGGGATGGCAAGTCTAGGAAGAAAAGTCCTTTTCATGTGGTGTAACTCAGCTCACTCAGGTTTTTATCAGGGCCTGTGGGCCACAGGCGTGAGCTCTCAGGGTTTGGCTGGGTGTTCAGTCCAGAGCAGGCTTGAACAGATCCAAGAAAAGGGAAAAACAAAGGTCCAGGGAACTCCTCTGCCTCAGCTAGCTAAAACTAACTAAAAGCCAGAGAGAAGCTCTGTCCTGCTGTCTGTCCGTGCTGCAGACACCACAGTCCAGGAGCGAGATGTGTGGGAGTGATGTTTTTCTTTAACACAAACTGCAGCTTCTTCTTCCCCCTCTCTTGCTCTCAGAGCCAGTCTTAAAGGTGCAGAACTTAATAAATAACATAAACCAGAGGATTGGGGATACCAGTATCATAAAGTCACCCCAGGACAGTGAGTCTCATCCTGGCCACACACCCCGCTGAAATCCGGGCAGCAGAGGGGCTGCAGCTGAGCCTTGGTGGAGCTGAGCCATCAAGAGTCAATCCCCTAAAAAAGTGCAGGTGTCTGTTTGCTCCTTGGCTCGGTGTAAATCATTCCAGAGCCTCCTCAGCCCCCAGGTACTGCTGAGGATGCAGTAACTTTCATTACTGATTGATGTGTGAGCCCTTGCTGTACAAAAGGAACCTTCTGGCCCCAGAGGATTCCCTGGTGCAGATTTCCAGGCTTCTCTTGGATGGTTCTGAGGTACCTGAGCAGCTCTCTGGAGCAGATGGAGGTGCTGCTGTCAGGATTCTGGGTTTCTAATGTCACATCAGGAGTTCTGAGCCTGACAGGGGTGGGTGTAGATCAGGAATTCTTCCCTGTGAAGAACACAACACCCATATGGATGTCCCTGGATCCCTGGAAGTGCCCAAGGCCAGGCTGGACGGGGTTTGGAGCACCCTGGGACAATGGAAGTGTCCCTGCCGTGGCAGGGGGTGGGATTGGATGGTCCTTAACGTCCCTCCCAACCCAAATCATGGTGGGATTTCGGGATTCTGCGCAATCAGGAGGGTTAACATGCTGGAAGCATTCCAGCTGTATCCCAGCTCCTGGGAAAACAGCATTGATGAGAGGACAGACACATGCAGACAGAATTGGATTTGGCAGAGTGAACTGAAATCCTCCCTTTTTTGGGGAGGTCAATCCAAGTTAGCAGGGGTGGGCTGCTCCTTCTTTAAAGCTTTTTCTGTGCCATCCTTTTGGGGATCCCGTGCCCCAGGAGCTGTGTGAAGCCTCCCTGCTGTTTTACAGACACAACACATACCTCCAGGAGTGCACAGGCCAGAGGGAGCCCACCTACCAGCTCAACGTGCACGACATCAAGCTGCTGTTCCTGCGCTTCGCCATGGAGCAGTCGTTCAGCGTCGACACGGGCGGCGGCGGCCGCGAGAGCAACATCCACCTCATCCCCTACATCATCCACACCGTGCTCTACGTGCTCAACACGTCAGTGCCACCCTCCCCTGGCCTCTGCTCTGCCCTCTGCTCCTTCCCAAAATCCTTCCCAAAATCACTCCCAGTTTTTTGGGAGGATCAGGGGGTTGAGCATCCTGAGGAGGTTGTTAAGGATTTATGTTGTTGGGAGCAAAGCCTGGACATGTTGGATAACAGGGAACCCTATTGAGTAAAAAGCAATTGGGAATTAGCTTCTCTTTCCATTCTGGATGTAATTATTACCTCTGGGGTGAGCAACAGGGTTGTTACATCAAAGGAACTCTGCCAGCTTAATTTTCTCCTGAGCAGGCAGAAGAGACACTGCAGTGAGGTAATTGTTAGTTGAAGACTTAACCCTGATATCATTTTATTCAGGATTCAAATAACACAGTTTTGTTTCCAGATTTGACATCCTGGAGGAGGGTTCAGGTCCACCAGGTTTTCCTGATATTTTTAATTATTTTTTGGGGGTTCCCATTATTATTTTTTACCAGTAAACAGCAGAGCTTTGGCCACATCTGTGAGCACCCAGATGTTTTGGGGTGCGTGAGCTGCTTCTGATCCTGCAAAAATGAGATTCCCATGTACATCCTCTATGTGAGGAGTTAGATATGAGTAAGAAATACTAATTAGATGAGGGTATAAATATTAAAATACACACCAAGGTCACTCCAAATGCAGTGCAGTGAAATCCCTCTCACTTTCCCACCTGGCACTGATCAAGGTTTTGGCTGTAATACAATTTATCTTTTGTTTTTAATATCTATCTCCAGATCCCTGTGCTATTGTTTTCCCAGTCCTTTGGGAGACAGATAAATGGAAGTGTTTGTTTCACCTTGTTAGGCTGCAGAAGCCTCTGGGCAGAGGTGGAAAAAAATCCTTCTCTACTTCCCAGACAGAATTTTTGATATGAAATAGAGAAAATAAAAGAGCTGCCAGCTTCATCTGCTGGGATGCTGCTTGAGGCTCGATAGGGAGAGTTTATCTCACTTAAAAAGCAGAGCCACAGATGTGGTAAAGTGTGATGCAACTTCCCAAAGTCTCCTGCAACTCGTGGTTTGCACTGTCAGTTCTGGGCTGTCAGGAGCTCTGGGGGAAAGGAGGAAAAGGAGAAAATATTTTATATAATTTTGCAGTAAAGGACTGGGTCTTTTGGGTTTGAATTTGGCCTGTGTTTTCCCAGGGGTTGTTTCTGCAGTAGAGGAATTGGATGGATGGATCCAGGAGTGGCTGTGTGGTGTCCCGTGGGAGATGGCACCGCTGCAGTGCCTGGCCTGGCTCCACTTTGTCCTCAAAAAAAGGGAAAAATTCCTCTGCAGTGGCACTGTCTTGCACTGGGGCAGTGGCAGCTGCTGGCAGCCTCCAGTGCCACCCACAGCTCCAAGGAAAATGTGTTTGTTTCACTGGGAGCCACTCCTGAACCAGGGGGGAATTTGGGAACAGCTGCAGTGTCCACTTAGAACAAATCCTCGATCAGTAATGAATTTGGGAAAAGCTGATTGTGCCCACTGGGATCAAATCTTCAACCAGGGCTGAATTTGGGAACAGCTGCAGTGTCCACTTAAAATAAATCCTGAAACAGGGATGAATTTGGGAAAAACTGCAGTGTTCACAGGGAACAAATCCTCAATCAGGGGTGAATTTGGGAAAAGCTGGTGGTGTCCACTTAGAACAAATCCTGAAGCAGGGGTGAATTTGGGAAAGGCTGGGGATGTTCACTGGTATCCAGTCCTGAAATAGGGATGAATTTGGGAACAGCTGGGGATGTTCACTGGTATCCAGTCCTGAAGCAGGGGTGAATTTGGGAAAGGCTGGGGATGTTCACTGGTATCCAATCCTGAAATAGGGATGAATTTGGGAACAGTGGAGATGTTCACTGGTATCCAGTCCTGGAGCAGGGGTTAATTTGGGAAAGGCTGGAGATGTCCACTGGTGTCCAATCCTCAACCAGGGGTGAATTTGGGAACAACTGGGGATGTTCACTGGTATCCAATCCTGAAGCAGGGATGAATTTGGGAAAGGCTGGGGATGTTCACTGGTATCCAATCCTGAACCAGGGATGAATTTGGGAACAGTGGGGATGTCCACTGGTGTCCAATCCTGAAGCAGGGATGAATTTGGGAACAGCTGGGGATGTTCACTGGTGTCCAATCCTGAAGCAGGGATGAATTTGGGAACAGCTGGGGATGTTCACTGGTGTCCAATCCTGAAGCAGGGGTGAATTTGGGAACAGTGGGGATGTTCACTGGTGTCCAATCCTCAACCAGGGGTGAATTTGGGAACAGCTGGGGATGTTCACTGGTATCCAATCCTGAAGCAGGGGTGAATTTGGGAAAGGCTGGGGATGTTCACTGATGTCCAATCCTCAACCAGGGCTGCATTTTGGCAGAGCTGGTGTCCCTGAGCAGGGTGCAGGGCAGCACCCCAGAGCTGCTGGGGACAGAGGGGACAGAGCTGATCCCGCTCTGGAGCCGGAGCAGCCCTGAGGCTCCCCTTGTGTTGCAGGACCCGGGCGACGTCGCGGGAGGAGAAGAACCTGCAGAGCTTCCTGGAGCAGCCGCGGGAGAAGTGGGTGGAGAGCGCCTTCGAGGTGGACGGGCCCCACTACTACACCGTGCTGGCCCTGCACATCTGTCCCCCGGAGAGGTGGAGGGACATCCGCGGGGACATCCTGCGGCGGCTCCTCGTCACCTCCCAGGCGCGCGTGGTGTCACCGGGAGGGGCCAGCAGGTCAGTCCCCGTCCCCTGGGTGGGCACAGGGGCACGGAGGGACACGGGGCACGAGCACAGAGCCACTGGTGGCATTGTCACAGAGCCATTTCTGTCATTGTCACAGAGCCTCTTGTGTCATTGTCACAGAGCCATTTCTGTCATTGTCACAGAGCCACTGGTGGCATTGTCACAGAGCCACTGGTGGCATTGTCACAGAGCCATTTCTGTCATTGTCACAGAGCCATTTCTGTCATTGTCACAGAGCCACTGGTGGCATTGTCACAGAGCCATTTGTGTCATTGTCACACAGCCACTGGTGGCATTGTCACACAGCCATTTCTGGCATTGTCACAGAGCCACTCGTGGCATTGTCACAGAGCCACTCGTGGCATTGTCACAGAGCCATTTCTGTCATTGTCTCAGAGCCACCTGTGGCATTGTCACAGAGCCATTTCTGTCATTGTCACAGAGCCACTCGTGGCATTGTCACAGAGCCATTTCTGTCATTGTCACAGAGCCATTTCTGTCATTGTCACAGAGCCATTTCTGTCATTGTCTCAGAGCCACCTGTGGCATTGTCACAGAGCCTCTTGTGGCATTGTCACAGAGCCTCTTGTGTCATTGTCACAGAGCCATTTCTGTCATTGTCACAGAGCCATTTGTGTCACTAGCATAGAGCTTCTGTCACTGTCACAGAGCCACTCGTGTCACTGTCACAGTTTGTGTAACTGTCACCCCACTGTTGTCACTGTCACAGTCTGTGTCACTGTCACCCCACTGTTGTCACTGTCACAGTTTGTGTCACTGTCAGTGTCACTGTCACCCCTGGTGTCACTGTCACACAGTCAGTGTCACTGTCAGTCGGTGTCACTGTCAGTTTGTGTCACTGTCACAGTCGGTGTCACTGTCACAGTGTCACTGTCACCCCATTGTTGTCACTGTCACCCCTGTGTCACTGTCACGGTGTCACTGTCACAGTCGGTGTCACTGTCACCCCTGGTGTCACTGTCACCCCTGCTGTCACTGTCACACAGTCTGTGTCACTGTCAGTCAGTGTCACTGTTGCAGTGTGTCACTGTCACAGTCGGTGTCACTGTCACAGTGTCACTGTCACCCCTGGTGTCACTGTCACGGTGTCACTGTCACAGTCGGTGTCACTGTCACCCCACTGTTGTCACTGTCACCCCTGATGTCACTGTCACAGTTGGTGTCACTGTCACAGTGTCACTGTCACCCCTGGTGTCACTGTCACAGTTTGTGTCACTGTCACAGTGTCACTGTCACCCCTGGTGTCACTGTCACCCCTGGTGTCACTGTCACCCCTGGTGTCACTGTCACAGTGTCACTGTCACCCCTGGTGTCACTGTCACAGTTTGTGTCACTGTCACAGTGTCACTGTCACCCCTGCTGTCACTGTCACCCCTGGTGTCACTGTCACAGTTTGTGTCACTGTCACGGTGTCACTGTCACCCCTGCTGTCACTGTCACAGTGTCACTGTCACCCCTGCTGTCACTGTCACCCCTGGTGTCACCGAGCAGATCCATGGACAGGACTCTTTTCCCTCTCCCATCAGCGCTGCCATGAGCAGTCTCTGAGCTGTGCCTCTCTCCCTGTTTGCCTCCCTGAGCAATCTCACCCTGGGCCCTGCTCATGGCTGCTCCAGCCTCCCTCAAACACAAAAACAGAAACAGAACTCAAATAAATGGCATTGCTTTTGAAAAGGACAAAAATCAATAGCAGCTGTCAGGCACAGGAATAAGTGGCTGTGCCTGCCTGACAAAGGCACAATATTTCCAGAGAGGGAAAGGGAATTGCAGTTGGTGAAAGGATGATTTGAAATAGCTGTCATAATTAGGAATCAATTCATTATTATTCTGAGTCGCCTTAGAGGGCATTCTTGGGCTGATGACATTAATTAGGTGTTTGATAAAGTCGTTATGTCACGCTTGCACAAACCCAGCGTGAACCAGTGCTTGTGGAGAAGGGAGAGAGCCCTGAAAGGAGCTGCTCTGTTGATCCCTGTGCTGCTTTCACACTCCCCTGGCTCCTGTTTGTGATTTCCAGATCCTGAATCTGGATCCTGGAGTGGCTGACACATCCAGGGGATGTCCTGGAGGCTCAGGGCTGCAGCTCCAGCCCCACCCAGGGCGGGTTTGCTGCTTTTTAAACCCTCCCTAAATGTTGTGTTCCTCACCCAAGCTGGAATAAAAAGCAACATTTGAACAGGCAGGGCCAGGAACTTCCAACCAAAGCTCTGGAATTCCAGGGGAACACACTGGGGAATTATGGCAAGGTTTATTCAAGGGCTTTTCTTTAATCTCTGCAGATGAGGGGAGCACAAAGCCTCTCAGAAATGGCAATTCTCATTTCCAAGGTCTGTGCTTATTTATTCTTGTGGAGAATCAGGAACAGGGCTGGTGAAACACTCTGCAGATAAGTGCCAATATCTTGAATTTGTGGGCTGAGGCAGAGAGGAAGGCACTGGCTGTGACACCAGGGTGATGTCTGCATGCAGAGGATTAAAATTAACATTCCACATCCAGGGTGTTGTCTGGGAGCAGCTCCATTCCCAGAACAGCAGGGTGAGGGACACTCAAGGACTCACTGCTGCCAGAGCCTGTCAGAAAGGGACAGGAGTGACTGCAGGAACACCAGAGACTGTCAGAAAGGGACAGGAGTGACTGCAGGAACCTCCAGAACCTCTCAGGAAGGGACAGGAGTGACTGCAGGAACACCAGAGACTGTCAGAAAGGGACAGGAGTGACAGCAGGAACACCAGAGACTGTCAGAAAGGGACAGGAGTGACTGCAGGAACACCAGAGACTGTCAGAAAGGGACAGGAGTGACTGCAGGAACACCAGAGACTGTCAGAAAGGGACAGGAGTGACTGCAGGAACACCAGAGACTGTCAGAAAGGGACAGGAGTGACAGCAGGAACACCAGAACCTCTCTGGAAGGGACAGGAGTCACTGCAGGAACACCAGAGACTGTCAGGAAGGGACAGGAGTCACTGCAGGAACCCCCAGAGATCTCCAGAAGGTTCAGGAGTGACTGCAGGAACCCCAGAGACTCTCAGAAAGGTTCAGGAGTCACTGGAGGAACCCCAGAACCTCTCAGGAGTCACTGCAGGAACCCCCAGAGATCTCCAGAAGGTTCAGGAGTGACTGCAGGAACACCAGAACCTCAGGAATCACTGCAGGAACCCCCAGAACTGCTCAGAAAGGGACAGGAGTGACTGCAGGAACCTCCAGAGATCTCCAGAACCTCTCAGGAGTCACTGCAGGAACCCCAGAGCATCTTCAAAAGGGACAGGAGTGACTGCAGGAACCTCCAGAACCTCTCAGAAAAGGACAGGAGTGACTGCAGGAACCCCAGAACCTCTCAGGAGTCACTGCAGGAGCCCCAGAACCTCTCAGGAGTGACTGCAGGAACACCAGAACCTCTCAGAAAGGGACAGGAGTCACTGCAGAACCCCAGAACCTCTCAGGAGTCACTGCAGGAACCCCAGAACCTCTCAGGAGTCACTGCAGGAACCCCAGAACCTCTCCAAAGAGCTGAGGATCCACTGGTGATCCAAACCCTGTAAATCCTGCAGGAATTCTGTGCATTCCCTCTTCCCAAAGCAGCAAATCCCACTCCTTCCCTGCCCATCCAGCTCCTCAGCTGGGCTCACACAAAGATTTGGGGAGAATGGAGCCAAAAAAGGGTTTCTGGTGGTGCCACAGGTGGCAGGGGGGATGCTCAGCACCTCCCTTGGTTTGGAAACACTTCCTCTATAAAAGGTGAAATTAGCAGAGTTCTGGGTTTGTTCTGGTTTTGTAAATATCATTTACAGATTGAATCCAGTGTTGATTGTCACTGAACCACAAATCCTGCCTAAAAAAAAATACAGATGTTTTTCAGCACAGCTTTCATCTGGAATTTGGGAGGGAAAAAAAACCCCTTTTGATATTTTTTTATTGTTGTTTTTTCCCTTTGCTTTTTCACTGTCACCTTTCTAAAACACTCCTGAGGGGAAGCAAAGCTTCCTGGTGTGGTTTTTGTGTCCAGGGATGGAACCCAGCAGCTCCTCCGTGCTCCAGAACGTGACCACCACCCCTAAACCACCAAGAACATTTCAGTTTTCAATGAAAGGAGCAGACTCCAATTAAATCCAAACCATTCCCATGAAAAGAAAAAATCTCTCTTGCATTATTTGGGAGGCCAGAATTAACCTCTCTCTCCATCCCGTGGAAATTTAGTCACCTTTACTAATTGGTTTTCCTTTAAATAATTAAGCTGAGCTGCCCCAGCAGGCTGCCACCTACTAAGATTTCTGTTTTAAGGGCACACACACAAATGGAACCTTTTAATAACAGCAGCAAAATGTTCATTTTTCACCCCCCAAAAAACCCCAATCTGGGGCTGATTGCAGCTGGGACCCCCTGACTCCAAGCAGCAGCAGCTGGGCTGGTCCTGGGTGTATAAAAAAATGAGTTTTTAATGTTGTTTTTTCCAAAGCTCTGGAAATGATGGGGCAGATGAACCTGAGGAGCAGAGGCAGGAGAATTCCAAAGCCATGAGAGCTGCTGGCAGGAAGGTTCCACCTTGCCAGAACCTGTTTGGTGATTAATCCTGCAGCTCTGCACCTTTCAGGGCATTCCTGCTGCTCCAAACCCAGCTGCTGGATTTCCAGGAGAACTCCTTCCCTGGCAGGAGAATAATAACCAAGGGGATATTAAATAGAAATATTTAAATATAAATTTAAATATATTTAAATAATTAAAAATATTAAATAGAAATCCCTCCATTTCTTCAAGGACAAGGAGATTTCCCTCAGAGTCTTGCAGAAATGTTTTTATGAGTTGGGAGCACAAAGGATTTGGGAATTCCTGCAGGAATTTGCTGTTTTCCCAGCAGAGAACACACCAGCCAGGGCTGTACATTGGTTTTTTTTCCTCTCTCTGTGCTCATTTCCTTCCTGTTAAAGAAAGTTTTAGTGGCAAATCTGCCCCTCACAGAGAATTCCAGGTGCCTTGTGCTGCTGGAATAAAATCATGGATTCAATCACAGCAGCTGAGGTTTCATCTCAAAGGAGCAGAAACTTTTCTTTGAGGGTTTTTAGCCCCTTTTATTGGGTGTTTAAAAAAATTTTTATTGGGTATTAAAAAATAACAATAAAATTAATTAAATTAATGAAATTAGTAAAGTTAATAAAAATAATAAAATTGATAAAATTGATAAAATTGATAAAATTAATTTTATAAATTCATAAATATTCATAAAATAAATTAATAAAATATTATGAAATAAATTAATAAAATATTAATAAAATAATTTAATAAAAGAAAACAGCACCTCTCTGTTCCCACTGGTGGAACAGGAGAAAACACATTCAGAACATCCATGTTTTGTTCTGGGAACCAAAACTTTATTTACAAAACAGTCCTTGAGAGAAAAAAAAAAACCAAAATCCCAAAAGGCTTTGGGAAGCAAACCAACCACTGAGAGCCTGAAAAGCTCAGAAAATCCCCCAAAAATGCCACCCAGAGCCATTCCCTGCACTGCTGGGCTCTGAATTTTGTCAAAACCTCCCCAAAATAAAAGTGATTTAAGCACAGAACATTTTCTTTCTGGCAGATTGGCAGACAAGGCTGTGAAGGAATATTCCACCTACCGCTCGGGGCTGCTCTTCTGGGCACTCGTGGATCTCATTTACAACATGTTCAAGGTAAGGAGAGCCCTGCAGCTCCTCTCACCTCAGCAGCTGGATGAGTTTGAAGCAGAAATCAAAATTTGAAAGCACTTTGGATTGGAAATTTGGAAATTTGGAAATTTGGAAATTTGGAAATTTGGAAATGAAAATCCCAGGATGGTTTGGGTTGGAGGGAGGTTAAAGCTCATCACCTCCCCAGCCCCATCCCAGCTGTTCCTCACCCTCACAGGGAAGGATTTCTTCCTTTTTCCACCTTTTAAAAGCACAAAAGGCCACGGGGAGCTGCTCTCTGTAGCCCCTGCAGTTCTGCAGCTGAAGAATTGAGAATTTCCCAGCTGGCAGCACTCCTGTGTTGGGTCCTGGCTCAGTTTTCCTGGTTTTTGGGGTTCATTCATTCCAGGGAAATGGTTGGGTGAGGAAAAACCTGCAGCTTCCACTGAGGTTTCAGTACTCAGGGTGAAAAAATACCTGTGAGCTTGTTTCATTCTGTTAAAAAAATAAAATTATCACAAGGTTGCACTTGGGGAATTGTTTCCTCTGCTGGTGTTTGCAAGAGGTGGGAATCCAGCAGTGGGAAGAGGCACCAGATTTTGCAGTAACTTCATTAATTTCTTGATTAAACAATTATTTTGGGGCTGATTTGGTGTTTTTCCCCTGCCAGAAGGTGCCTACCAGTAACACAGAGGGAGGCTGGTCCTTCTCTCTGGCCGAGTTCATCCGACACAACGACATGCCAATCCACGAGGCTGCAGACAAGGCCCTGAAAACCTTCCAGGAGGAATTCATGCCAGTGGAAACGTTCTCTGAGTTTCTGGATGTGGCTGGTGAGTGTTTGCTTGTCCTTTTATAGGCTGGCAGCAGCTCTGTGACGCTGCTGCAGCTGCTGGGGAGGGCTCAGCACGGCCTGAGCTGTCCCAAAAGTGCTGGGACATTTCACCTGGTAGGAAAAACTGCCCCCAAAAAAAGTGTTTGAGGGTTTTTGGTTGGAGGATGTGAGCAGAGGCAGCAGTTGGGTGCACCCAGAGTTGCTCCCCAATGATTTTTGGTGCTTCCAGGAATCCAGAGATGTTAAAAACCTGCAGCTGCTCTTTCTTCTCCCAAAATCTGTGCCCCAGTCCAGCCTCTCACTGCCCAACACAGGGAGCCTGGAGCTGCCCAGGAGCTGCTCCATTTCATTTAATGTTCCATTAAATTCACATTTCAGCCTCTCCTCATGCCCTAAAACACCTAAAACACCCCAGCACAAATCCCTGCTCTCAGGACAGCCTGCTGGGGCTGACTCTTGTCTCTCTCCTTCTGTTCCAAGGACTCTTGTCAGAAATCAATGACCCCGACAGCTTCCTCAAGGATCTCCTCAACTCCATCCCCTGAGCTGCCAGCACGGAGAGCCTTTGGGCAGAGCCTCCATCGCTTGCCTTCCACCCCTCTGTGTCCCTCCTCGTGCTGTCTGTCCCTTCCCTGAGGAGTGCTGCAGGTTTTTGGTTGTTTTTTTTTTGTTGGAATTTTTGTTTTGTTTCCCTTTTTTTTTTTAATTTTTATTTTCTACAATTTTTTTTTTTTTTTTTCCCTTCTTCTCCACGGAGTGATTTGGAAATTTAGATTTGTTTTATCTCGTGTTTTCAGCGCTTCTATCTGTAAAGCCTTGTGCATTCAAGCTGTTTGAAAGAACTTGTACAGAGAGGAATCCAAACCAGTAAATCTTAATGCTTTAGTGTGCAGCTCTTTGAAGTTAAATAAACTGAACAAATGGGGAAGCTGGGCTGGACTGGTGCTTGGAGGAGGCTGGAGCCTCAGTGCTGGGGTGTTCCTGCTGCTCCTCAGAGCTGCTGCTCTGTCCTGGAGGACATTTCCTCCTCTCCTTCCCTCCTTGGGGGTTCTACAGGGATGTTTCCTCCTCTCCTTCCTTCCCTGGGGGGTTCTACAGGGATATTTCCTCCTCTGCTTCCTTCCTTGGGGCTCTACAAGGACATTTCCCCTTTTCCCTTCCCTCCTTGGGGGTTCTACAAGGACATTTCCTCCTTTCCTTCATTCCTTGGGGTTCTACAAGGACATTTCCCCCTTTTCTTCCTTCCCTGGGGGTTCTACAGGGATATTTCCTCCTCTCCTTCCTTCCTCGGGGGCTCTACAAGGACATTTCCCCTTTTCCCTTCCCTCCTGGGGGGTTCTACAAGGACATTTCCCCCTTTCCTTCCCTCCTTGGGGGTTCTGCAAGGACATTTCCTCCTCTCCTTCCCTCCTTGGGGTTCTACAGGGATATTTCCTCCTCTCCTTCCTTCCTCAGGGTTCTGCAAGGACATTTTCCCCTTTCCTTCCCTCCTCAGGGCTCTGCAAAGACATTTCCTTCTCTCCTTCCTTCCTGGGGGGTTCTGCAGGGACATTTCCCCCTTTCCCTTCCCTTCCTGGGAGCTCTGCAAGGACATTTCCTCCTCTCCTTCCTTCCTTGGGGCTCTACAAGGACATTTTCCCTTTTCCCTTTCCTCCTTGGGGGTTCTGCAAGGACATTTCCTCCTCTCCTTCCCTCCTTGGGGTTCTACAGGGACATTTCCTCCTCTCCTTCATTCCTTGGGGGGTTCTACAAGGACATTTCCTCCTCTCCTTCCTTCCTTGGGGTTCTGCAAGGACATTTCCCCCTTTCCTTCCCTCCTTGGGGTTCTACAAGGACATTTCCCCCTTTCCTTCCCTCCTTGGGGTTCTACAAGGACATTTCCTTCTCTCCTTCCTTCCCTGGGGGTTCTACAGGGACATTTCCCCCTTTCCTTCCCTCCTTGGGGTTCTACAAGGACATTTCCCCCTTTCCTTCCCTCCTCAGGGCTCTGCAAAGACATTTCCTTCTCTCCTTCCTTCCTGGGGGGTTCTGCAGGGACATTTCCCCCTTTCCTTCCCTCCCTTGGGGTTCTACAAGGACATTTCTTATATTTTCTTTATTTTGGTTTTTTCAACATTTTTTTATGAGGTGTTTCCATACAGGTTAACCTGACTGGTACAGAGAACAGCACCTCTCCCATCCCATTGATGGGACAAGAGGAAAAACACTCTGGGAACATCTGTGTGATTGCTTTGAGAATTAAAATCTTATTTACACAACAGTCCTTGAGAGAGAAAAGCTTCCCCAAAGATTTTCCCTTGGGAAACCAGCACTGAGAGGCTGGAAAATCCCATCCCCAGCCTTCCTCCCCCTCAGAGCCCGAGCAGAGCAGCCTCTGCCTCTTCCCAAGGAAGGATTTTCCAATGGGAGAAGCCTCAGCTGCAGCTCAGGGTGGAAATTCTGCTCCTCTGGTGCTGCTGTAAAAACAGGAGCTCCCAGCAAGGAGAATCCCAGGATTTGCAGCAGGAGCCTCGTGGTGATGGGAGGGGAAGGTTTGGAGCCCCCAGAGCTGCCCTGGGGGGCTCTGCAGGTAGAAAATGCAGGAATTTGGGGGATGAAGGTGGTGCAGGCAGTGCCTGCCCAGGGCATGAGGGGTTTAGGGATAAACTGGAGCTGAGGAGGAGCTGGGAATAAACTGGGGCTGAGGAGGAGCTGGGAATATCCTGATGGAGCTGGGAATAAACTGGAGCTGAGGAGGAGCTGGGAATAAACTGGGGCTGAGGAGGAGCTGGGAATAAACTGGGGCTGAGGTGGAGCTGGGAATAAACTGGAGCTGAGGAGGAGCTGGGAATATCCAGATGGAGCTGGGAATAAACTGGGGTTGAGGAGGAGCTGGGAATATCCTGATGGAGCTCCCTGGAGAGGGACAACAACAACAACCCCAGGAGATGCAGACAGGGAACAAAAACCCTTCTGGAAAGGTTCAGGCCACGCAGAGAGGCTCCAAAATCCTCAAAAGCAAAGAGCTGCAGGCTCCCAAATCCCCTGCACCAGGGCTGGGAGGTCAGAAAGGCTTTGGGGAGTTTGTTATTTAAATTAGGAATGAGAAGAATGAGGGGAAATTCATCTAAAATGGATGAAATGATTCAAAGTGATGACCTGAACAGCAGAGTCGACCCCTTCTCCAAAAAATAAATGAGTTTATTTGCCAAAGACATGATTTGGAGGAATAAAGGAGTTGTTTGTGGTGCAGGAGAGCCTGGATGAGCTGTGGGATCTCTTTGAAGCTCCCCAAGTTCCTGACATCCCAGGGTTGGGCTCCAGGATTTAATTAACATGGGGATTAATTAAACCCAGGGGAGAGCAGGGACAGGGAAACCTGACCTTCCCCAGGAATTCCCTGGTGGATTCCTTGTCCTGCTGCCTCCTCCCTCTGCAATTCCCTTCTCCAGGTTTTCTGGAAAAAATTCCCTTCTCCAGGTTTTCTAGAGCCTTCCCTCTCCTCCCTTCCCAAATTCCAGCAGCTCCCAGCCAAACTTCCCCACCTTTCCCAATCCTTTGGGTCTCTGCAGTTTCCCACAAGTGTTTCCACACAAAACATTCCCTGGATTATTCCCACATGGAAAATGAGATTTTTTTTCTTCTCCCTGGACGTCTGTGGTGCCTTGGTGGAACCTCAAGGGATCTCTTGGGGTTGCAGTGCCCCAGACCTGGCTGGAATCCACATTTTCCTCCAGGAATGACGATCTGGCCGCTCCAGGGTGCAAATTAAATCCTGCAGGATTGGGAATCCTCACTTTGGGACTTAATCCTGACCAGTTCCTACCCCAGGGATCAAACTTGGGGGTCAAACTTGGCAGTCCAGGCTCCCAAATGAACTCCCAAAACCTCCCCGAGCTCCTTTTGAAGGAGCCCCTCTTGTTTTGTGTTCCCTGATAAAATCAGGGTTGGCCTGGACTCGTTTTTCTGCAGGTGAGGATGATGATTCACAGCTCACGTGTGGGGATCCAGGATCTGGGGAAAAACAAACTCTGAGCTCACCAGGAGGGTGATGAGGAAAAGGCTCTTGGGTGGATTAGGGATAAAATCACTTCAGGGATGACCCCCCTGGAACAGCAAATTGATGGGAAAAGCTGGGGGCAAGCACCTGAACCTGCAGGAATAGTTCCTGTCTTCTTCCCAGGAGGGGAAAATAAAACCATGATTAAACCCCAATTTGCAGATTTTTTTTTTTTTGCAGGATTGACCCCAAACCTTCTCATGGACATCTGGGGAGGGGTTTCTCCCAGGGTGCTGTTTTTAACCCCACACAAAGCCAGCGGCATCCTCGAGTTGGTGCCGAGGTTTGGTGGCACCGAGGGCTCATTTCCCTTCTCCTCCTCCTCCTCCTCCTCCTCCTGCTCTCCGCTCTTTGCTCCCCCCGAGCTCCTCCCGCAGGAATCCGGGGAAGCCCCGAGGGAGAGGATCCAAAGCTGCGGCTCCGTGACCGGGGCGGGGACAGCGCGGGTGGGTCCGGAGCATCCCCGGGGCCGGGGGGACATCGGTGCTCCGGGTGTGGAGGTGATGTCCCTGAGAGTCCCGGGGGTGATGTCCCTGAGAGTCCCGGGGGTGATGTCCCGGTGTCCCTGAGAGTCCCGGGGGTGATGTCCCGGTGTCCCTGAGAGTCCCGGGGGTGATGTCCCGGTGTCCTGAGAGTCTCCAGGTGTCCCTGAGAGTCTCCAGGTGTGATGTCTTGGTGTTCTGTGAGTCTCCAGATGTCCCGGTGTCCCTGTGGATGCTCCAGGTGTGAAGGTGATGTCCCTGAAAGTCCCGGGTGTGATATCCCAGTGTCCCTGAGAGTCCCAAGGGTGATGTCCCGGTGTCCCTGAGAGTTCCGGGTGTCCCTGAGATTTCCAGGTGTCCCTGAGAGTCCCGGGTGTGATGTCCCCGCCCCCGGGACAGGTCCCAGTGTCCCCGTGGGTCTCCAGGTGTGATATCCCGGTGTCCCTGAGAGTCTCCAGGTGTCCCTGAGAGTCTCCAGGGTGTTCTGTGAGTCTCCAGATGTCGCGGTGTCCCTGTGGGTGTTCCAGGTGTGATGTCCCTGTGTCCCTGTGACTCCCCAGGTGTGATGTCCCTGTGTCCCTGTGGTTCCCCAGGTGTGATGTCCCCCCTCAGGACAGCCCCGGGTGTCCCTGTGGATGCTCCAGGTGTGGTGTCCCCTCCCCGGGACAGGTCCCTGTGTCCCCGTGACTCCCCAGGTGTGAAGGTGACATCCCTGTGGTTCCCCAGGTGTGGTGTCCCTCCCTCAGGACAGCCCTCGGTGTCCCTGTGAGTCTCCAGATGTCCTGTGGATGCTCCAGGTGCAATGTCCCTGTGTCCCCGTGACTCCCCAGGTGTGAAGGTGACATCCCTGTGACTCCCCAGGTGTGATGTCCCCCCTCAGGACAGCCCCGGGTGTCCCTGTGACTCTCCAGGTGTGAAGGTGACATCCCTGTGGTTCCCCAGGTGTGGTGTCCCCTCCCCGGGACAGGTCCCTGTGTCCCTGTGGTTCCCCAGGTGCGATGTCCCCTCCTCAGATCAGTCCCCGCTGTCCCCTCCCGGGGGTGACACAGGAGGGAGGTGTCGGGGGATGCTCGGGGGAATCCCAGCCCCACATTCCCGGTCCAGCTTCCATCGCAGCTCCCACCGGGAAGATTTTCCTTCACTTTCCTCAGGTGTTCCTTCACTTTCCTCAGGTGTTCCTCAAAACCTGTCAGGGTAAAAACCCACAGTGAAGAAAGGAAAATGACCACGATGGCTTCAGGAGGAGAGGTTTAGACAGGGACCTAAAAATCAACCCCAATTCAGTGCTCGGACCTTTGGGTGCCGCCCCACCCAGAAAAGTCGGGGGCAACAACGACAAAGAAATCATTTATTCTATTAATTTAAAAATCATCCCGCGCTTCAATGAATCAGAGCAGCGTGAAGAGTTTGAGCATTTTGGGATCGCTGCACCCCGCGATTATCCGGAGCAATCCCTGGGCACACCTGGCCAGCCTGTCCGGGCCCATCGCTGAATATTTCACCTCTCCACTCAGCTCAGACGCAAATGTTTTGTTGTTAAGGAAGCAGAAAGCGTCTCCACGGAAATTGCGGCGTGTCCCGACCGCGGATGCTCCGCTCAGCATCTTTGATCTCCTCCCGAGCCTCTCGGGGCGGCTCCCGGCTTTGTTTGGGAAATATTTCCAGCTCCCCAGGGAGGAGGAGAGCCCCGGCCGGGCTGTGCTGAGCTCAATCCCCAGCCCAAATTTGGAATGAATCCCCAATTTTCGGCTGCTGGGCTGGTGCAGCCCCCGCTGCCCGTGCGGAGCATCCTCCTCGCCCCGGGTGTGTTTGGTGCTGTGACACCCGGAAAGCCCCAAATGAGGGGAAATGAAGATTTTGTGAGCGCAGGAATAAACTCCAAAGGTTTCGGGAGCAGCTCCTCGCTGCCCTGAGCGGGTGGGACAAGCAGGAGACACAAAAATTCCTTTTGGGGTAAAGAACAAATACAAAAATCCTTTTTGGGGTACAGAACAAATACAAAAATCCTTTTGGGATACAGAACAAATACAAAAATCCTTTTGGGATACAGAACAAAAGCTCCTGGGAGGAGAAGCCGCCGCTCCCTGGAGCTCATCCCTGCCCAGCATCGCCGCTTTCTGCTCCCGGCGCCATCCCCGGGCTCCCCCGGGACCCTCCCGGGCCTTTCCCGGGACCCTCCCGGGCCTTTCCCGGGACCCTCCCGGGCCTTTCCCGGGACCCTCCCGGGCCTTTCCCGGGACCTTGGGGGGTTCCGGGGATTCCTTTGGGGCTGGGTCAGCCCAGGAGGGACCGGGACCGCTCCTGTTCCCCTTTCCCAACAAAATCCCGGAGCTGCTGCAGGCAAAGGTCGCGGCCCTGGTGATGCTCGAGTCCTTCACAGGGGGAAAAAACAAGAGTTTGGGGTGGATTGTTAAAGAAAAATGAGGTTTGTGTGTTTTTTATATAGAATTTAAAAGTTTAATAGACAATTAGGAGGTAAAAATAAATATACAGATCCGGCTGGGTGTCTCTGCGTTCATCTCATTAACAAAGGATTAAAAACAGAACCCTGCTACATATCCATAAATTCTCTATAAATTATTTTATTTTATTTTATTTTATTTTATTTTATTTTATTTTATTTTATTTTATTTTATTTTATTTTATTTTATTTTATTTTATTTTATTTTATTTTTTCTTTTTCTTATTTTTTCTTATTTTTTCTTATTCTTATTTTTTCTTATTTTTTATTTTATTTTATTTTATTTTTTCTTATTTTTTCTTATTTTATTTTATTTATTCTTATTTTATTTATTCTTATTCTTATTCTTATTCTTATTCTTATTCTTATTCTTATTCTTATTTATTTTATTCATTTTATTTTATATTATATTATGTTGTATTATAAATACAAATATGAGTATAAATATATAAACATAAACACAAACACAAATATATAAACATTTATATATACACAAATATATAAATATAAATAAATATATAAAATATAAAAGATAATAAAAATAAAAATAAAAATAAAATATAAATATAAATATAAATATAAATATAAATATAAATATAAATATAAATATAAATATAAATATAAATATAAATATAAATATAAATATAAATATAAATATAAACACTACCTGGCAAGCCCCGTGGTTTTATTTCAGAACTCATATTTGGGTAAACAATTTTCCTGCACCATCCTGGGAGTTCTCCCCGTGTTTCCCTTGCATCATTCAATTAAAAATTATCCTTTGATTGCCCCGAGGGCTGGGAGCAGCACTTGGGAAACGCTCAATTAAGAACTGAATTATTCTGCTATCAGCGTTATTTAGAGCTTAGGCAGGGCTCTTCTTCAGGAGAACAAAATCCAAGCTTTAGAATTTATCCTGTTTAATAGAAAATTGGGAGATAAAATAAAACAAAATGTACAAACAGGGCCTCAGCATTCAGCCAAGAGAACACCTTAATAACAAAAAATAGTTCTTCAAAATAGAAATTTATTACATATTCATAAATTCTCATACACAATTCAAACATTCCTCTTAAGTTTTAGATTTTTTTTTATTTAATTTCGACTCCCCCCTCCCCATCAGATCAATCTTGGCCCCGTTGATTCTCACACTCCCTGATATAAAATAAATTCTTTATTTAAATTTATCTCTGATAAATTCCCGTCACCGCTGTCTTCATCTGGATAAAATCAACCAAGAATTTAGGGGGGTTTCTGGCTATCTTTTCATTCTCTGGGTTATGTGAACAAAAATAATTTCTATTTTAATACCATGCTACAGCCTAACATATAAATATAAATATATGTATTATAGCACTATTTCTACATTTTATCAATAACAGAAATAGAAGGAACAATTTTAATACAACAAAGATTTCTGACACTGTACGCACAGCATTCATTTTAATATTAGTGAAAAGCCGATAATGTAAATTAAATGTGAATATGTGTTTAGAACAGCGGGCTTGGTGATTCCGCAGCTCCTTCACCGCGCCTTTGCCCATTAACGCGGGGATTCCTGTGGGCTCTGCAGCGCCTTCGGACGCCTCGGCTCCCCAGAAATCCCAAAATTCCTCCAAAATCCCCCAAAATGCCCCAAAATGGCCCAAAATGCCCCAAAATCACCGAGCGCGCGCTGCGGACACGTGGAGGGAGCGGCCGCGGCTGCGGCGCCGGGGGCGGGGCCATGCAAATGAGGGGGCGTGGTCATGAGACCAAATAAGGCATTGTGGGCGTGGTTATTCGAATTACCCGCCTGTTCGGGGTAAGGGGCGTGGCTCTGTATGGCAGTGAGTACACGGGAAGGGGGCGTGGTTATGTAAATGAGCGGACACGTATGGGGTAAGGGGCGTGGCTTCGCCGCGCGGCGCTGTGGGCGGGGCCGGTCCCGCCCAGAGCCCTCGGAGTGCTCAGAGCGCGGCGGCGGCGGCAGAGACGGAACCGGCACCGGCACCGGCACCGGCAGCGGCAGCTCCTCCATCACCGCCGGGCCCTCCAACACCGCCGGGCCCTCCAACACCGCCCCCTCCGCCATGAACTCGCTGCTCTTCGGGGAGATGGCCCGCGCCTTCTCCCCCGCCGCCGCCGCCGCCGCCGCCGCCTCCTCCTCCTCGCTGGGCCCCGGCGGCGGCGGCCCCGCGGCGGCCGGGGGGGGCCCTCCGGTGACGGCGGCGCTGCGGAACGACCTGGGCTCCAACATCCACCTGCTGAAGGGGCTGAACGTGCGGTTCCGCTGCTTCCTGGCCAAGGTGCACGAGCTGGAGCGGCGGAACCGGCTGCTGGAGAAGCAGCTGGCGGCCCAGCAGAGCGAGCGCGACCGGCGGCTGCGCTACAAAACCTTCTCCCGGGACCAGGCGGTGCAGACGGACGGCGGGAGCCCGGCCCTGGTTCCTCCTCCCGGTCCCGGGCACGGGGCTCTGCCCTCGCCGCCGCACTACGGCCGCTTGCCCGGTACCATCTGGAGCTACACCCAGGTGCGGCGCACCGGAGGCGGCGGCCTGGAGACCGTGCAGGGCCCCGGCGTGTCCTGGGTGCACCCGGACGGGGTCGGGGTGCAGATCGACACCATCACCCCCGAGATCCGCGCCCTCTACAACGTGCTGGCCAAAGTCAAGCGGGAGCGGGACGAGTACAAGAGGAAGTGAGTGATGGGGGGATGCGGGAGATCCGCGCTGCACTGCGGGGAAACGGGGCCAGCCCTCCCCGGGAGCGCTCGGGGACAGCGCGGAGGACGCGGGCACCGCGCTCCCCCTCCCCGGGGGTCCTGGGGGGATTTTCTTCGTGTCTAAAGGGGAGCTGGACCTCGTCTTGGTACCCAGAAAACTGTGGGGTCCTTCCTTGGGGGAGGGGATGGAGAGCCTGGATCCACTGTCAGCTTAAAATAGAAAAAAAAAATTATATATATATATATATATATATATATATATGTATATATGTATGTATGTGTATATATATGTGTATATATATATATGTATATATGTGTATATATATAATATATGTGTGTATATATGTGTATATATATGTGTATATATGTGTATATATATAATATATATGTATATATATGTGTATATATGTGTATATATATTATATATATGTATGTATGTATATATGTGTATATATATAATATATATATGTATATATATGTGTATATATATAATATATATATGTGTATATATATAATATATATATGTATGTATATGTATATATATGTGTATATATATGTATATATATTATATATATGTATATATATTATATATATGTATATATATTATATATATGTATATATATATAATATATATGTGTATATATAATATATATGTATATATATTATATATATACATGTCTGCATATATATATATATATAGACACACATATATTTATATATATATATTTTTTTAGAAAGGAAATAATCCGTTATTAGTATTGCATAGTTGCTCCTAAATTTAGCTCGCCTTCATTTTTTTTTTATATATATATATATATTTATTTATTTTTTTTTTGTGGTCTGATTACTCCAGTAGTCGGTTTGTGTGCGTGCCAGCTCCACGAAATTAGCTCAGCGCTGCAATATTTGGGTTGCAAATACTGCAGGGCAGCGTTTGCGCTCCGAGATGTTGCTCGGAATTAGGGAAAACAAAAGGCTTTTGTAAAGCTGGCCGGTCTGGAGGTCTCCCCTGGCCTGTGGCAAGCCCTGGGATTGGGATGATGATGATGGATGGCGTTCCCTTGGATTGCTGCTTGGCTGAGATGGAGGCCAGAAGGGGGAAAAAAAAAAAAAAAATGTAGTTTGGCTTCTGCAGGGAAATTCCTGCATTGTGTGAGGAGCTGCTGTCCTTCGTGGGCTCTCTCTAAAGCGGACTTTGGGCGTATTTAGCTTTGAAATGGTTCAAATCCAGGGTTTTGCGGTGCAGAAGGCGCCGAATCCGCGCTGCTTTTGCGCATTTGGCGGCTCTGGGGAGCAGGGATCCCTCCAGCCCAGCTTTGCAGACTGCGGTGAGCTCTGCTCATCCTCCCCTGCTGGAACCAGAGACATTTTCTGGGCAGCTTTGGCTGTTCCAGAGAGGATCCGTGGCCTTTTCCTCACCCTCCGCCTCTCCCTGCAGCTCCCGGGGCTCCGCTGCGCTGCTCTCACGCCTGGAGATGCTGGAAAAAGGAGTTGGGTTCTGTTTTCTGGAGCTGTGGTGGCACGGGCTGGGTTTGGTTTGTGTGGCTGAGGAAAGGGAGGAGCGCAGGAAGTGCTGCTGCTTTGAGAAAGGGGGGTCCCACACTGCCTGGGCTCTTTTGTACCACAAAACTGAGGCACAGCCACAAAAAACATCCTTTTCCATGGATACCTGATTTATTCCCACTTCTGATGGAAGATGAGACTTTTGGGCCTTCAGGTTTCTGCTGATACAAAGTTGATTTTTCTGCTTTAAAAAAAAAAAAATCTGCTTTTTTTTTATTTTTTCTTTATTTTCCTCCCTCTCAGGGGTTGCATAAACCAGATAAATCCAGCAGAGCAAAGGGAAACCTCAGATCTTATCCTTGCCCTTGAAAGATGTTTTCCTTGTGTGGGGGGAAAAATAAATAAAAGAAATGAATATCAACCCATGCCAGGTTGGTGATGTTGTACCTTGAGCGTGGGTTTTTTACTCTGGAGCTGGAATTGCTCCCACAGGGACAGCACCCACTCATTTTTGGGGTTTGAGCTGCTTTGGGTGAGCTCAGAGAGGAGATTTTGCTGTTTGAATTTCCTGCTGGGGTTTAACGCCCTGAGCTCTGCGGGCTCTGCAGGGTTTGGGATGGGGTTTGTTCTCCCTGGAACCTCTCTGGGATTCCCTTATCCTGATTTATTTAGGGAGCTGAGCCTCGTGCCTGGCACAAACCCAGCTGAGCCACCAGGAAAAGAAGGAAAAGAAGTATAAAATAAAGAAGGAAATGAAAAGAAATCTAAAATAAAGAAGGAAATGAAAAGAAATCTAAAATAAAGAAGGAAATGAAATGTAAAATAAAGAAGGAAATGAAAAGAAATATAAAATAAAGAAGGAAATGAAAAGAAATGTAAAATAAAGAAGGAAATGAAAAGAAATGTAAAATAAAGAAGTAAATGAAAAGAAATATAAAATAAAGAAGGAAATGAAATGTAAAATAAAGAAGGAAATGAAAAGAAATGTAAAATAAAGAAGGAAATGAAAAGAAATATAAAATAAAGAAGGAAATGAAAAGAAATGTAAAATAAAGAAGGAAATGAAAAGAAATGTAAAATAAAGAAGGAAATGAAAAGAAATCTAAAATAAAGAAGGAAATGAAATGTAAAATAAAGAAGGAAATGAAAAGAAATGTAAAATAAAAAGAAAAGAATCTTTTATTACTCCGAGCCAGCAGAGCCTTTGTGGAGTAGCCAGGCCTTGTAACCTCACCACCAAGGATCCTTAAGGAAATAATGATAATTCCATTTATTTCCTGGGCCAGGAGAGGCTTTTCCCCCTTTTCAGGGTGGCCAGGGAGGTTGTGGCTGTGAGATATTTGTGCTCTGGGTGTTTGGATGTGGATGAACAGGACACCAGGGCAGTGCTGATATTTCTGCTGCTCTTAAACTCACTGGTGTCCCACCTGGGAAATGCAAAATGCAGAGGGGGAAATAATTCCTGTAGTTTCCTTTCTTGAAGAGGAAAAGTTGCTTTGCTGCTGTAAAATAACAGCGGGAGATCATCCAGGATTGTTCCTTCCAATGAAATTCCGCCTCTGCAATTCCTGGGATTAGGAATGGCTTCATTTGGGGGAAATATATTTAATTTCTTTCTTCCATTCCCTAAAATAATTTCCCTCAGACAACAAACTGGAGCTCTGAGAGGGCACAACCAGTCGAGCACACAAATCAGATTTTACCCCTCCTTTTGTTTGTGTCTCAAGCAAAATGAGGAGCCCAGCAGATATTTCAGTCCAAAACTGCTTTTGCTTTTTCCTCCAGGTGATATTTTACCCAAATGATGGATAAATTTGCATCTTTTCTACTTCTTGTGTTGCCTCAATCTCATATTTATATATTTTTTTTCTAGCAAGGATCATGATTTTACACGATTTTTTGACTTCATGGGGGAGTTAACAACTGGAGGAGTTTTAGAGGAAAAATAAAGTTAAATAAATGTTTAATTTTTTTCCAGCTATGCTTGCATTCAGCAGAGCTTTTGGCCATAGATCTGACTCCAAATCAGATCATTTATTGTTTATCAGATATTTTGTTATTTTTACCTATTTCTACCCTTTTAGCAGGAAAAACCAAAATCATCTCTCTGCAAAATTGCATTTTTTCGGTCAACTCAATAAAAAAAAAATACCTTCAGGGACAGTTAATTGAAAATGGAGCAGAGTGACATTTTTAAATTTAAAACGCTCTGGTGAAGGGATATTTTTTATTCTAGATAGAATAATGCTACTATAAATAATAAAATAATAATAAATAATTAGTAAATAATAATGATAATGATGATGATAATAATAATAATAATAATAATAATAATAATAATAATAATAATAATAATAATAATAATAATAATAATAATATTTGACTGGTGAGGTTCTGTCCTGTTTGTCACAGCCCCGGTGCCAGGGGGGTCACAGGAGCCGGGGGGTGTCCAGGATGTGTCCCCAGCCCAGACTGAGGTGTCACCTTCCCGGGGAGCCCGCGGGTGCTGGCACGTCCCTGAGCGCTGGGACAGCGGGGACAGTGGGACAGGGACAGTGGGACAGGGACAGTGACAGTGGGACAGCGGGGACAGTGGGACAGGGACAGTGGGACAGGGACAGTGGGACAGGGACAGTGGGACAGGGACAGTGACAGTGGGACAGGGACAGTGGGACAGGGACAGTGACAGTGGGACAGGGACAGGGACAGTGGGACAGGGACAGTGGGACAGGGACAGTGACAGTGGGACAGGGACAGGGACAGTGGGACAGGGACAGTGGGACAGGGACAGTGGGACAGGGACAGTGACAGTGGGACAGGGACAGGGACAGTGGGACAGGGACAGTGGGACAGGGACAGTGACAGTGGGACAGGGACAGTGGGACAGGGACAGTGGGACAGGGACAGGGACAGTGGGACAGGGACAGTGGGACGGTGACAGTGGGACAGTGACAGTGGGACAGGGACAGGGACAGTGGGACAGGGACAGTGGGACGGTGACAGTGGGACAGTGACAGTGGGACAGGGACAGTGGGACAGGGACAGTGACAGTGGGACAGGGACAGTGGGACAGGGACAGTGGGACAGGGACAGTGACAGTGGGACGGGGACAGTGGGACAGGGACAGTGACAGTGGGACAGGGACAGTGACAGTGGGACAGGGACAGTGGGACAGGGACAGTGACAGTGGGACAGGGACAGTGGGACAGGGACAGTGACAGTGGGACAGGGACAGGGACAGTGGGACAGGGACAGGGACAGTGGGACAGGGACAGTGGGACAGGGACAGTGACAGTGGGACAGGGACAGTGACAGTGGGACAGGGACAGTGGGACAGGGACAGTGACAGTGGGACAGGGACAGTGGGACAGGGACAGTGGGACAGGGACAGTGACAGTGGGACAGGGACAGTGGGACAGGGACAGTGGGACAGGGACAGTGACAGTGGTGGCTGTGGTGCTGTGACTGTGACAGTGGGACAGTGGGACAGTGACAGTGGTGCTGTGACAGTGACAGTGGGACAGTGGTGACAGTGTTGGCAGTGGTGCTGTGACTGTGACAGTGGTGACCGTGGCAGCAGCCGTGGTGATGGCGACAGTGGCACTGGTGACAGTGGTGACAGTGGCAGTGGTGATGGTGACAGTGGTGGCAGTGGTGACAGCGGCAGTGGTGCTGTGACAGTGGCAGTGCAGGTGTGACAATGACAGCACAGCTGTGACAGTGACAATGACAGCACAGCTGTGACAGTGCCAGTGGCAGCACAGCAGTGACAATGACAGTGCCAGTGGCAGCACAGCAGTGACAGTGACAGTGGCATGTGACAGCACAGCAGTGACAGTGACTGTGGCAGCACAGCTATGACAGTGACAGTGACAGTGACAGTGACAGTGCCAGTGGCAGCACAGCTATGACAGTGACAGTGGCATGTGACAGCACAGCAGTGACAGTGACAATGGCAGCACAGCAGTGACAGCACAGCTGTGACAATGACAGTGACAATGCCAGTGCTAGTGGCGTGTGGCAGTGACAGCAGAGCTGTGACAGTGACAGCAGTGACAATGACATTGCCAGCACAGCAGTGACAGTGACAGCAGTGACAGTGACAGCAGTGACAGTGACAGCAGTGACAATGACAATGCCAGTGCCAGCACAGCAGTGACAGTGACAGCAGTGACAGTGACAGCAGTGCCAGCAGTGACAGTGACAGCAGTGCCAGCAGTGACAATGCCAGTGACAGTGGCATGTGGCAGTGCCAGCAGAGCAGTGACAGTGACAAAACCAGTGCCAATGACAATTCCAGTGCCAGCACAGCTGTGACAATGACAATGTCAGTGCCAGCACAGCAGTGCCAGTGACAGCTGTGACAGCAGTGACAATGACAATGCCAGCACAGCAGTGACAGTGGCAGCAGTGACAGTGCCAGTGCCAGCACAGCAGTGACAGTGACAGCAGTGACAGTGGCAGCTGTGACAGTGACAGCAGTGACAGCAGTGACAGTGCCAGCAGTGCCAGCACAGCAGTGCCAGTGACAGCTGTGACAGTGACAGTACCAGCAGAGCAGTGACAGTGGCAGCAGTGACAATGACAATGCCAGCACAGCAGTGACAATGACAGTGCCAGCACAGCAGTGACAGTGACAGCAGTGCCAGTGACAGCTGTGACAGTGACAATGCCAGCACAGCAGTGACAATGACAGTGCCAGCAGAGCAGTGACAGTGACAGCTGTGACAGTGCCAGCAGTGCCAGCACAGCAGTGACAGTGACAGCTGTGACAGTGCCAGTGCCAGCAGAGCAGTGACAGTGGCAGCAGTGACAGTGGCAGCAGTGACAGTGCCAGTGCCAGCACAGCAGTGACAATGACAGCTGTGACAGTGACAATGCCAGCACAGCAGTGACAATGCCAGTGCCAGTGCCAATCCCAGTGCCGTGTGTCCATCCCAGGCCGCGCTGTCACTGCCACCCCCCAGCCGTGCCCTCACTCCCGGGCTGTGTTTATCCATCCCCATTCCCTGCTCCAGATGTTTCCAGCCCTCCAGATGTTCCCGTTGCTGCCCCTCGCGCTGGGCTGCACAGAATGGTTTTATTTCACTGCCACTGGTTTATTTCATAAACCCCACTTGGAAAAGAGATTACCTCAAACGATCTCAAATCTGCTGCAGCTGCGAAGGACAAAGATTATCATTGTCCAAAGCGTCAAAACTCGCCGGAGCTCGGCTTTATTTTTTATTTAGAGAGGGGAACTTAATAAAAATGTGCTTAAGATAAACCCTGGAGGAATGTCTGAGAAGTTTTAAGGCTAAAATATCAGCGGTAACGAGATGCAAATGTTCTGCGTAGACCCAATCAAAAACAAATAATTTTTTCATCCCCCCCTGGAGGGATGTCCCTGCCTCGATTGGTCACGGGGCTGGCAGGAACAATCTCTGTGAATTTCACTTTTTTAATTCTGCTGTTCCTTTTTTTGCTGTTTTATACAGGGATAATTATTTTTCAATGTGGTTTTTCGCAGGAATTCCGGATTTTCCACCGCTTTTCGTCGGTCTTGGGGGGGATTTTTATTTTTTTGGCTGCCTCTTACAAGATGTGAAGTTTGATATTAAAATGTTGGCTCTGGTGAAAGCTGAGATTGAGGCTTGAAAAGTCCCTTTTTTCCCCTGGGCTGGGAGAAGATCGGTTTTCCTCCTGGAGAAGAAGGGATAAATGTGATAAATGTGAAAGAAACTTGGCTGTTGGCACAAATATCCAGCTGGAATAGTAATAATTCCATAAATAATTCCATAAATAATTCCATAAATAATAATTCCATAAACAATTAATTCCATAAACAATTCCATAAACAATTCCATAAACAATTCCATAAATAATTCCATAAATAATTCCATTTTTCCTTCTAAAATGCTGCTGCAGAGACAAATTTAGGGTACACACTTATCTGGAGCACTCTGACAAATCTCAGGTTGATATATTTAATTTAATTAATTAATCTATTATTATTCATTATTATTATTATTATTATATAGATATATATCATAATTATTATGATATAGATATATAAAAATATAATGTATTATATATTCCAGATTTTATATATTTATTATTAATAAATAGATATAATATATAATCCAGATTTTATATATTGATTATTGAATATATATAATATATATTCCAGATTTTATATATTTATTTGGATTATTTATATTATTTTATATATAATATATTCTATAGTATATATTTTATATATTTATTTATATATTATATGTTATATAATATATGTTATATACCATAACATATAGTAATATATTATATTATCTATAATATTATAGTTATTATATATTTTATATACATTTATTTTATTTTATTTCATCTTTCATTTAATCTTTTATTTTATTTCATATTTTATTTTATTTCATTTTATTTCATTTTGTTTCATATTTTATTTTATTTTATTTCATTTTATTTCATTTTATTTTATTTTTTCCCCTCACAACACAGCTGGAAATTGGGATTTCTGGGTTGTAGGGATGCAGGAGAAAGTTTGGGAGGAGGGGAAGGTGTTTCCCTTCAATCCCACTTTCTGTGCTTGGAATATTTAATAAAAAAAACTTTGTAGGTGAACCACAATTCTTAACTCCCTCACTGAAATCATAATCTCGTGTAAAATCATGATCCTTGCTGAAAAAAAATAAAAATATGAGATTAAGGCAACAGAATAAATAGAAAAGATGTAAATTTATCCATTCTTTGGATAAAATATCATCACCTGGAGGAAAAAGCAAAAGAAGCTTTCAGCTTGGAATATTCTGATTCTAAATCTCCATCCTGGTGATTAAAACCTACATTTTAAATTTATTTTTATTTTAATTATATGAGAAAAGAAGAGATTTCTTCCAGTTTTTGGTGGTTTTTTTGGTGAGTTTAAAAGTTTAACAATGTTTGTGTTCAGAGCGATTGAAACTCCTGCTTCAATATAAAAATATTCAATATAAAAATATTCAATATAAAAATATTCAATATAAAAATATTGAATATAAAAATATTGAATATAAAAATATTCAATATAAAAATATTCAATATAAAAATATTCAATATAAAAATATTGAATATAAAAATATTCAATATAAAAATATTCAATATAGAAATATTCAATATAAAAATATTCAATATAAAAATTCTTCCTATAAAAAAATCCCCTCGTTCCAAGGGCCCTGAAGGGATCAGTGAGAAATGATAATAAAAAGGCAATAAATGAATAAAAAGGCACCAGATTGATCCGGGAAAAGGGGAAATGTTGGAATCCCAGGGTTGGAATGACCAAGATCCAATCCCAGGATCCAGGAGTGCTCGGATTTCTAACCCTGAACCTCTCACCTCTGGAGGGAAGGAATTTTCCTCCACTTCACCATAAATTTAGGAATAAAGGGACAAAAATAAGATTATTGCAGTGGGGGAATAACCTGGGCACGGCGAGAGCTTCTCAAATTTCAAATAAATTGTTAAAATGCCTGAATTTGGGTCAATTCTCCCAGGGAACGAGAGGAGAAGTCCTGGTGTGGCAGCAGGAGAGGTTTGGATTGGAGAGAGGGAAAATTTCATCATGGAAGGAAAAATTTGGATGAAGGGAAAATTTGGAGGGAATGTTTGGATGGAGGGAAAATTTGGATGGAAGGAAAAATTGGATGGAGAGAAAATTTGGATGGAGGGAAAGTTTGGAGGGAATGTTTGGATGGAGGGAAAATTTGGATGGAAGGAAAATTTGGATGGAGGGAAAATTTGGATGGAGGGAAAGTTTGGATGGAAGGAAAATTTGGAGGGAAAGTTTGAATGGAGGGAAAGTTTGGATGGAAGGAAAATTTAGATGGAGGGAAAGTTTGGATGGAGGGAAAGTTTGGATGGAAGGAAAATTTGGATGGAGAGAAAATTTGGAAGGAGAGAAAATTTGGATGGAGAGAAGATTTGGATGGAGGGAAAATTTGGATGGAGAGAAAATTTGGAGGGAAAGTTTGAATGGAGGGAAAGTTTGGATGGAAGGAAAATTTAGATGGAGGGAAAGTTTGGATGGAGGGAGAATTTGGAAGGAGAGAAAATTTGGATGGAGGGAAAATTTGGATGGAGGGAAAATTTGGATGGAGGGAAAGTTTGGAAGGAAGGAAAATTTGGAGGGAAAGTTTGGATGTAAGGAAAATTTGGAAGGAAGGAAAATTTGGATAGAGGGAAAATTTGGATGGAGGGAAAATTTGGAGCGTAAGTTTGGATGGAGGGAAAATTTCCTCATGGAAGGAAAAATTTGGATGGAGGGAAAAATTTGGATGGATTCCATCAGGAATTTGTGGAGGAGAATGGAGCTCTGTGTCCATTAATGTCCATTAATTAATTAACGTGTCCTGCTCGTTAGGGAGCCAGAGGCCCAAATCCCAGCCCAGAAACCTCAGAGCTCTTTGTTCCTGCGGCCAAAACTCTTCTCCATGTGATTCCTCTGCTTCCCTGTGTCCCAATTCCCCAAAACTTGGCTGATTTGGATCCTTTCCCAAAAGGATTTTGGGACTCACCCAGCCTTTGTGTCGATCCACACCTTCAGGTGTGGCTTTTTTTTTGTGTTTTCTGCCTGGAAAACAGCGAAATTTTTATTTGTAAAAATAAAAAGTGAGGGTTCAAATCACAGTTTTGTTGTCTCAGGAGGCAAAAATGGGTTTATTTTGGTGTTTTCAGCCCTTTTTATGAGGTGTTACAAGGAACAGCACCTGTCCCATCCCATTGATGGGAAAAGAGGAAAAACACTCTGAGAACATCTGTGTGATTGCTTTGAGAATTAAAATCTTATTTACACAGCAGTCCTTGATTGAGAAAATCTTTTTTTTTCCTTTTTTCCTTTTTTCCTTTTTTCCTTTTTTCCTTCTTTCCTTCTTTCCTTCTTTCCTTCCTTCCTTCCTTCCTTCCTTCCTTCCTTCCTTCCTTCCTTCCTTCCTTCCTTCCTTCCTTCCTTCCTTCCTTCCTTCCTTCCTTCCTTCCTTCCTTCCTTCCTTCCTTCCTTCCTTCCTTCCTTCCTTCCTTCCTTCCTTCCTTCCTTCCTTCCTTCCTTCCTTCCTTCCTTCCTTCCTTCCTTCCTTCCTTCCTTCCTTCCTTCCTTCCTTCCTTCCTTCCTTCCTTCCTTCCTTCCTTCCTTCCTTCCTTCCTTCCTTCCTTCCTTCCTTCCTTCCTTCCTTCCTTCCTTCCTTCCTTCCTTCCTTCCTTCCTTCCTTCCTTCCTTCCTTCCTTCCTTCCTTCCTTCCTTCCTTCCTTCCTTCCTTCCTTCCTTCCTTCCTTCCTTCCTTCCTTCCTTCCTTCCTTCCTTCCTTCCTTCCTTCCTTCCTTCCTTCCTTCCTTCCTTCCTTCCTTCCTTCCTTCCTTCCTTCCTTCCTTCCTTCCTTCCTTCCTTCCTTCCTTCCTTTTCCTTCCTTTTCCTTCCTTTTCCTTCCTTCTTCTCCACTTTCCTCTAAAAAATCCATTTCTGCTGCATCTCTTCTGTATTTTCCGTTTTATTCTTGCATTTCTCAGCCTCCTTTGGACTGA
Source organism: Poecile montanus (assembly GCA_038429875.1). Classification (NCBI taxonomy): domain Eukaryota; kingdom Metazoa; phylum Chordata; class Aves; order Passeriformes; family Paridae; genus Poecile; species Poecile montanus. The sequence continues at coordinate 7,553,991 of CM076523.1, forward strand.
ATTCTTTTGGGATCCTCCCTGGTGGGGAGCCCTGCTTATCTCAGTTCTTATGATTATTATTATTATTCTGAATAATTTCTTATTATGAAGAAAACTCCCCAGCTCGTTAGAATCTTGTTTCTCATGTTTATTAAAAGGTCATCACAAAATTTAAGAGGTCTCTCCAGGCTGGCTGCACAAGGTTAATCTTTGCAATCTGCTTTATTTCTTTCTTCTTGGCCTTGTGGCACTTCATGTCTGATGCACAGAATGGCCCCAAAATATGCAGTTCTTTTATCTTTATACCTATTTTTACCCAATTAACAATAGAAATGTATATTATTTTTCTTAATGACCCAATGACCCATCTGTGTGCTGCACTGTGACATTTTCTGTCCATTTATTACCACCCAAAAACCTCTTGGAGAAGAAGATGAAGAAGAAAGAGGAAGGACAAGAGACAACACCCTAAATCCTTCATCTTGTCTCCTGTTCTCTAAATTAACTTTTTTCACCCAGTGATTTAAAAAAACTTTCTAATCTACACACACTTTTACCTTTTTCTATCCAACTTTAACATTTGTTTTCATGTCTCACCATGAAAACACGCTCATTAATTTCATATTCTATGAAATTCAGTGTTTTTCTGGATCTTCTAACCGAGTATCATGAACAAGGGCACACACTCTGTATCTCAGACTCCAACAACTCATATATTATTTTTCTTAATGACCCAATGACCCATCACCTCTGAGCTGCACTGTGACATTTTCTGTCCATTTCTTACTACCCAAAAACCTTTAGAAGAAGAAGAAGAAAGAAGGGACAACACCCTAAATTCTTCATCTTGTCTCCTCTTTTCTAACTTCTTCACCCAGTGATTTAAAAAAACTTTCTAATCTACACACACTTTTTCTATCTAACTTTAACATTTGTTTTCATGTCTCACCATGAAAACACGCTCAGGAATTTCATATTCTATGAAATTCAGTGTTTTTCTGGATCTTATAACCGAGTATCATGAACAAGGGCACACACTCTGTATCTCAGACTCCAACAACTCATATATTATTTTTCTTAATGACCCAATGACCCATCTGTGTGCTGCACTGTGACATTTTCTATCCAATCATTTCTTACTACCCAAAAACCTCATGGAGAAGAACACGAAGAAGAAAGAAGGACAAGGGACAACACCCTAAATTCTTCATCTTGTCTTCTCTTTTCTAACTTTTTCACCCAGTGATTTAGAAAAACTTTCTAATCTACACACGCTTTTACCTTTTTCTATCTAACTTTAACATTTTTTCTCATGTATCACCATGAAAACATGCTCATGAATTTCGTATTCAATGAAATTCAGTGTTTCTTTGAATCCTAGAACTGAATATTAGAAAAAAGGGCACACACTGTGTATTCCAGACTCCAACAACTCGTATATTATTTTTCTTAATGACCTAGTGACCCATCACCTCTGAGCTGCACTGTGACATTTTCTGTCCATTTCTTACTACCCAAAAACCTTTAGAAGAAGAAGATGAAGAAGAAAGAAGGGACAACACCCTAAATTCTTCATCTTGTCTCCTCTAACTTCTTCACCCAGTGATTTAAAAAAACTTTCTAATCTACACACTTACACTTTTCCTATCTAACTTTAACATTTGTTTTCATGTCTCACCATCAAAACACGCTCATTAATTTCATATTCTATGAAATTCAGTGTTTTTCTGGATCTTATAACCGAGTATCATGAACAAGGGCACACACTCTGTATCTCAGACTCCAACAACTCATATATTATTTTCCTTAATGACCCATCTGTGTGCTGCACTGTGACATTTTCTATCCAATCATTTATTACTACCCAAAAACCTCTTGGAGAAGAACATGAAGAAGAAAGAAGGACAAGGGACAACACCCTAAATTCTTCATCTTGTCTCCTCTTCTCTAACTTCTTCACCCAGTGATTTAAAAAAACTTTCTAATCTACACACACTTTTTCTATCTAACTTTAACATTTGTTCTCATGTCTCACCATCAAAACACGCTCATTAATTTCATATTCTATGAAATTCAGTGTTTTTCTGGATCTTATAACCAAGTATCATGAACAAGGGCACACACTCTGTATCTCAGACTCCAACAACTCATATATTATTTTTCTTAATGACCCAATGACCCATCTGTGAGCTGCACTGTGACATTTTCTGTCCAATCAATTACCCAAAAACCTTTAGAAGAAGAAGATGAAGAAGAAAGAGGAAGGGACAACTCCCTAAATTCTTCATCTTGTCTCCTCTTTTCTAACTTTTTTCACCCAGTGATTTAGAAAAACTTTCTAATCTACACACACTTTTACCTTTTTCTATCTAAGTTTAACATTTATTTTCATGTCTCACCATCAAAACACGCTCAGGAATTTAATATTCTATGAAATTCAGTGTTTTTCTGGATCTTCTAACCGAGTATCATGAACAAGGGCACACACTCTGTATCTCAGACTCTAACAACTCATATATTATTTTCCTTAATGACCCAATGACCCATCTGTGAGCTGCACTGTGACATTTTCTGTCCATTTATTACCACCCAAAAACCTCATGGAGAAGAAGATGAAGAAGAAAGAAGAAGGGACAAGAGACAACATTTTAAATTCTCCATCTTGTCTCCTGTTCTCTATCTTTTTCACCCAGTGATTTAAAAAACTTTCTAATCTACACACACTTTTACCTTTTTCTATCTAACATTTGTTCTCATGTCTCACCATCAAAACACGCTCAGGAATTTCATATTCTATGAAATGAAATAATGAAATTATTTATTTCCAGTGTTTTTCTGGATCTTCTAACCGAGTATCATGAACAAGGGCACACACTGTGTATCTCAGACTCCAGCAGAAATCACGAGGCACTGGTGAGGATATTCCTCACCCTACATGGGAAAGCTTTCCTGCCTTGCTGGACAATTCCTCGGGGCTGGGATGGAGGAATCTTCCCCAGAGTCATGTGCAGCCGCTGAGATAATGAACTATTTGCACTTGGCAGCTCCAGGAGAGTTTTCATGAGGTGTTTATAGGGAAGAGAAAGGAAAAAACATTCCACAGGAGTTTGCCTGGAGTTTCCGACAGCTCAGAGATGTCTCAGAGATTTTTATAAAAATAATATTTATATTATCATAGAAACAATACTATAAACCATTTATTTTTAATATATATATTTATATTTATTTATAGAATATATTTGTATTATTACTTATATTTGTATAAGTATATCAAATATTTCTATCAAATATTTCTATCAAATATTTTTATCAAATATTTCTATTATTTTTATTTTTTTTATACTCATATTTCAGATTTTTCAGATCCTGCACTGCTCTAGTGTAGAACTCTAAAACACCACAGCCTGTCAGAAACTGCTGTTCTCCCATTTAATTATTTATTATATATTTATTAATATTTATTATTTATTTATATTTATATATATTATAATATACTGTATATATTATATAATATATAATATATTATATCTTGTCTCCTCTTCTCTAAATTAACTTTTTCACCCAGTGATTTAAGAAAACTTAAATTTAATTATTTATTATATATTTTTAATTATTTATGATATATTTATGATTATTTATTATTTATTTATATTTTACATATTATATATTGGATTTATTATATAATATATAACATATAATATATAATATATAATATATAACATATAATATATAACATATAACATATAATATATAATATATAATATATAATATATAATATATAATATATAATATATAATATATAATATATAATATATAATATAATATATAATATATTGTATATAATATATAATATATAATATGTATTATATATTATATATAATATATTGTGTATAATATATAACATATAATATATAACATATAACATATAATATATAATATATAATATATAATACATAATATATAATATATAATATATATTATATATTATATATTATATATTATGTATTATGTATTATGTATATTATGTATTATGTATATTATATATTATATATTATATAATACTATATATATTTATAAATGAATTATTTATATATTTATTATTTATTATTATATTATTATTTATTTTATTTATCCCAGACAAAACTGACAGTCTCAAGCCCAGAAAAATATCAACAAAATGAATTTGTGGTGGGAGAACAAACTTTAATAAATGACTTAATTACCTGAAGCTGTAATTGGGGGATTACAGCTCTTATGGCTTTAAATCCCTCTTGGAACTCCTCTGAGCTGTCAGAACTTTGGCAAAGTCTGTGAGAGGGAGCAGTAGGAGGTGAGAAATTCCAAAGGAAATGTCATAAAAACACAAATGTATTTTTAAAAGGGTGATGGGGTTTGTTAGAGGAAACTCTTGTGTCAGCTCCTCACAGCGCCTGCCAGGAATTTATTCTGTTTTCTTCCAGCTCCTTCTTGAATTAGGATTTCACAGCTGCTTTATTGGGGGTTTTGTTTCTCTTATTTTTTTGTCCTGCCCCCTCGAGATCTTTATTTATTTTGTTATATGGTTTATTTATTTCTCTTATTTTTTTGTCCTGCCCACTCGAGATCTTTATTTATTTTGTTATATGGTTTATTTTTTTCTCTTATTTTTTTGTCATGTGTTACCATGAAAACATGCACATGAATCCCATATTATATGAAATTCAGTGTTTCTTTGAATTCTGGAACTAAATATTAAAAACAAGGGCACACACTCTGTGTCTCAGACTCCAACATGAACCTTTCTCCACAATTTGATCAGCCCAATCCCAGATTTTTTCTCTGCAGGAAACTTTGTGTTCCTGCCCTGGCACAGCGGTGGGAGGTGTGATAAAATCTGCTTTTAATTCCACTCCAGTTCCTGGAGAATGGATATTTTATTTCTAAAGCCTGCACAGGCACAGCTTTTTGTGGTTTTGCTCCTCGGGATGTAGCAGCTCTGATTTCCTGAGCTCAGGATGGTGAAACTTTGGGAAGGAATTAAGTAAGGAGTTAAATTCCATAATTTCTCCTCAGGAGCGTGTGCTCCTGGCTGGGAGTTGTGGCTTTGGAGACTTCTCATGGGTTTAACCCATTTCTATTGGGGTTTTCATTTAACCCATCAAATCATTTCTATTTTATGAATAAAATCAATTTTCCCAATCAGGAAATTTCTGGAACAGGCACATCAGTGATAACCAGGCTGGATTTTGTGCCTTCAGCCTCATCTTCCTCTCCAAAAATGGGATTAGGGAAGGGAACAGTGGGCAGTGAGCTGGACAAAACTTTTCTCTCCAGACTTCTCCTCACTTGCAGGATTCCCTGGCTTGGAAAGCAGGACAGGGATTTGATTTTCCATCACTTGGCTGAGTGTGGGGCTGGAAAAAAACCTCGAATCCAAAATCAGCAGGGGTGTGAAAGATCTCCCTGAGCTGGACCAAACCCCCTGAGAAACCTCAGAGCATCCTCATCCTCTCCTCTTCTGGAGGAGATCTCATGAAGGGATTTCTCTTCAAGAGGGATCCTGAGCTTTATCCAGGATGGAAATTGAGATTTAACTCATCCAGAGCAGGTGACTCGGTGTGTCTGGAGCTCTCCTCCTGCTCTTTGGACAGCCCCATCATTTTCCCTCTGAAGGAATTCTGCTGATGACCAAATTAAATTAATTTAATTTAAATGTGGTCAAATGAAATCCAGGTTTTGTTTGAACAGCTCATGAGGGCAGCCAGGAGACACAAAGGAAGCTGCAGATGATTTTTATTGTGGTTTTAGGAGCAAGCTGGAGCGTTTTCCTCGCTGGGTATGAGCAGGGGGTGTAATTAGACAATATTTTCCTGTAGAGTAACTCCTTTTAACAATTTTCTTCACAAGCAATTGCTGTTCAAAGGTTCTGCTCGATTTTAATTTTAAAATGAAACCTCTCCTTTCTAAACCAGTGCAAAGGGAGCAGCTTCTGATGGCTCAGGGATAAAATCCCCCGTGGCTCTGATGTTTGGGAATTGTTGGAATGGTTTTTGGCAAAGAGTTTCCATGGAGGGGGTGTTAAAACAGGCAGAAACACAATTTCACTCGAGTGCTGCTGTTCCAGCCTAATGGAATCAGCCCTTCCCATTAAATTAATTTGTTTTCCACAGAGCCCCATTAAATAACATTTAATTTCTTTCAATGAGCTTGGGCACGTTGGATCAAGGCTTGGGATAATCAGGGAGAATCCCTGGGTTTTAAAACATCTTCAAAATGCTGATTTAGACAGAGTTACTGCTCAAAGCAACACTTTTCCTGTCGTGGGATTAAACCTGATGGAGCTGGAGAGTTTCCCTTCCCTTCCTCATCCCTGAGAGGTGATGGGGAAATGTTGGAGTCAGAGACACCGAGAGCGTGTCCTTATCTCTGATACCTGGCTCTGACATCCAGGAAAGCACTGAATTTCATCTAATTTCATCTAATTTCATCTAATTTCATATAATTTCATATAATTTCATCTAATTTCATCTGTATTTCATATAATTTCATCTAATTTCATCTGTATTTCATCTATATTTCATATAATTTCATCTGAATTTCATCTAATTTCATCTGTATTTCCTCTAATTTCATCTATATTTCATCTGTATTTCATCTAATTTCATCTATATTTAATCTATATTTCATCTAATTTAATCTAATTTCATCTATATTTCATCTATATTTCATCTATAGTTCATCTATAATTCATCTATATTTAATCTAATTTCATCTGTATTTCATCTATATTTAATTTAATTTCATATAATTTCATCTGAATTTCATCTGTATTTCATCTAATATTATATTATATTACATTATATTAATACTAATATTAAGAATATTAAGAATATATATTAATTATAATTTATATAATATAATATAATATAATATAATATAATATAATATAATATAATATAATATAATATAATATAATACAATACAATACAATACAATACAATACAATACAATACAATACAATACAATACAATACAATATAATATAATATAATATAATATAATACAATATAATACAATACAATACAATATAATATAATACAATATTATACAATACAATGCAATACAATACAATATAACACAATACAATATAATATAATATAATACAATATAATATATTTATAACACCATTCCAAATGTGATTTTGTCAATCTGCTGCCTTTCCCTGCTCTGCATTCCTGGGAAAAGAAGAGGATCCCATTCCTCTTAATTCCCATTTAAGGCAATTTGTGGCTCAGCACGGAGCTTGGTGTAATTCCATTTTTTGTGAAAACCTGGAGAAGCTTTGGAGGGACCCCGAGGTGTCTCCAGGGGTTTTTTTTGGGGATTTTGTCTCTCCCAATTTCCTGGAGAACAGAATTGACTGAAGATTGACCAGAGGGAGGAAGTTTTCTCTCATTTGGTCTCAGTTGTTTATTCTTTTCTTATCAGCATTACAAGGAGCTGTGTGCACTATGATAGAAAAGGGGTAAAAAAAAACCTCTTCAAGCTCTTTTTTATGTCCATTTACCCAATTAACAGATGCCAGCTAAATTATTTTTCTTAGTGACCCAATGACCCAACACCTGTGAGCTGCACTGTGACATTTTTCTACCCAATCACTTCAAACCACCCAAAAACCCCCAGGAGAAGAAGATGAAGAAGAAAGAGGAAGGACAAGAGAGAACACCCTAAATCCTCCATCTTGTCTCCTGTTCTCTAAACTACTTTTTCACCCAGTGATTTAAGAAACTTTCTAATCTACACATTTACACTTTTCCTATCTAACTTTTTGTTTTCATGTATCACCATGAAAACACGCTCGTGAATTTCATATTATATGAAATATAATAATAATAATAATATAATAATATAATAATAATAATATAATAATAATTTCATATTCTATGAAATTCAGTGTTTCCTTGAATCCTAGAATTAAATATTAAAAACAAGGGCACACACTCTGTATCTCAGACTCCAACAAACTTCCATCTTCTCTCCTGTTCTCTAAACTTTTTCACCCAGAGATTTAAAGAACTTTCTAATCTACACATTTACACTTTTCCTATCTAACTTTAACATTTGTTTTCATGTATCACCATGAAAACACGCTCATGAATTTCATATTCTATGAAATATAATAATAATAATATAATAATATAATAATAATAATATAATAATAATTTCATATTCTATGAAATTCAGTGTTTCCTTGAATCCTAGAATTAAATATTAAAAACAAGGGCACACACTCTGGATCTCAGACTCCAACAAACTTCCATCTTCTCTCCTGTTCTCTAAACTTTTTCACCCAGAGATTTAAAGAACTTTCTAATCTACACATTTACACTTTTCCTATCTAACTTTAACATTTGTTTTCATGTATCACCATGAAAACACGCTCATGAATTTCATATTCTATGAAATATAATAATAATAATATAATAATATAATAATAATAATATAATAATAATTTCATATTCTATGAAATTCAGTGTTTCCTTGAATCCTAGAATTAAATATTAAAAACAAGGGCACACACTCTGGATCTCAGACTCCAACAAACTTCCATCTTCTCTCCTGTTCTCTAAACTACTTTTTCACCCAGTGATTTAAGAAACTTTCTAATCTACACATTTACAATTTTCCTATCTAACTTTTTGTTCTCATGTATCACCATGAAAACACGCTCGTGAATTTCATATTGTATGAAATATAATAATAATATAATAATATAATAATAATATAATAATAATTTCATATTCTATGAAATTCAGTGTTTCCTTAAATCCTAGAACTAAATATTAAAAACAAGGGCACACAGTCTGGATCTCAGACTCCAGCACTGGGTGTCCTTCATCCTCCTCCCAGACACGAGGCTGAGCCCCAGGAATGACGGAACGCCGCTGGAATGTGATGTGTCACATCTGGGAAAAAAAAGGGCTGCAGGAAAAGTCAGATTTAACCTTTATTTGTGAATGGATAGGAGGAAAAAATAGAAAAAAAATAATAATAAAAAAAAAAGCCTGGCTAGGTTTGAAATTCATGTTGCTTTTTTTAGAAGAAATTACTAAAAATGTAATAAAAAGCCCCAAAGTCTGGGAGCTTTGGATGAGTCAGGAAAGGGATTTTTGGATGCAGCTGGAAACCATTGGAATTGCTGCGTGGGAGCCAAGAAATAAAGTGAATTTCAAGGAGCAGCTGCAGGGTTCATATCCTGCTCCAAGGATTGGTGTGAAAAACCAGGTTCACATCATTTTTTATACAGAATTTAAAAGTTTAATTAAAAAAAAAACAATTAGGAGAAAAAAATAAAGTAAAATAGAGATCAGGCTGGGTGTCTCTGCATTCACCTCCCTTAAAAACAGAATTTTCCTACATATCCATAAATTCTCACACATATTCAGACATTCTTCTTGAATTTTTTTATGTTCTTTTTTTTTAGTTTTTACCTTGCCAAGAGGGTTGATCTATTGGGAAGGGGGCAAGAATATATTAGAATGTATGAGAATATATTGTACTCTGATATATTCTAATATATCCTAATATATTCTAATCTATTCTATTCTAATATATTATATTATAATATATTTATTCTATATTACATATAACAATATATGATTATATATTTGTTGTATTATGTTGCATTGTATTATATTGCATTGTATTATATTATATTATATTATATTATATTATATTATATTATATTATATTATATTATATTATATTATATTATATTATATTATATTATATTATATTATATTATATTATATTATATTATATTATATTATATTATATTATATTATATTATTTCTATTATATTCTATTATATTTATTCTACTCTATTCTATTCTATTCTATTCTATTCTATTCTATTCTATTCTATTCTATTCTATTCTATTCTATTATTACTAATATTAAGAATATATATTAATTATAAATAATATAATTAATATATATTTATATAAAATATAAAATATAAAATATAAAATATAAAATATAAAATATAAAATATAATATATAATATATAATATATAATATATAATATATAATATATAATATATAATATATAATATATAATATATAATATATATATTGGGTGCCCAAAGGAGCTGAGGCTGAATCCTTGGAAGTTTCTGGAACAACTGGGACACTGGGAGATGTTCCTGCCCATGGCAGGGCTTGGAATGAGATTTTTTGGGGTTCCTCCATCCCAAAATTCTGCCATTCCCTGCTCCTGGCACGTTGGAGAGCAGCAGGAACGCTGATCCCAATAAAACCCTCCCAGGCTTTGGAGGGAGAACCATCTGCTCTGCATTTCCAGTGACTCCCATCCTCCCACATCCATCACAACTCTGTCATTTTGAGCAGAAAAAAGCACTTTTCTCTCCAATTAACACTTTGTTTCATCTTTCAGATGGGAGGAGGAGCTGAGCAGGAGGATGAGCCTGGAATCCATGGTGGAAACCTTGAGAGAGGTGAGGTTTGGGGTGAAAGGTGCAGGGATTTTCTGCACAGCATTTTATTTGTCTTTTAAATAAAAATAAATCTGCCTTCTGGCTGGAGCAGCTGTGCTCTGAAAAAGTGTTGGGAAGCTGGAGCAGGAAATGAGGAAGCTTGTGATGAAGTTTGTGATGAGGTTTGTGATGGAATTTGTGATGGAATTTATGAAATTTGTGATGAAGTTTGTGATGAAGTTTGTGATGGAGTTTGTGATGAAATTTGTGATGGAATTTGTGATGACATTTGTGATGAAGCTTGTGATGGAGTTTGTGATGGAGTTTGTGATGAAATTTTGATGGAATTTGTGAAGTTTGTGATGGAATTTGTGATGGAATTTGTGATGGAATTTATGAAATTTGTGATGAAGTTTGTGATGGAGTTTGTGATGGAATTTGTGATGAAGCTTGTGATGGAATTTGTGATGGAATTTGTGATGACATTTGTGATGAAGTTTGTGATGGAGTTTGTGATGAAGGTTGTGATGGAATTTGATGAAGTTTGTGAAGTTTGTGATGGAATTTGTGTTGAAGTTTGTGATGGAATTTGTGATGAATTTGTGATGAAGTTTGTGATAAAATTTGTGAAGTTTGTGATTAAGTTTGTGATGAAGCTTGTGAAGATTGTGATGGAATTTGTGATGAAGTTTGTGATGGAATTTGTGATGGAATTTGTGATGGAATTTGTGATGGAATTTATGAAATTTGTGGTGGAGTTTGTGATGGAATTTGAGAAGTTTGTGAAGTTTGTGGTGGAATTTGTGATGGAGTTTATGATGAAATTTGTGATGGAATTTATGATGAAATTTGTGCTGAAATTTGTGACGAAGTGGGAGGAGGGAGTGAAGTGCAACAATTAAATTTCACTCAAGGAAAATTCCTTTCTATCCCATTTTTCCTGGTGCCTGGCCATCCTGCTGAGGCTGGCTGTGGAATTTTCTGGGCTCTCACCTCTGGGATTTTCCCTTGCAGGAGGCCCAGGAAGCAGAAGCTCTCCAGGAGGAGCTGAATGAGAAGATTGAGAGGCTGAAAGCAGAGCTGGTGGTCTTTAAGGGTCTGATGAGTGATGTAAGTACAAGGGTTTGTGTGTGTGTGTGTGTGTCCTGCACAGCTTCATCCATGGCCAGGTGATTAGCTGCTGTGTTAATTACTGCTGTGTTAATTAGCCATGGCTGCTGGCATCTCCTGCATCAGACAGATTCTCCCTTTCCCTGCTTCCTGTCTGGTTTGTGTGGAGATGCATTAAGTGCTGCTCACCCCCCTAAGCAGGACTCTCCCCTCCCTTCCCCACCAGGATCTGGGAAAAAAGGGGTTGGAAAATCCCAGGAAAATCCCAAAAGGGGTTGGAAAATCCCAGGAAAATCCCAAAAGGGGTTGGAAAATTCCAGGAAAATCCCAAAAGGGGTTGGAAAATCCCAGGAAAATCCCAAAAGGGGTTGGAAAATCCCAGGAAAATCCCAAAAGGGGTTGGAAAATCCCAGGAAAATCCCAAAAGGGGTTGGAAAACTCCGGGAAAATCCCAAAAGAGGGATTGGGGTGAAGGTTCATCCTAAAGGAACACCTTGTGTGGGGTCAGGGAATGGTTTGGGCTTAAAGATCATCCTGTTCCACCCCTGCCATGGCAGGGACACCTTCAGCTATTCCAGGCTGCTCCAAGCCCTTCCCAACCTGGCCTTGGGCATTTCCAGGGATCCAGGACCTCCTCATCCTCACAAGTTTCCCATTTCCCTCAATAAAACCCTGAAAAGATTAATCCAGTAATCCTGGTTCAGGTATTGGATTTGCTTCCAGGTTCAACCTCAAAAATAAAATAGAAAAAAAAGTTTTGTTTTCTCAGGAATTTCCTCGTGTCTCATTAGACACTGAGTTGTCTTTAAAGCCAGAGGATCTTTATTTATGCTTTGGGGGGTTTTTTAATGTTTCTTCCTTGGTTAGGAGCTCTGTGTGAGTGGGAGGATCTGTTAGAAATTAGAATTACTACAAGGCAGTGTTTTCCACAGAGAAATTTTCATGCAGAACTTTTGCTGGGCTGGAGGCCAGGTTAGAGGAGTGCCGAGGTTTTCATGGATCTCTTTGGATCCAGTCACCATTTGCTGGCTCCATGCTCTGTGTGGAGCCTGGATTCTGCTTTGGATTCTGCTTTTGTGTCTGGAAGAGGGGAAGTGTTAATTCCTGGCCGGAATTTACATTTCATTCTCTGCACAGCCCAGAATTGGGGGTGTTTGACATTTTTTAAAGCGTTTTTTATGGAATCCCAGAATGGTTTGGGATGGAAGGGACAATCCAGTCCCACCTCAGCCTCGAGCGCTTCCAGGGCAGCTTCAGCTTCTCTGGACATTCCATTGTCCCATTCCTGGAGGTTCCCTGAGCATTTTTGGGGTGGGTACAGGAATTTTTTTCCCCCCTCTGAGTCGGAATTTTGTTGGAATCAGGGCTGAGCCGCGGAGCCGTGCCCGAGGACCGGGCGCGACATTTACCAGCGGTGTGGCCCGGGGTTCCAGAGATCCTGCGGGGTATCTCCTCTTGCCTGAACTGTTTAATAACAGAAGATAATCCCTGCTGTCCTTCCTGCAGCCCATGACAGACCTGGACACAAAGATCCAAGAAAAGGCCATGAAGGTGGACATGGACATCTGCCGCCGAATCGATATCACGGCCAAGCTGTGCGATGTCGCGCAGCAGCGCAACTCGGAAGACGTTTCCAAGATTTTCCAGGTGATCAGGCCCTGAATTTTCCATAGGGTAGGGCAGGAGGGAGCAGAGAAATGTGGTCCAGGTCATTTTTTTTTTTTTTTTTTGCCTTTTCTTGAACTCTGTAGCCATAAAACAAAGCCCCCGCTGTCTGTCAGTGTCAGGAGCTGCACCAAGAGCACAAAGTGTGGAGTATTTAACAAAAAAAGGAGTCTCAGGATGATCTTTAAGCCATGCTGAGTTTGATGTGAGTCTGCACTGAATGCAGGGGAAAAAAGAGCAGAGTTATAGGGTCTAGGTTTGTATAATCCCTCCCTCCCATTTGTTCCCATCACAAGTGAGAGGTTTTAAGCATCTGAGTGTTCTTATTTCTGGCTCAAGCTGCGTGGCCAGAAATAACATTTCTGTGAGCTCTGGCTGCTGCAGTTGCTTCCCTTGGAGCTCCAAGGAAAGTTCTTTAATTTGCTCCAAAAGCGAGCGGTGACAGCTCTGCCTGGCTCAGGGCTGGTCTTGTCACAACTGCAGTTCCAGGCTGATTAACCCCCACCTTCCTTCTGCTTCCATCTAAATGTGTCTTGTTCAGGCTTTCAGTAAATCTTTTCTGTGTGTAGTGATGCCACTCTGGGTGCTAAATGCTGTCCAAAACACTCTAAAAGATCCTTGTGCTCTCTGCTGGCTGAAATGTTTGATGGGGTTTTTTTCCCCACCTTGTGTTCTCCAAAACACTCCTGAGAGGAGAATTATTTCTCTGGCGAGTTGAGCCGCTGTGTGTGTGGTGCCAGTGCTGCTTTCTTGTGTCTGAGTTGAAATGCTGAGTCCCTGTGCTCAGAGGAGATGGCAGAGCACGCTCCTGGCCAGGCCTGCAGGGGTTAAAGTGAGCAGGAGAGCAGGGGATGGTTGGTTTGTGTGCCAAGGAGAGGGAAACCTGCTCTGGGTTGGGAGTGGATGGTGAGTTTGTGGTTCTGGCACCAGCAGGGAGCATCCTGTGTGTTCCCAACCCTATGGGATCCTCTGGGATCCTCTGGGAGCATCCTGTGTGTTCCCAACCCTCTGGAATCCTCTGGGATCATCCTGTGTGTTCCCAACCCTCTGGGATCCTCTGGGATCATCCTGTGTGTTCCCAACCCTCTGGAATCCTCTGGGATCCTCTGGGAACATCTGGGATTCTCTGGGATCATCCTGTGTGTTCCCAGCCCTCTGGGAGCATCCTGTGTGTTCCCAGCCCTCTGGAATCCTCTGGAATCCTCTGGGATCATCCTGTGTGTTCCCAGCCCTCTGGGATCCTCTGGGATCCTCTGGAATCCTCTGGGAGCATCCTGTGTGTTCCCAGCCCTCTGGGATCCTCTGGGATCCTCTGGAATCCTCTGGGATCCTCTGGGAGCATCCTGTGTGTTCCCAACCCTCTGGAATCCTCTGGGATCATCCTGTGTGTTCCCAGCCCTATGGGATCCTCTGGGATCATCCTGTGTGTTCCCAGCCCTCTGGGATCCTCTGGAATCCTCTGGGATCCTCTGGGATCATCCTGTGTGTTCCCTCTGTGCCCCTTGCAGGGTTGTCCCTCGAATTCCCCAAATTTCTTCATTCCTTGGGCACTGTCCAGGCTTTCCCCTGGCTCATCCAACCCTTCCCACATCCCGGGGATCCTCAATCTGCCTGTGGAATAAAGTCTGTGTGGAGAGGTTTCCTGTCTGTTCCTCGCTGGGGTTCCCGTGGTGCTGGCAGGAGAGGGAGAGTTCTGTCACTGGTGCTTTTCCCACCCCTGCCTCACCCCAGGCTGGGCTTGGTGAGCACCCCAATATCACCCCAGGCTGGGCTTGGTGAGCACCCCAAGATCTCCCCAGAGCAGCCTGCAGCTCTCTGCTCACCCCAGGTTGGCTTTGGTGAGCACCCCAACATCCCCCCAGGCTGTGCATGGCCCCAGGCTGGGTTTGGTGAGCACCCCAAGATCTCCCCAGGCCAGGTTTGGTGAGCACCCCAAGATCTCCCCAGGCCAGGTTTGGTGAGCACCCCAAGATCTCCCCAGGCCAGGCTTGGTGAGCACCCCAACATCTCCAGAGCAGCCTGCAGCTCTCTTTGCTCACCCCAGGCTGGGCTTGGTGAGCACCCCAAGATCTCCCCAGGCTGTGCATGGCCCCAGGCTGGGTTTGGTGAGCACCCCAAGATCTCCAGAGCAGCCTGCAGCTCTCTTTGCTCACCCCAGGCTGGGTTTGGTGAGCACCCCAAGATCCCCCCAGAGCAGCCTGCAGCTCTCTGCTCACCCCAGGCTGGCTTTGATGAGCACCCCAACATCTCCAGAGCAGCCTGCAGCTCTCAGCTCACCCCAGGCTGGCTTTGATGAGCACCCCAACATCTCCAGAGCAGCCTGCAGCTCTCAGCTCACCCCAGGCTGGCTTTGATGAGCACCCCAACATCCCCAGAGCAGCCTGCAGCTCTCAGCTCACCCCAGGCTGGCTTTGATGAGCACCCCAACATCTCCAGAGCAGCCTGCAGCTCTCTGCTCACCCCAGGCTGGGCTTGGTGAGCACCCCAACATCTCCAGAGCAGCCTGCAGCTCTCTGCTCACCCCAGGCTGGGCTTGGTGAGCACCCCAACATCTCCAGAGCAGCCTGCAGCTCTCTGCTCACCCCAGGCTGGCTTTGATGAGCACCCCAACATCCCCAGAGCAGCCTGCAGCTCTCTTTGCTCACCCCAGGCTGGCTTTGATGAGCACCCCAACATCCCCAGAGCAGCCTGCAGCTCTCTTTGCTCACCCCAGGCTGGCTTTGATGAGCACCCCAACATCTCCAGAGCAGCCTGCAGCTCTCTTTGCTCACCCCAGGCTGGCTTTGATGAGCACCCCAACATCTCCAGAGCAGCCTGCAGCTCTCTTTGCTCACCCCAGGCTGGCTTTGATGAGCACCCCAACATCTCCAGAGCAGCCTCCAGCTCGCTTTGCTCCCCCACATCCTCATCCCTGCTCCTCTCCGCTCCTCACCGCCCACCCAGGGAACCCCTGGAGCTCCTCCCAGCCCATCCCTGCGCTCTCCTCACCCCAAAAATCCCCCCCTGGGCACATCCCCGAGCTCACTGCTGCTCCTCTCTCCACCCAAGGTGGCCTCCAAGAAGAAGGAGAGGAAGCTGGCGTCGGACGAGGAGCTGTCGGAGCAGGACGCGGACAACGGGCGGTTCTCGGATGAGGAAGTCAGCTGCTCCCTCAACATCACCGATGAGATGAAGAGGATGTTCAACCAGCTGTGAGTGTCCTGGCAAAAGTGTTCCCGACAAAAGTCCCGGCAAAAGTCCTGGGAAAAATACTCCTGCCTGAAAAACGAGGGGCACTCGCTTCAGAAAAGGTTTAAAGTAAATAAAATGATAATTAGGAGAACAAAATAATAAAGAAAAAGGGTCCAAACGGCCCTGGAGCACTGCCAGGATCACACCTGATATCTTTGGAAAACTCCTTTTATCCCATTCTGTGGGGTTTTGATGCATATTCGTATTATTCCAATTTTTTTCCAATTTTTTTCCAATTTCTTTCCCATTTTTTTCCCATTTTATTCCCATTTTTTCCAATTTTTTTCCCATTTTTTCACATTTTTTCCAATTTTTTTCCAATTTCTTTCCCATTTTTTTCCCATTTTTTTCCCATTTCTTTCCCATTTTTTTCCCATTTTTTTTCCATTTTTTTCCCATTTTTTTCCCATTTTTTTCCCATTTTTTCCCATTTTTTTTCCATTTTTGACAATATTTTTCCGTTATTTTGCATGGCCCCGAATCCTCCTTTTCAGATGTTAAAGATTTTATTTCCCTTTCTCACATTTTATTTATCCCCTATTTTATTTCTGCAGTCCATCAGTGTTGATAGCAGCCTGGGCACCATCACCTGCAGGTTTATCTGGATTTTTCACTTCTCCAGGCAGCCTGTGTGTGTGTGTGGATTTTATTTTTAAAAAAATCAAGAAGTTAAAATATATTTGGGTTTTAATTTTGTTCTGTCAAGCTGGGCTGGAAATGTTGGCTCAGGGTCTTTGTGAAATGTAGATATAAAATTATACATATTATACATATTTTATATATGTGTATATATATATATATACATATATATATATTTTATATTATATATTATATATTATATTATAATATATAATAATATATTATATAATATATATTATATTATATAGTACATTATGAATATATTATAATTATTTAATTATTATATTATAATACATTATAATATAATATATAATATATATTATAAAATATATTATATATATTTTATATATAGTAATATATATTATAAATGAAATTATATAATAAATATTTAATATATTATGATTAAATAATATTATTAAATATTATATTATTATATATAATATGATATATTTGTAATATAATATTATTAAGTTATATAATAGATAATGTATAATATATAATATATAAAATATATATAATATATAATATATATAATACATCATAATATATAATATAGAATATATTATACATTATATATAATATATTACGTATTATATGTATTAAATTTAATTAATATTATATATTAAATATATATATTATATAAAATATATACAGCTTAGAAATGGATCAAGGAGCTGGTATCATTAACAGAAACAAACCAATTTGCATTTCTTTTGTTACTATATATATATATATATAGTTATTATATATATATATATAATATATATATTTATTATATTTATATATAATTATATTATATATAGTTATTATAGTTATATATAGTTATTATAGTTATTATATTTATATATAGTTATTATATTTATATATAGTTATTATAGTGTTACTATATATATATACATACATATATATGTATTATACTATTATATAGTATATACATATATATAGTATATACATATATATTATACATATTATGTATTATAATATGTATTATTCATCAATAACAGAAATAACATAAGCTATATTAATACAGCTAAATTGTAATATTAATTGTAATTATTATAATATATTTATTATAATTATTATATATAATGATGGTATTTGTGCAAAGGCAGTAATTGAACGTGTAATTAATGAATGGAAGGAGTGAAGGGGGGGTTAATGAGTGGCTGCTCTGCTCTCCAGGCGTGAGACGTTTGATTTCGATGACGATTGTGACAGTTTGACGTGGGAGGAGAACGAGGAGACGCTGCTGCTTTGGGAGGATTTCACCAATTGCAACCCCTCCATCGACCTCCAGGGAGAGGTGAGCTCATTCCCAGGGTTCATCCAACTCTTCCTCATCCACTTCCTCTTTTAGAGACAAAAATATACATAAATATATAAATATATAAATATACATAAATTTATAAATATATAAATATACATAAATATATAAATATATAAATATACATAAATATATTTATATATATAAATATATATAAATATATATAAATATATAAATATATGAATGTATAAAATTATATGTATTTTATTATTAATATGTAATTATTTAATATAATTATTAGTGTAATTACTACTATAATTTTATTGTAATTATAAATGATATATTAAAATTCTGATATTAAATTATATTAATTATAAATTAATTGTATAAATATAATTATTAAATTTATATATATAATTATATTATTATATAATATATATTATATATAATTATATTATTATATATAATATATTTATTATAATATTATTTATAATATAAATATATTAATTATAAAATAAATTATATAAACTATATATATTACATAGAATATAATATATTAATTATCTATTATATAATAGAATATATCAATTATATATTATATAAAAATAATATTAAAATTATATATATTAAATTATATTTTAAATTATATTAATTATAGATAATATATAACTTATATATTATGTAATTTAATAATTATAATTATTAAATGGAATAATTAATTAATTAATTGCATTTAAATAGAATGGGCTGAGAATGACAGGGAATGGCTGGGAATGGGTTGGGATTGGCTGGGAATGGGTTGGGAATGGCTGGGAACAAACTGGGAATGATGGAATGGCAGGGAACAAACTGGGAATGATGGAATGGGTTGGGAATGGCTGGGAACAAACTGGGAATGGCTGGGAATGAACTGGGAATGATGGAATGGATTGGGAATGTCTGGGAACAGCCTGGGAATGATGGAATGGCAGGGAACAAACTGGGAATGATGGAATGGGTTGGGAATGGCTGGGAACAAACTGGGAATGATGGAATGGCAGGGAACAAACTGGGAATGATGGAATGGGTTGGGAATGGCTGGGAACAAACTGGGAATGGCTGGGAATGAACTGGGAATGATGGAATGGATTGGGAATGTCTGGGAACAGCCTGGGAATGATGGAATGGCAGGGAACAAACTGGGAATGATGGAATGGCAGGGAACAAACTGGGAATGATGGGATGGGTTGGGAATGGCAGGGAACAAACTGGGAATGATGGGATGGCAGGGAACAAACTGGGAATGATGGAATGGCAGGGAACAAACTGGGAACGATGGAATGGGTTGGGAATGGCAGGGAACAAACTGGGAATGGCAGGGAACAAACTGGGAATGATGGAATGGGTTGGGAATAGCAGGGAACAAACTGGGAATGATGGGATGGGTTGGGAATGGCAGGGAACAAACTGGGAACGATGGAATGGCAGGGAACAAACTGGGAATGATGGAATGGGTTGGGAACATTCGGGAACTGGGAATGATGGAATGGCAGGGAACAAACTGGGAGTGGCCGTGTCGCTGCATCCCGGAGCAGCGCAGCCCTGGGAGGTGGGAAACATTCCCAGCCAGGGAGGATGCTGAGGCAGCAGCCTCGGGAGCACCAGCTCCTGTTCCAGCTCCCCATTCCTGGACCATCCATGAGGAGCTCCGGGAGCCTCCGGGGATTTACCGGGAAGCGCTGGGGAGGAACCGCGCTGAGCTGGAGCGGGGATAACGGGAGAGGGATAACGGGAGAGGGATAACGGGATAACGGGAGAGGGATAACGGGATAACGGGAGAGGGATAACGGGAGAGGGATAACGGGAGAGGGATAACGGGAGAGGGATAACGGGATAACGGGAGAGGGATAACGGGAGAGGGATAACGGGATAACGGGAGAGGGATAACGGGAGAGGGATAACGGGATAACGGGAGAGGGATAACGGGATAACGGGAGCAGAGAGACACCGATAACAGCAGCAGAGAGTGGCAGGGTGATAACGAGGAGCAGGAATTAATGAGGGCTCATTTGCATACGCCGGGGCCTGGCTGAGCGCAGCAATAGCGCCGAGCCCGGGCCCCGCGCGGGGAAACTCTTTATATATAAAGATTTTAAGAAGCTTAAATCCTTCTAAATGAAAATTATCCAAGGAAAGGGTAGATTTGGCTTGTAGATGGAGGTGCAGAATAAAGAGTTCTCTGGCTGTGCCTGCTCTTTAACATGTGCTTTACATGCCGGAATCTTCCTTCCGTGGGTTTTATTCCTTTCAAGTCCTTACGCGCTGCCCTCGCCACCTCCTTTTCTGACCTTCCTCCTTAAAGCTCCTCTGAATATAAAAGGATCAGTGGGATGATTCTTGTTAACTCCAGGTGGAGGAGAAGCTTTCTGGGGACGGTCTGAGACACTGCAGAGACCTCTATAATCGAGTTGGGTGTTAGGAGTTTATTTCAGGGTGTGGAAGAGAAAGAGAGCCTGATATGAGCCAGCAGATAGAGCTCAAAGCTCAGAGAGAACAATACAAAAAGGGGTAAAATATGAATACATGAGCTCAAGAATTAAGAAGAGAGGGACAGAACAGAAGTGAGAGAGCTGGGAAAAAAGAAGAGCAAGAGTGTAGAGAGAGTGAGGCAAGAGAGACAAGAGAGACCAAGAGAACTCAGAAAACCAAGAGAGACAAGAGAACTCAGAAAAACAAGAGAGACAAGAGAGACCAAGAGAACTCAGAAAACCAAGAGAGACCAAGAGAACTCAGAAAACCAAGAGAGATCAAGAGAACTCAGAAAAACAAGAGAGACTGTAGGAGAAGCTTTCTGGGGATGGTTTGAGACACAGCAATGACCTCTATAATCGAGTTGGGTGTTAGGAGTTTATTTCAGGGTGTGGGATGGAGAGAGAGAGCCTGATATGAGCCAGCAGATAGAGCTCAAAGCTCAGAGAGAAAAATATAAAAAGGGGTAAAATATGAATACATGAGCTCAAGAATTGAGAAGAGAGGGACAGAACAGAAGTGAGAGAGCTGGGAAAAAAGAAGAGCAAGAGTGTAGAGAGAGTGAGGCAAGAGAGACAAGAGAGACCAAGAGAACTCAGAAAACCAAGAGAGACCAAGAGAACTCAGAAAACCAAGACAGACTGTAGGAGAAGCTTTCTGGGGATGGTCTGAGACACAGCAAAGACCTCTATAATCGAGTTGGGTGTTAGGAGTTTATTTCAGGGTGTGGAAGAGAAAGAGAGCCTGATATGAGCCAGCAGATAGAGCTCAAAGCTCAGAGAGAAAAATATAAAAAGGGGTAAAATATGAATACATGAGCTCAAGAATTGAGAGTGACAGAACAGAAGTGAGAGAGCTGGGAAAAAAGAAGAGCAAGAGTGTAGAGAGAGTGAGGCAAGAGAGACAAGAGAGACCAAGAGAACTCAGAAAACCAAGAGAGATCAAGAGAACTCAGAAAACCAAGAGAGACAATAGAGCTCAAGAGAACTCAGAAAACCAAGAGAGACCAAGAGAACTCAGAAAACCAAGAGAGACAAGAGAACTCAGAAAACCAAGAGAGACCAAGAGAACTCAGAAAACCAAGAGAGACAAGAGAGACCAAGAGAACACAGAAAACCAAGAGAGACTGTAGGAGAAGCTTTCTGGGGACGGTCTGAGACACTGCAGAGACCTCTATAATCGAGTTGGGTGTTAGGAGTTTATTTCAGGGTGTGGGATGGAGAGAGAGAGCCTGATATGAGCCAGCAGATAGAGCTCAGGGCTCAGAGAGAACAATACAAAAAGGGGTAAAATATGAATACATGAGCTCAAGAATTAAGATTGCTAAGAAATAGAGGGACAGAACAGAAGTGAGAGAGCTGGGGAAAAAGAAGAGCAAGAGTGTAGAGAGAGTGAGGCAAGAGAGACAAGAGAGACCAAGAGAACTCAGAAAACCAAGAGAGACCAAGAGAACTCAGAAAACCAAGAGAGACCAAGAGAACTCAGAAAACCAAGAGAGACCAAGAGAACTCAGAAAACCAAGAGAGACTGTAGGAGAAGCTTTCTGGGGATGGTTTGAGACACAGCAATGACCTCTATAATCGAGTTGGGTGTTAGGAGTTTATTTCAGGGTGTGGGATGGAGAGAGAGCCTGATATGAGCCAGCAGATAGAGCTCAGGGCTCAGAGAGAACAATACAAAAAGGGGTAAAATATGAATACATGAGCTCAAGAATTAAGATTGCTAAGAAAGAGAGTGACAGAACAGAAGTGAGAGAGCTGGGGAAAAAGAAGAGCAAGAGTGTAGAGAGAGTGAGGCAAGAGAGACAAGAGAGACCAAGAGAACTCAGAAAAAAAAGTTAAATTAAAATGTTTAGTTAAATTAAATGTTTAGTTAAATAGAATCTTTAGTTAAATGTTTAGTTAAATAAAATGTTTTGTTAAATAAAACGTTTAGTTATATAAAGTCTTTAGTTAAATAAAATGTTTAGTTAAATAAAGTCTTTAGTTAAATAAAATGTTTAGTTAAATAAAGTCTTATTTAAATAAAATGTTTAGTTAAATAAAATCTTTAGTTAAATCTTTAGTTAAATAAAATCTTTAGTTAAATAAGATGTTTAGTTGAATAAAATGTTTAGTTGAATAAAATCTTCAGTTGAATAAAATCTTCAGTTAAGTAAAATGTTTAGTTAAATCAGATGTTTAGTTAAATAAAGTCTTTAGTTAAATAAAATGTTTAGTTAAATAAAATCTTCAATTAAATAAAATCTTTAGTTAAATAAGATGTTTAGTTGAATAAAATCTTTAGTTGAATAAAATCTTCAGTTAAATAAAATCTTCAGTTGAATAAAATCTTCAGTTAAATAAAATGTTTAATTAAATAAAATGTTTAGTTAAATAAAGTCTTTAGTTAAATAAAATCTTTAGTTAAATCTTTAGTTAAATAAAATTTTTAGTTAAATAAAATTTTCAATTAAATAAAATGTTTAGTTAAATAAAATATTCAGTTAAAGGAAATGTTCAGTTAAATAAAATCTTCATTTATCTCCCAAATTCCTGTTTTTCCTTGCTGATTCTTTGTGTCCTCCTTTTCCCTGCAGGAAGAAAACCTGGGAAATTTGATCCACGAAACAGAATCCTTCTTCAAAACTCGAGACAAGGAATACCAGGAGACAATAGGGCAGATAGAGGTGAGGAAGAGGAATTGTTCCTGCAGTGTCCTGTCCAAATATCCACGAATTCAAAGGCATTTCCCTCTGCTGTGCCCTGGGGGTTTTAATAAATTTATATCTTGAAAAGATAGAAATTCGAAATTTTATATTTCAGCATCGATCTGTGGCTGCTGCAGAGAGAACCTGCAGAAGAAAAGGGAATAAAATAAAAAAATATTATTATTTTTTTCATATTATTCTTTATTTTCCTCACCTCTGTGTTCTGCATGTCCACCCTCACCCTCAGGTTGCCAGAAACAGAATTTCTGCATTTGATTAATTAGTGCTTTCATTAATTACTGTTGACAAACAAGGTGCCAAGAGCAGGAGAAACCCTGCAGGGCTGTTGAGGCTCTGCCTGCCCTTCCTGGGCTCATCAGTGAATTGATAATTAGCAATTAATTAGATGAAAAGGTTGAATTTTAATTATAATTAATTAATTAATTGAAAGAGCTGGGGATGTTTGGGTGATGTTGGAGTCTGGGATACAGAGTGTGTGCCCTTGTTTGTGATATTTAGTTTTAAGGTCCAGTGAAAACTCTGAATTTCATAGGACATGAAATATGAAAATAAGATGAAAATTTCATATAACATGGGATGTATTTCATATTTCATAGAACATGAAATTCATGGGCATGTTTTCATGGTGATACATGAGAACAAATGTTAGAAAAAGCTAAAAGTGTGTGTAGATTAAAAAGTTTTCTGGAATCACTGAGTGAAAAAGTTAGTTTAGAGAACAAGAGACAAGAGAATTTAAAAATTAAAAAAAATTGAAAATACAAAAAATAAAAAAATTAAAAATACAAAAAAAATTTAAAAAATACAAAAAATAAAAAATTCAAAAATACAAAAAATAAAAAATTTAAAAATACAAAATAATTTTAAAAATAAAAAAATTAAAAAATTTAAAAAATTAAAAAATTAAAAAATACAAAAAATAAAAAATAAAAAAATAAAAAAATAAAAAATTAAAATTTAAAAAATGCAAAAAATAAAAAATTTAAAAATACAAAAAAATTCAAAAATACTAAATAAAAAAAAATTTCAAAAAATACGAAAAATAAAAAAAATTCAAAATACAAAAAAATAAAATTTAAAAAATACAAAAAATAAAAATTTTCAAAAATAAAAAAATAAAAAATTAAAAAATACAAAAAATAAAAAAATTAAAAATACAAAAAAATACAAAAATTTAAAAATACAAAAAATAAAAAAAATTTAAAATACAAAAAAATTAAAAAATAAAAAAATACAAAAATTAAAAAATAAAAAAAATCAAAAATACAAAAAATACAAAAAATTAAAAATACAAAAAAATATTAAAAAATACAAAAAAATAAAAAATAAAAAAACACAAAAATAAAAAATACAAAAAAATTTTAAAAATTCAAAAATACAAAAAATAAAAAAATACAAAAAAATTAAAATATTAAAAAATACAAAAAAAAAAATTAAAAAAATACAAAAGAGCAGGAAACCAGGGATTTCACCTCATTCTTTACCCTTTTTTTTGCCTCCAGCTGGAGCTGGCCACAGCCAAGAGCGACATGAACCGACACCTGCACGAGTACATGGAGATGTGCAGCATGAAACGGGGGCTGGACGTGCAGATGGAAACGTGCCGCAGGCTCATCAAGGGCTCAGCAGACAGGTACCCCCCTCCTGCTGCTCCAGGACATCTCCCTGCACTTTTTATTTCAATATTTCATTTGCTGGCTGCACTATTTCAATATTTAATTTGCTGGCTGCACTATTTCAATATTTAATTTTCTGGCTGCATTTTTTTATTTCGATATTTACTTTTCTGGCTGCATTTTTTTATTTCAATATTTACTTTTCTGGCTGCATTTTTTTATTTTGATATTTAATTTTCTGCACTTTTTTATTTTGATATTTAATTGGCTGCACTTTTTTATTTTGATATTTAATTTTCTTCCTGCACTTTTTTATTTTGATATTTAATTTTATGGCTGCACTTTTTTGATATTTAATATTTAATTTTCTGGCTGCAATTTTTTGATATTTAATTTTATGGCTGCACTTATTTATTTTGATATTTAATTGTCTGGCTGCACTATTTCAATATTTAATTTTCTGGCTGCATTTTTTTATTTTGATATTTACTTTTCTGGCTGCATTTTTTTATTTTGATATTTACTTTTCTGGCTGCATTTTTTTATTTTGATATTTAATTTTCTGCACTTTTTAAATTTTGATATTTAATTTTCTGGCTGCATTTTTTTATTTCGATATTTAATTTTCTGGCTGCATTTTTTTTTATTTTGATATTTAATTTTCTGCACTTTTAAATTTTGATATTTAATTTTCTGGCTGCTGTTTTTCCCTGCAGGAATTCTCCATCCCCCAGCTCCGTAGCCAGCAGCGACTCAGGAAACACAGACGAAATCCAGGACGATTTGGACAGAGAGACGGACGTGGAGCCCATGGTCAGCTGATAGGAAATGGGAAGAATTCCAGCAAAAAAAAAAATTCAGATTCCAAACCAATTGCTGGGGGAAAAGGTGAAAAAACTGGAGAGCCCCTGCAGAGGAACTCTGATTCCTACACAAATCCCCTCCCTCCCAAGGATTGGTGCTGTACATTTCTATTCTTCAAAGCAGAAATGCAGAATTCTGTAGGAAAATGCGGTGTTTTAATTGTGCCTTTGCCCCAAGCTGAGCCACTTGGAGCTCCAGTGGAATATTAATAGCAGGTGTTTTTATAAAGAGAAATAAATATTGTATTATTTAAAATAAAAACCAACCAAGCAAAGGTGGTTTTGGCAGGGTGGTGCTGGAGAAGCTCTGGGTATTTCAGTAAGATTCTGGTTTTTGGTGAACTGCTGAACTGATTGGCAAAGCAACACTTTTGGCAAAAAAAAAAGAGATGGTTGTGGTGTAATTAGGAATGTCTGGCACAAAAAAAAATGGAAAAAAAATAAAGGAAAAGGAAAATAAAAATGAAAATGTAAAGGAAAATTAAAAGGAAAGGGAAAGGGAAAAGGAAAATGAAAAGGGAAGGGAAAGGAAAAGATAAAGAGATAAAGATAAAGAAGAAAGAAAAAGGAAAAGGAAAAGAAAAAGATAAAGAGATAAAGATAAAGAAAAAAAGAAAAAGGAAGAGGAAAAGGAAAAGAAAAATAAAAATTAAAATATAAAGATAGAGATAAAGAGATAAAGAGATAAAGAGATAAAGAGATAAAGAGATAAAGAGATAAAGAGATAAAGATAAAGATAAAGATAAAGATAAAGATAAAGATAAAGATAAAGATAAAGATAAAGATAAAGATAAAGAGATAAAGATAAAGGAAAAGAAAAATGAAAAGAAAAAGGAAAAGATAAAGAGATAAAGAGATAAAGATAAAGATGAAGATGAAGATAAAGATAAAGATAAAGAAAAAAAGAAAAAGAAAAAGGAAGAGGAAAAGGAAAAGAAAAAGAAAAATGAAAAGAAAAAGGAAAAGATAAAGAGATAAAGATAAAGATAAAGATAAAGATAAAGATAAAGATAAAGATAAAGATAAAGATAAAGATAAAGATAAAGATAAAGATAAAGATAAAGATAAAGATAAAGATAAAGAAAAAAGAAAAAGAAAAAGGAAGAGGAAAAGGAAAAGAAAAATGAAAAGGAAAAGATAAAGAGATAAAGATAAAGGAAAAGAAAAATGAAAAGAAAAAGGAAAAGATAAAGATAAAGAGATAAAGATAAAGATAAAGAAAAATGAAAAGGAAAAGGAAAAAATAAAGATAAAGATAAAGAAAAAAAGAAAAAGAAAAAAAGAAAAAGAAAAAGATTTGCCTCCAAATGGAACTGCAAACATTTAAAAGTGGCTTTGGAGAGAGCTGGCAGGGCAAAGCAGTTCTAGAAAATTCGCAGGGTTTTTCTCCACCTGACTTTTTTTTGGGGTGAGGGAACCTTTGGGATTTGTCCAAGGTTTCTGCTGGACTCAGCTCGGTGGCAAAGCAAGGAGGGTTAATGCTGGTGGTGGGGGGAACATCACTGAGTAATTTCTATGCAAAAAACCATAAAAACAAACAAAACAACAACAACAAAAGCTGGCCTTATTTCTATGGAATGTTTTATCCCTTGGGAAAAGGCAAATTTGCACACTTGGATGTGTGTGGAGCTCCTTTGGAGGTGGAATTTGTGGATCACAACGCCTTTGTTTCCAGTGCTTGGATTAGGATTGGAATCAGCCCTTCAGCTCCTTGCTGGTTGGTGTCTTTTATTTTTTATTCAGGGTTTTGTTGTGTTATTTTATTTTATTTTATTTTATTTTATTTTATTTTATTTTATTTTATTTTATTTTATTTTATTTTATTTTATTTTATTTTATTTTTGTTTTATTTTATTTTATTTTATTTTACTTTATTTAATTTCATTTAATTTAATTTTACTTTATTTTATTTTATTTTACTTTATTTTATTTTATTTTACTTTATTTTATTTTATTTTATTTTATTTTATTTTATTTTATTTTACTTTACTTTATTTTATTTTATTTTACTTTACTTTATTTTATTTTATTTTATTTTATTTTATTTTATTTTATTTTATTTTATTTTATTTTATTTTATTTTATTTTATTTTATTTTATTTTATTTTATTTTATTTTATTTTATTTTATTTTTGTTTTATTTTATTTTATTTTATTTTACTTTATTTAATTTCATTTAATTTAATTTTACTTTATTTTATTTTATTTTACTTTATTTTATTTTATTTTACTTTATTTTATTTTATTTTATTTTATTTTATTTTATTTTATTTTACTTTACTTTATTTTATTTTATTTTACTTTACTTTATTTTATTTTATTTTATTTTATTTTATTTTATTTTATTTTATTTTATTTTACTTTACTTTACTTTACTTTACTTTATTTTATTTTACTTTACTTTACTTTACTTTATTTTATTTTATTTTATTTTATTTTATTTTATTTTATTTTATTTTATTTTATTTTATTTTACTTTACTTTACTTTACTTTACTTTACTTTACTTTACTTTATTTTATTTTATTTTATTTTATTTTACTTTACTTTACTTTACTTTATTTTATTTTACTTTATTTTATTTTATTTTACTTTACTTTACTTTACTTTACTTTATTTTATTTTATTTTATTTTACTTTATTTTATTTTACTTTATTTTATTTTATTTTGAGCAGTTTGCAGGTTTTTCCTTCACTGCCAGGGAGAAATCTCCATTTTCTGCTGATGTGTGGAGCGAGGAGCAGGTGAAGAATAAACCAGATGTGGGAGCCAGGATTTGGGAGAGCTCCAGAACACTGGAAAACGCTGAAAAATCCCTTTTAGGGCACAGAAAACCAAACCCCAAACCTCCCCTAGAGCTGGGGAGGAACTTTCTCTGTGAGAAAAGCAGCAAAACCTTGGCTTTGCCCATTTTTCTGTATTTTTTACCCAGGAAAACTCCAGCACCACTGAGTTAAAATGGGAATTGTTGGAGGAAACTCTTAATTCCTGAATTAAAATGAGAATTGTTGGAGGAAACTCTTAATTCCTGAGTTAAAATGAGAATTGTTGGAGGAAACTCTTAATAATTCCTGAGTTAAAATGAGAATTGTTGGAGGAAACTCTTAATTCCTGAGTTAAAATGAGAATTTTTGGAGGAAACTCTTAATAATTCCTGAGTTAAAATGGGAATTTTTGGAGGAAACTCTTAATTCCTGAGTTAAAATGAGAATTGTTGGAGGAAACTCTTAATTCCTGAGTTAAAATGAGAATTGTTGGAGGAAACTCTTAATTCCTGAGTTAAAATGGGAATTTTTGGAGGAAACTCTTAATAATTCCTGAGTTAAAATGAGAATTGTTGGAGGAAACTCTTAATTCTCGAGTTAAAATGGGAATTGTTGGAGGAAACTCTTAATTCCTGAGTTAAAATGGGAATTGTTGGAGGAAACTCTTAATTCCTGAGTTAAAATGAGAATTGTTGGAGGAAATTGTTAATTCCTGAGTTAAAATGAGAACTGTTGGAGGAAACTCTTAATTCCTGAGTTAAAATGGGAATTGTTGGAGGAAACTCTTAATTCCTGAGTTAAAATGGGAATTGTAGCACCTCAGCCAGGTAAAAACAGGGTAATAAACCTCAGCCAATAATTTTTTTGTTTGTTTTTAAGCCAAAATTGAGGTTGTAGTTTGCTGCCCAGAGGCAGATGTGGGGTTGGAACTCGGTAAATACCAAATGTGTTTTCTTCAGCCTGCCAGGGAGTTTGGAAAGTGAGGGAAAGGCAGGGAAAATCCCAATTTCAGCGTTATGGAAAAGCAAAATGAGCTTCCCAAGTGGTGTTCCCAACTTCTGGAGCGTTGATCCGGGATCTGTGGATCCACACAGAGCTCAGGTGTGTTGGAAAATAAACATTCCTGGCTGGAAATTCCTCAGCTTGGGGGGTTCCTGCTGGAACCTTCCTTCCCAAGAATCCTTCCCAAGAATCCTTCATTCCCAGGAATCTTTCCTTCCCAGGAATATTTCCTTCCCAGGAATATTTCCTTCCCAAGAATCCTTCTTTCCCAGGAATCCTTCCTTCAGGGGAATCTTTCCTTCCCAGGAATCATTCCCATGAATCCTTCCTTCCCAGGAATCATTCCCAGGAATCCTTCCTTAACAGGAATCTTTCCTTCCCAGGAATCCTTCCTTCCCAGAAAACAACTCATTCCTGGCTGGAAATTCCCCTGGAGTTCCACTCTGGAACTGAGGAGTTCCTGCTGGAACACAGGAATCCTTCCTTCCCAGGAATCCGTCATTCCCAGGAATCTTTCCTTCATTTGAATCCTTCCTTCCCAGGAATCCTTCCCAGGAATCTTTCCTTCATTTGAATCCTTCCTTCCCAAGAATCCTTCATTCCCAGGAATCCTTCCCAGGAATCATTCCTTCATTTGAATCCTTCCTTCCCAGGAATCTTTCCTTCCCGGGAATCCTTCATTCCCAGGAATGTTTCCTTCCCAGAAAACAACTCATTCCTGGCTGGAAGCTCCTCTGGAGTTCCACTCTGGAATTGAGGAGTTCCTGCTGGAACACGGGAATTCTTCCTTCATGGGAATCCTTCCTTCCCAAGAATCCTTCATTCCCAGGAATCTTTCCTTCATTTGAATCCTTCCTTCCCAGGAATCCTTCCTGGGAATCCTTCCTTCCCAGGAATCCTTCATTCCCAGGAATCCTTCCTTCCCAGGAATCTTTCCTTCATTTGAATCCTTCCTTCCCAGGAATCCTTCATTCCCAAGCATCCTTCCTTCCCAGGAATCTTTCCTTCAGGGGAATCTTTCCTTCCCAAGAATCCTTCCTACCCGGGAATCCCTCCTGCCCAGGAATCCCTCATTCCCAGGAATCTTTCCTTCCCAGGAATCCTTCCTTCCCAGAAAACAACTCATTCCTGGCTGGAAATTCCTCTGGAATTCCACTCTGGAACTGGGGGGTTCCTGCTGGAACACGGGAATCCTTCCTTCATGGGAATCCTTCCTTCCCAGGAATCCTTCATTCCCAGGAATCCTTCATTCCCGGGAATCCTTCCCAGGAATCCCTCCTTCCCAAGAATCCTTCATTCCCAGGAATCATTCCTTCATTTGAATCCTTCCTTCCCAGGAATCCTTCATTCCCAGGAATCCTTCCTTCCCAGAAAACAACTCATTCCTGGCTGGAAATTCCTCTGGAGTTCCACTCTGGAACTGAGGAGTTCCTGCTGGAACACAGGAATCCTTCCTTCATGGGAATCCCTCATTCCCAGGAATCCTTCATTCCCAAGAATCCTTCCTTCCCAGGAATCTTTCCTTCATTTGAATCCTGCCTTCCCAGGAATCCTTCCCAGGAATCCTTCATTCCCAGGAATCTTTCCTTCCCAGGAATCTTTACTTCCCAGGAATCCTTCCTTCCCGGGAATCCTTCCTTCCCAGAAAACAACTCATTCCTGGCTGGAAATTCCTCTGGAATTCCACTCTGGAACTGGGGGGTTCCTGCTGGAACACGGGAATCCTTCCTTCATGGGAATCCTTCCTTCCCAGGAATCCTTCCTTCCCAGGAATCCTTCCTAAACAGGAATCCTTCCTTCATGGGAATCCTTCCTTCCCGAGAATCATTCCTTCCTGGGAATCTTTCCTTCATGGGAATCCTTCTTTCCCAGGAATCCTTCCTTCCCAAGAATCCTTCATTCCCAGGAATCTTTCCTTCATTTGAATCCCTCATTCCCAAGAATCTTTCCTTCCCAGGAATCCCTCATTCCCAGGAATCTTTTTCCTTCCCCTCCTGTGTTGCTGGCAGCTCCATGTCCCACCTGGCAGCAGCTTTGCTTCCACGGGGCTCTGAGGATTTCCCAGCCTTTTCCAGCCTGGGAACCAGGCAGATCCATGAGGATCCACATGAGGATCAGCTGAGGATCCACAGATCCTCATTTTCTCCATGGATCCACGGATATTCCCGTGCTGAGAGGGGCTCCAGAGCCTGCTCTGTCCTGGAAATGTAGATAACTTTTTTCTCTGGAATAGAAACCTCATTCCTGTTATTCCTTAGGTGGCCAAAGTGGTAAATGTGATGTTCACGAGGGGGCTGGGATTGGGAGGGGGGATTTGGGGGATTTTTTGGGGCTGCATGTTTGAAATCTGTGATCTGAAGGGTTTGGAGAGGTTTGGAATCTGCAATCTGAAGGGTTTGGAATCTGCAATCTGAAGGGTTTGGAAAGGTTTGGAATCTGCAATCTGAAGGGTTTGGAAGGATTTGGAAGTTCAGCTGCTCCTGAGGCTGAGGAATTGTCTGCCAGGAATGCTCCTGGAGCCTGTTCCTGCTCCTCTCATCCCAGGAATGCTCCTGGAGCTCCAGGAATGCTCCCAGAGCCTGTTCCTGCTCCTCTCACCTTGGGAATGTGTCCTGGAGCCTGTTCCTGCTCCTCTCATCCCAGGAATGTTCCTGGAGCTCCAGGGATGCTCCCAGAGCCTGTTCCTGCTCCCCTCACCTTGGGAATGTTCTTGGAGCCTGTTCCTGGCTCTCTTCCCCCCAGGAATGCTCCTGGAGCTCCAGGAATGTTCCTGGAGCCTGTCCCTGCTCTTCTCATCCCGGGAATGTTCCTGGAGCCCCAGGAATGTTCCTGGAGCCTGTCCCTGCTCCTCTCACCCTGGGAATGCTCCTGGAGCTCCAGGAATGCTCCTGGAGCCTGTTCCTGCTCCTCTCATCCCAGGAATGTTCCTGGAGCCTGTCCCTGCTCCCCTCACCCTGGGAATGTTCCTGGAGCCTGTCCCTGCTCCCCTTTTCTCCAGGAATGCTCCTGGTTTGTTCTTTTTCCTTAAAACTCAGCATCCCAGTAGGAAAAAGGCCGAGTGTTCCCAAAGCCAGGAGCTGGAGCTGTTGTGCTGAGGACAGGGAATTCCTGGAGCAGGAATTTGGGATAGAGTGAAGAGGAACTCCTGCAGCTGAGGACAGGGAATTCCCAGAGCAGGAATTCAGGATAATGTGAGGAGGAACTCCTGCAGTTAAGGACAGGGAATTCCCAAAGCAGGAATTCTGTTTGGGAAAAGGGAGGACAGGGAATTCCCAGAGCAGGAATTCTGTGTAGGATAAGGGAGGACAGGGAATTCCTGGAGCAGGAATTTGGGATAATGTGAGAAAGAACTCCTGCAGTTAAGGACAGGGAATTCCTGGACCAGGAATTCTGTTTGGGAAAAGGGAGGACAGGGAATTCCCAGAGCAGGAATTTGGGATAGAGTGAAGAGGAACACCTGCATTTAAGGACAGGGAATTCCCAGAGCAGGAATTCAGGTATAGGATAAGGGAGGACAGGGAATTCCCAGAGCAGGACTCTTGTGACTTTGACAGATCAAAACTTGCCAGAGAGAGAAAAAAAACACCACCAACAAAAAGAATTTAATTGTAAAAATGCTGGAAATGATTTTGATGACCTCTTTCTTTTTTTTTCCTTTGTAAAGCTGTAAATACTTTATTTTTTGTTTTCTATTCTTAATGGGGTGTCATATTGACACGTTTTTAGATTTACAATCAGGAAAAAATCCTCCTCATCCTTCCTCATTTTTTTAAAAGGGGATTTCAAGGAAGCAAATTTTTTTTTGCTCGTTAGGAGTGTAACTAATAGATCAAATTCCTAAACTGGGTTTGTACAAAAAAAAAAAAACGTTTTCAGTGAACAAAATGGCAGTTTGTGGATGCATGTCCTTCAAAAATATCCAAAGAATAACGTGGTACAAATGTTTTAAAGAATAATGTGGTACAAACTTATTTTTCAAAGATGTAGTGACGATCATCTTAGTTCACACAAGATAAAAAAAAAATCAAAATTCTTTTAAAACAAAAAAAAAAAGTGTTTGGGGAGGGGAGAAATGTAATGAAACTCATTAAGCTAAAGGTGTAACCTATTTATAAAAACACAGTATATATTCTATTTTTATTAGAGGTTTTTAAAGTGCAAACAGATCTCTGTTGGCAGATTCAGTCGTTCCCTTGTAAATTCTCTCCTGCTGTGATGGGATCCCCCAAATTCTCTGATGTTTCCAAGAGTCAGGGTGGAAATAATCGGGACAGGTTTGGTTGTGGAGCACTCACAGGTTGCTTCCTCCAGGCCAGGCTTTTCTGCTTCTGCTGTGATTTAATTCCCCCAATTTAATAAATAATTATTCAAATTATTGAAAAAAAAAAAATTATTGAAAAAATTTTTAAAAATTATTATTATTTAATTCTCCTTCCCTGTGGATTTATTCCATTCCCCTGCCTGGGAGGAAAAGGTGAATCCTCCTGAATTGTGGGAGTGCAGAAACACAGGGGTTAAACTTAAATATAAATGACATTTGTACCTGCAGAGATCGGGATTAACACCACCAAACAAAGCCTGAATATGCACCCAAAGCTGCTTCTAAATTGAGATTATTTGAGTTTTCTTTTCCCCTGATCATTCCTGCCAGGAAAACCAGGAGCTGAGGAAAAGCTGGAGCGGCCGTGGGTGCTCCCAGAGTGTTTCCCTTGGCTCTGGGAACACCAGGGAATGTTTGTGTTGGAAGAGTTTTCACTTTTGGAGTGCTTCATTTTAGAGCTGAGCATTTAAAGAATGATTTATCCTGGTTAAATGAAGAGATTCCACTTCCTCCACCAGGCAGGAACATCCCAGGGAGGATTTCCCACCTTTAAAATCAGGAATTTTGGGGTTTTTTTGGTTTTTTTTTTTAATCCTTCTGCAAGGGGACACGCAGCTTTTAAAACTCTTTTTGGCTGGCAACACCAAAAACAAAACAAAAAAAAAATAAAATAAAAAATCCAAAACGAATCAAAAGCAAACTGTTGATTCCAAGTTTGAGGCTTCAACCTGGGAATTCCTCCTGGTGGGAATTAGAGAGGGGAGCTGAGCACTGCCTGCCAAATTCCTGCTGGGAATGGGATGGGAATGGGAACACTCAGTGAAGGAAAATCTGACCCTTCCCTGCTGTTCTCCTGCCAGTTCAGCCAGCTTTTCAAAGCTTCTCTTTGGAAGGAGCAGCAAAAATTGTGTTTTATTGTGGTTATTTGATTGCAGAAATCACAATTTCCCCCTAATTTGAGGCACTCCACAGTGAAACACTCAGGGAAGGGGGTGTTTGTGTTGTGAAGCTCCCTGTTTATTTATTTTTGGGGAAATCACGGTGTTAATGGTTAAAACAAACCCTGGGGTGGCTTCAAACCGTGGCAGAACAATCCCAGAGCACGGTGCCACAAACCCAGACTTCCACCCCCCCAAAAAAACCCCAAATTTCTGTTTTATTGAAGATTTAGGGCAGCTCACACACTCCTTCGTGTAACACCAAAAAAACCTCAACAGCCCAGTCCCTAAAAACGCCTTCCCCTGGTTAAATGTAACGACCTTCTGCCAAAAAAATGATTATTTATTATTTAAATGTTAAATAATATTTAATATTTAAATGTTAAATAATATTTATTATTTAAATATTAAATAATATTTAATATCGTGTCGGAGTGGAGGGAATCGACGCCTCGTCCCTCCTGCTGTGTCACTTCTTGTTGTTGGTTCCTCTTGAGGTTTCTTTTATCCCCCAAGGAGCTGCCGATGGTGTGGGAACAGCCCCCTGGTTACCGTGTAAATATTGTGCTTTATATTCTGTATATTAGCTCATTTTAATGACAAAGACTGGACTGGTGCTGGTGGGGGAAAGGCCGGAGGATGAGCCCGGGATGGGGCTGGAATTCTGCGCTGGGAAGGGAAAGCACGGCTGGATTTGGGACCGAGAAATGCTTTGGGAATCTTGCAGGGCAGGAGGAGCCCCGAGAAGAACTCGCCAGGAGCTCCCTCCCGCCCTGCGCCCAGGATTTGCTGCCTTTCCCTTTTTTTAGTGCCAAAACCGAACCCATCGCCCCCTCCCGGGACTGCTGGTGGCTCCCTGGCCAGCTGTGGTGGCCAGATGTGGTGGCCAGATGTGTCCAGCCATGTCCAAACAGTGTCCAGCTGTGTCCTGCTGTGTCCAGCTGTGTCCAGCTGTGGTGGCCAGCTGTGTCCAGCTGTGTCCTGCTGTGTCCTGCTGTGTCCAGCTGTGGTGGCCAGCTGTGTCCTGGCTGTGTCCTGGCTGTGTCCAGGCATGTCCAGCTGTGTCCAGCTGTGTCCTGCTGTGGTGGCCAGCTGTGTCCTGGCTGTGTCCTGGCTGTGTCCAGGCATGTCCAGCTGTGTCCTGCTGTGTCCTGGCTGTGTCCAGGCATGTCCAGCTGTGTCCAGCTGTGTCCTGCTGTGTCCTGGCTGTGTCCAGCTGTGGTGTCCAGCTGTGTCCTGGCTGTGTCCAGCTGTGGTGTCCTGCTGTGTCCAGCCAGTGTCCAGCCAGTGTCCAGCTGTGTCCTGGCTGTGTCCAGCTGTGTCCTGTTGTGTCCAGCCAGTGTCCAGCTGTGGTGTCCAGCTGTGTCCTGGCTGTGTCCTGCTGTGGTGTCCTGCTGTGTCCAGCCAGTGTCCAGCCAGTGTCCAGCTGTGTCCAGCTGTGTCCAGGCATGTCCAGGCTGTGTCCAGCCAGTGTCCAGCCGCATCCAGCTGTGTCCAGCCAGTGTCCAGCTGTTGTGTCCAGCTGTGTCCAGCCATGTCCAGCTGTATCCAACCAATGTCCAGCTGTGTCCAGCCATGTCCAGCCGTGTCCAGCTGTGTCCAGCTGTGTCCAACCAATGTCCAGCTGTGTCCAGCCATGTCCAGCTGTGTCCAGCTGTGTCCAGCTCCATCCAGCTCCATCCAGCTGTGTCCAGCTGTGTCCAGCTGTGTCCATCTCTCCGTCCTGCCCAGGCCAGCGCTCAGCCCCCAGGGCTGGGAGCTGTCCATGAAACAGGTCCCAGTCGGTCTCTGGTGACGAGGAAAACCACAAAAATCTATAAAATAAACACCAGGCTCCTGGTTGAACGGCTCTGCGTGTTAATCCTTGGGGTGGAAAACAAGGAAAACATGGAAAAGCAAAAGGATTCGTGTCTGGGGAGGGAGGGACAATCCTCATTTCTGAAAATCTGCCCAGCCCAGGTTATTTGGGGTCCTAAAATAACCCAAACTCCCCTCAGAACGAGGCTCCTTCAGCTGCTGCTCTTGAAACTCGGCTCTCCTTGGAAATTAAAATCCCCCTGCCCACCTCAGCCTCCTCCTGGCCACCTTTGGGTTAAAATCTCCCCTTTCTCGGGAATTCTCCGTCGCCAAAGGGACTCTCGGTTGCTTTTCTCTTTCTCCCCGCCCAGATCCTCTCCCGGAGGGCTCAGTCCCAGCCGCTGTTCTGCTCGCTTTGGTTTTGTTGTTGGTTTTTTTTTGCCCGAATTTTCCCTTTTTTAAACCATTTTTGGCTCCCGCCCGCGCCCCGCCCCTTCCCGCGCGCCGCGCGCGCCACCGCCCCCCGCTCCGGGCGCAACCATCGCCGCGCTGGGGGGGGGGGGAACGCGCCGCTGGGGACACCCCACAAATACCGCGCTGCCTTGGGGGGGGACACGGCCCTCACCCTCACCTACAGCGAGCGGTGAGCTCGGAGCCGCCCTCGGGGTTTAATTAATTTATTAATTAATTAATGATTGTGTTTTCCCCCCCCCGCACCCCCCCCTCAGCGCGGTGGGTAGTGGCGGCCGCGGGCCGGGAGCGCGGCGGGGCCGGGATGTGGCGGCAGCTGAGGGCGCTGAGGGGCTGCGGGTGAGTGTGGGGTCCTTTCCTTTCCTTTCTTTTCCCTTCCTTTCCTTTCTTTTTTCCCTTCCTTTCCTTTCTCTCCCCTTCCTTTCCTTTTCCTTCCCTTTCCTGGCTCCCTTCCCGGGTGCCGCTCCTGCCATCCCCTCTCCTGCCGGGACCCGTCCCGCTGCCAGCCGCGGGCACCGCCAGCCCTCAGTTCCCCTTGTTTTCCCCTCTTTGCCAGTTCCTCTTGTTTCCTCCTCTTTTCCTGCCCTTTTCCCCCTCGTTTTCCCCTTTGTTTTTCCCTCCCTCCCCCCGTTTTCCACAGTTTACCCCTTGTTTTCTCCTTCACCCTTGTTTCCACCTGTTTTCCACTGCTTCCTCCTGCTTTTCCCCCTTGCTTTCCCCCCTTTCCTCCTTGCTTTCTCTTTTTTCCTCCCTCTTTTTACCCTTGTCTCCCCGCTTTCCCCCTCGTTTTTCCCCTTGTTTTCCCTTCATTTTTCTCCCATTTCCCCCGTTTTTTGGTGGGTGTTATCCTGAATTACAGCCGGGGCTGGGCGGCTGCCAAGGCTCCGCTGTCCCCGGGGCACTCCGGGGGTGCCAGGCCGGCTTTTGCCCCCTGGACTTTGCCAGGAGCCGGCGGAACATTGCGATATTGGAGCTCATCCTGGCCTCATCCTTTAGAAATCCCTTTCCCAGCGCTTTTTTCCCCATCGTGGAGAAGGGGTGGTGGGGCTGGAGGCTCGGTTCTGGCATCCCCATCCAGCGGGAGGGATGGAGCGGGGGATGGATGGGGAAGGCAGCCCGGGATGGATGGAGGTGTCCCCGGGATGGAGGTGTCCCCGGGATTGAGATGCTCCCAGGACTGAGGTGTTCCCAGGACTGAGGTGTTCCCAGGGTTGAGGTGTCCCCAGAATTGAGGTGTCCCCAGGATTGAAGTTTCCCCAGGATTGAGGTGTTCCCAGGACTGAGGTTTCCCCAGGATTGAGGTGTCCCCGGGATTGAGGTGTCCCCAGGATTAAGATGTTTCCAGGATTGAGGTTTCCCCAGGGTTGAGGTGTCCCCAGGATTGAGGTGTCCCCAGGACTGAGGTGTCCCCAGGATTGAAGTGTCCCCAGGATTGAGGTGTCCCCAGGATTAAGGTTTCCCCAGAATTGAGGTGTCCCTGGGATTGAGGTGTTCCCGGGATTAAGATGCTCCCAGGATTGAGGTGTCCCCAGGACTGAGGTGTCCCCAGGACTGAGGTGTCCCCAGGATTGAGGTGTCCCCAGGACTGAGGTGTCCCCAGGACTGAGGTGCTCCCAGGATTGAAGTTTCCCCAGGACTGAGGTGTCCCCAGGATTGAGGTGTCCCCAGAGTTGAGGTGTTCCCGGGATTAAGATGCTCCCAGGACTGAGGTGTCTCCAGGACTGAGGTGTCCCCAGAGTTGAGGTGTCCCCAGGATGGAGGTGTCCCCAGGATTGAGGTGTCCCCAGGACTGAGGTGTCCCCAGGACTGAGGTGTCCCCAGGATTAAGGTGTCCCCAGAATTGAGGTGTCCCCAGAATTGAGGTGTCCCCAGGATTGAGGTGTCCCCAGGATTAAGGTGTCCCCAGGATTAAGGTGTCCCCAGGATGGAGGTGTCCCCAGGATTGAGGTGTCCCCAGGATTAAGGTGTCCCCAGGATTAAGGTGTCCCCAGGATTAAGGTGTCCCCAGGACTGAGGTGTTCCCAGGACTGAGGTGTCCCCAGAATTGAGGTGTCCCCAGGATTAAGATGCTCCCAGGATTGAGGTGTCCCCAGAATTGAGGTGTCCCCAGGATTAAGGTGTCCCTGGGATGCTGGGGAAGGAGGGAACGGGGGGATTGCAGCGGTTCCTGTCCTGCCCCTGTCCCAGGCGGAGATGGCAGCACCGCCCGGCCATCCAGGTGACCAACGAGCCCATTCTGGAGTTCAAGCCGGGGAGCCCCGAGCGAGCGGCGCTGCAGAAGGTACCAGCGCTGGGATTTGGGGATTTTTGGGGCTGGAAGGGTCTGGTTTGTGCTGCGCTGCTCTCCCTGGTGTGACAACCCCATCCTGCCTAGCTCCTGTGGGCACCCCATGCCCTGGAGCCTGTTCCCAGTGGGAAGGGGGATGGAGGGCAGCTGGAGCAGGGGGGAGCTGCTCCCACCACGTTCTCTCTGCCAGGCCCTCGCTGACCTGAAGGGCAAGACCGAGGAGATCCCGTGTGTCATCGGGGGGGAGGAGGTGTGGACACCCACAGTGAGGTACCAGCTCTCGGTGAGTCCTTAAACTCTCATTAAATGGGGGAGAACAGAGCAGGACTGGGACTGCTTCCTACAGAGCCTTTTCTTCTCTTCCCAGCCCTTTAACCATGCACACAAGGTGGCCAAGTACTGCTATGCCAGCAAGGTGAGTGCACCTCTCTGTCCCTGTCCCCTTTCCTGGCTGTTTTTTGGGGAAGCAGCAGCGCTTGGCCTGGGTCTAGCAAGTGAAAGGCATTCTGTGAGCCTTTCCAAGCCCCTAAGATCCTGGAATAAACCCCCACCTGCACATTTGGGGTTGTGATGGCACCAGTGGTTTGTGCCTGGGGTGGATGGTGACCCCTTGCTTTTCCCTGAGAGCTGGTGGTGGAGAGGAACCTGGAGAAGTTCCTCCTTGCTGCCTTTTCCCCTTTGCCTCCGCAGGAGCTCATTAACAAAGCCATTAACGCTGCCTTGGCAGCCAGGAAGGAATGGGACCTGAAACCTGTGCAGGACCGGGCCCAGATCTTCCTGAGGGCGGCCGACATGCTGAGCGGCCCGCGGCGAGCTGAAGTGCTGGCCAAGACCATGGTGGGACAGGTAGGAGGTGCAGGAGAAGCTGGGGGAGCAGGAGGGAGCTGGGGGGAGCAGGAGAAGCTTTGGGGAGCTGGGGGGAGCAGGAGGGAGCTGGGGGAAGCAGGAGGGAGCTGGGGGAAGCTGAAGGGAGCTGGGGGAAGCTGAAGGGAGCTGGGGGAAGCAGGAGGGAGCTGGGGGGAGCAGGAGGGAGCTGGGGGAAGCAGGAGGGAGCTGGGGGAAGCAGGAGGGAGCTGGGGGAAGCAGGAGGGAGCTGGGGGAAGCTGGAGGGGCTGCCTGGGTGGGTTTTGGCCGTGGGGAATGGCTGGAGGTGCTCAGGGTGATCCTCACTCCTTGCTGCTCAGGATTAACGTTTAGGCTGTGCGGGATCTTTGGGATCTGAGCTTGGGAGGGGCACCCCACAGCAGAACTGCTGCATTCCCCCTTCCCCTCACGGCCTGGGACCTCTCCCCTTGCAGGGTAAGACGGTGATCCAGGCGGAGATCGACGCCGCTGCCGAGCTCATCGACTTCTTCCGCTTCAACGCCAAGTACGCGCTGGAGCTGGAGCAGAGCCAGCCCCTCAGCGTGGACATCAGCACCAACTCCATGGTGTACCGGGGGCTGGAGGTGAGCTGAGCCCCCCCTGCCCCACGTGGGGTCACTCCTGGGGGGCAGGAGGCTCCCAATGCTCCCTGTCCCTCCACAGGGGTTCGTGGCTGCCGTGTCCCCCTTCAACTTCACGGCCATCGGGGGGAACCTGGCGGGGGCTCCGGCGCTGATGGTGAGTCCTGGGGGGACAGGGGGACAGGGGGGGACAGGACAGGGGGACAGGGCAGTCCAGGGAAAGGTTGGGACAGAAATCCCAGCCCTCAGGTTTGGCTGGGCTGGGCTGGGGTGGGCAGGGAGGGAGCTGAGCCTCCCTGGGGCTGTTCCACAGACACACCTGGGGCCTCTCGGACCCCTTGACCCAATCAGCAGTGAGACTTTAATTAACACATCCCAGTGTCTGCATTTTCTGTGTGATGGGAGAAGTGCTGGAAAAGCTCAAACTGCCCAAACCTGGCCTTGTGAGGTTTTTGTTCAAGGTGTGCTTTCCTTCCCAGGCTGGGTTTGGGATCTGGGAATAAACACGGCAGGGGTTTGATTTCCTACCTGGGATCCGGGAATAAACACAGCAGAGGTTTGATTTCCTACCTGGAATCTGGGAATAAACACAGCAGAGGTTTGATTTCCTACCTGGAATCTGGGAATAAACACAGCAGAGGTTTGATTTCCTACCTGGGCTCTGGAAATAAACACAGCAGAGGTTTGATTTCCTACCTGGGCTCCAGGTGCTGTCAGGACATGAAAGTGTAACCAGTTTGTAGCTGCTCACATTCCTCTGGGATGACACTTCTTGGGTGCAGTGGTTGTGTTAGGGCCAAGGAAGACAAGGGCAGGCCCAGGAGCTGCGAAAAAATATCCAAAAAAATTCAAAGTATTGGTAAAAAGCATTTCTGCACATTCCTGCTTGTGTCCCAGCCCATGGAGCACAGGAGCCTCTGTGACAGTAATAACCTGGTGAATTGGGGCCAGGAATAATTAATTTATTGTTGCACTAGGAAAGGAAAAAAAAACCTCAACAAATTGTCCTTGTCTTTGCTAATTAGGCTCGGATTTCCTGCTGGCCCCAAAGAGGCTGGAGAACACGGAGCTTTTATTTGGGAAGATCACATTTAAGTGAGAGTGGAGCATTTGTGTAGGGGGAGAGGGCAAAGTCACCATGGGAGGATTCCTGGGGAGAAATCTCCCTTCTTCCCACCCCGGGATCTGAGGGAGACACCCCTTGGCTTTGGGAAATCTGGCGATGAGCTCCTCCCAGAGCGGCTGAGCCCTGCTGGGACGGCACAAACAGCTCGGTGTGACAATCTGGGACATCCCGTGGCTCACCCTGCTCGGGGTGACAATGAGTTCCCAGCAGGGTGAGGCAGCAGAAGGCAGCAGGACATGGAAAAGCTCAGCAGCAGGGGGCACCTGGAATTACAGTTTGCTTTGTAGGGGGATGTTAATTAGAGCCTGAGTGTTTCCATCATCACAGGGGGATTAGACGCCGGAGAGATCCATGCAGGCAGTCCTGGGGACGGGATTTCCTCGGGATCAGAGCGGTCCAGGATGCTGGGAATGCTGTGGCTGGGATTTCCCAGCTGCCTGTGGGTTTCTGCAGGGTGTGGATTATTCCTCTGGGTGTTTGCTGTGGATTATTCCTCTGGATGTTTGCTGTGGTTTATTCCTCTGGATGTTTGCTGTGGATTATTATTCCTCTGGATGTTTGCTGTGGATTATTCCTCTGGATGTTTGCTGTGGATTGTGGTTTATTCCTCTGGGTGTTTGGTGTGGATTATTATTCCTCTGGATGTTTGCTGTGGATTATTATTCCTCTGGGTGTTTGGTGTGGTTTATTCCTCTGGATATTTGGTGTAGTTTATTCCTCTGAATGTTTGGTGTGGATTATTATTCCTCTGAATGTTTGCTGTGGATTATTCCTCTGGGTGTTTGGTGTGGATTATTCCTCTGGATGCTTGGAGTGGTTTATTATTCCTCTGAATGTTTGCTGTGGTTTATTCCTCTGAATGTTTGCTGTGGATTGTGGTTTATTCCTCTGGATGTTTGCTGTGGTTTATTATTCCTCTGGATGTTTGCTGTGGTTTATTATTCCTCTGGATGTTTGCTGTGGTTTATTATTCCTCTGGATGTTTGCTGTGGATTATTCCTCTGGATGTTTGCTGTGGATTATTCCTCTGGGTGTTTGGAGGGGAAGGATTGGAGTGATCCAGGAAGGATTGGAGTGATCCAGGAAGGATTGGAGTGATCCAGGAAGGAGCAGTGCCCAGGAAGGATTGGAGAGGCCCAGGAAGGATTGGAGGGGCCCAGGAAGGATTGGAAGGGTCCAGGAAAGATTGGAGGGGTCCAGGAAGGATTGGAGGGGTCCAGGAAGGATTGGAAGGGTCCAGGAAGGATTGGAGTGATCCAGGAAGGATTGGAGGGGCCCAAGAAGGATTGGAGTGATCCAGGAAGGATTGGAGGGGTCCAGGAAGGATTGGAGTGATCCAGGAAGGATTGGAGTGATCCAGGAAGGAGCAGTGCCCAGGAAGGATTGGAGTGATCCAGGAAGGAGCAGTGCCCAGGAAGGATTGGAGAGGCCCAGGAAGGAGCAGTGCCCAGGAGGGAGCTTTTCCTGCACAACAAAAGGATTTTCTCCTGGAAAAAACAAGAGTTTTCTCCTGGAAATCAGGAGTCAAGAGTCCAAACTCCCCGTGCAGCCCTCCCCAGGGCTGTGACCCCGTGCAGCACAGGCCAGGCCGTGTGACAGGGACACCGGGGGGGTCACAGGGAGGTGGTGGCACTGGGCCAAGGGGGTGGAGTGTCACCAGCAGAGCTCTCCAGCCCCTGCTGCTGCTCATGAATCCAGGCAGGAGGTTTGGTTTCACAAACACCTGCTGGGCCAAGCTCCTCCTGGGCAAGGCAGGGTGTGGAAGGCTGGCACAGCCTCTCTGCTGAGAGAAAAGGGGGGATTTGTGCCCCCTTTTCTCTCAGGGTGAAGGTGGGGTGTGGCTTTTTTTCCCCAAGCTGGAAAAGAAACTCCAGATCATTTTAATAAGGAGGTGATACAGGAGCAGATCCTCGTTTGAAGGCAGGGGCAGTCGTGGAGAGGCGCCCACAAAATTCACACGGGGTGAACACATCTTCATGGGTTAAAAAAATTAGCATAATTGATCAAAAATGCTAATTAGGAGGACAAGCAGTGATGCTCAAGCCCTGGCTGTGTTCTGTCCATGAAATTCATCTCCCAGAAGTTGTTCTTGGCTCTCAGGAAGAACCAAGACAGCGCTGGGGCCGCGTTCCCCCCAGGGCTTGGAGCTCTGGAATTTTTGCCTTCCCATGGAAAAAAAAAGCACTGGGAAAACCAGCCACTAACACAACAGGCTCCAAACAGATATTCAGAGGACACAGGGGAGCACAGAAAAGAACAAAAGGCTGTGAATGCCCTCTCTGGCCCGGTTTTCCAGGGAATTCTCCTCTTCCCAGGGGAACGTGGTGCTGTGGAAGCCCAGTGACACCGCCCTGCTCTCCAGCTACGCCGTCTACAAGATCCTGCTGGAGGCTGGGCTGCCCCCAAACGTGGTGCAGTTTGTGCCCTCGGATGGCCCCGAGTTTGGGGACACTGTCACCAGCTCTGAGCACTTCTGCGGCCTCAACTTCACCGGCAGCGTGCCGTAGGTTTGGGGACAGGGGACAGGGAGGGCTGGGGGCTCCTCTGGTGCCACCAGGCTGGCCTTGGGAAGGG
Organism: Poecile montanus; assembly: GCA_038429875.1. Classification (NCBI taxonomy): domain Eukaryota; kingdom Metazoa; phylum Chordata; class Aves; order Passeriformes; family Paridae; genus Poecile; species Poecile montanus. Next base: position 7,598,776 of record CM076523.1, read on the forward strand.
CCTTGGTGGCAGGGTTAGATCAAAACTGGGGTTAAACTGGTGACAGGAAGTGTCTGAGCTGGGTTTTGGTGCTGGCAGGGAGTGGTTTTAGTTCTGTGGCTGAGCTCAGGGTACAGGAGCAGCCAGAGTGGCAGTGACGCTTCCAGGGCTGCTCTGAGGCTGCTCCAGCTGGGTTTTCCCCTCCAGGTGAGTTTTCCCCCAGGTGGGTTTGCTCTCCAGGTGCGTTTTCCCCTCCAGGTGAGTTTTCCCCCAGGTAGGTTTCCCCTCCAGGTGAGTTTTCCCCCCCAGGTGAGTTTTCCCCCAGGTGGGTTTTCTCTCCAGGTGGGGTTTCCGCTCCAGGTGAGTTTTCCCCTCCAGGTGAGTTTTTCCTCAGGTGGGTTTGCTCTCCAAGTGGGTTTCCCCCAGGTGGGTTTGCTCTCCAGGTGAGTTTTCCCCCCAGGTAGGTTTCCCCCAGGTGGATTTGCTCCCAAGGTGGGTTTTCCACCCCAGATAGGTTTTCTCTCCAGGTAGGTTTCCCCCCATGTAGATTTTCCCCTCCAAGTGGGTTTTCCCTCAGGTAGATTTTCCCCCAGGTAGGTTTCCCCTCCAGATAGATTTTCCCCCAGGTAGGTTTCTCTCCAGGTGGATTTGCTCCCAAGGTGGGTTTTCCACCCCAGGTGGGTTTTCCCTCAGGTAGATTTTTTTCCCCCAGATGGGTTTCTCCCCCCAGGTAGATTTTCTCCCCAGGTGGGTTTTCTGTCCAGCTGGATTTTCCCCCCAGGTAGGTTTCCCCCCAGCTGGATTTTCCCCCCAGGTAGATTTTCCCCCCAGGTAGATTTTCCCCCCAGGTAGATTTTCCCCCCAGCTGGATTTTCCCCCCAGGTGTTTTTCCCCCCATGGGTTTGCTCCCCTGTGCTCTGGCTGTGTCCCCTGGGGTGTCAGAGGTGCTGAAGGGTCCCTGCAGGAGCTGCCAGACCCCGGGACCCCTCCCCAGGGCCGGGCCACGCTCGGCTGAGCTGGGGCTGGGCAGGTGGGAGCTCAGCGCTCCGTGTTTGTGCCTCCTGCTGCGAGGCCATTTCCATTTTTATTGTTTTCCAGACGGGTTTGTCACAGTAAACCCTGAGGGGAAGGGGGGAAAGGGGAGGAACAGAAACTTCTGGATGCTCACTCCCTGCTCCTGCAACAGTTCATTTTTAAAGCCAAGGAGCTGCTGTGGGGAGCCTTTGTTTGATACCTGTGCTCTCAGTCCCACTTCCCTGTGCAGGACATCCTGTTTTTGGGAGGGATTCCCATCAGGGCATCCTTTTTTGGGGGGATTCCCATCAGAGCATCCCATTTTGGGAGGGATTCCCATCAGGTCATCCCATTTTTTGAGGGATTCCCATCAGGACATCTCATTTTTGGGAGGGATTCCCATCAGAGCATCCCAGTTTTGGGCAGGTTTCCCATCAGATCATCCCATTTTTTGAGGGATTCCCATCAGATCATCCCATTTTTTGGAGGATTTCCCATCAGGACCCATCACCCCCCTGTGTGCAGAACCAGGAGTGCCCTGACCAGCTCCTCCCTCCTTTTCCAGGACTTTCAAGCGCCTCTGGAAGCAGGTCTCGGAAAACCTGGATTGCTACCGCAATTTCCCACGCCTGGCTGGAGGTACCAGCCCTCATCCCACATTTTTTTGGGAATGCAGGGGTGAGGGGACAGAGGAAATCACTGGATATTCAGAGCTGTGGGCACAGGATGGGATTTTAGGGCAGGAAACCTCACAAGGTTTGGAGTCCCAAAGTAGGATTCTGAATTCTGAATAGTTCTAAGGAATTGCAGGATTCTAAATTCTAAAGAGTTCCAAAGAACCTCAGGATTCTAAATTCTAGAGTTCTAAACAACCTCAAGATTCTAAATTCAAGTTCTAAACAACCTCAAGATTCTAAATTCAAGTTCTAAACAACCTCAGGATTCTAAATTCAAGTTCTAAAGAACTACAGGATTCTAAATTCTAGAGTTCTAAAGAACTGTAGGATTCTAAATTCTAAATAGTTTCAAGGAATTGCAGGACTCTAAATTCAAGTTCTAAAGAAGTTCAGGATTACAGATTCTAAATCCTGAAGAGTTCTAAAGAACTGTAGGATTCTAAATTCAAGTTCTAAAGAACCTCAGGATTCTAAATTCAAGTTCTAAACAGTTCTAAGGAATTGCAGGATTCTAAATTCTGAATTTGAGTTCTGAAGAACCTCAGGATTCTAAATTCAAGTTCTAAGGAGCTGCAGGATTCTAAATTTGAGTTCTAAAGAACCTCAGGACTCTAAATTCGAGTTCTAAAGAACCTCAGGATTCTCAATCCTAGATTTCCAAAGAACTGCAGTATTAAAAACACGTTAAAGCACAAAACTCCAGCACTGCTCCCCTCCAAACCCCACCCAGGGACCCTCAGGCACATTTCCCCACCTGCCACACTCTTCCTTCTCCTCTTTTTCCCTTTTTCCCTGTACTTTAGAGTGCAGAGGGAAGAATTTCCACCTGCTGCACTCTTCCATCCCCTCCTTTTCCATCTCTTTTCCCTTTTTCCCTGTGTTTTAGAGTCTGGAGGGAAGAATTTCCACCTGCTGCACTCTTCCATCTCCTCCTTTTCCCTTTTTCCTGTTCTTTAGAGTGCAGAGGAAAGAATTTCCACGTGCTGTGCTCTTCCATCTCCTCCTTTTCCATCTCTTTTCCCTTTTTCCCTGTGTTTTAGAGTGCGGAGGGAACAATTTCCACGTGCTGCACTCTTCCATCCCCTCCTTTTCCCTTTTTTCCCTTTAGAGTGCAGAGGGAAGAATTTCCACGTGCTGCACTCATCCATCCCCTCCTTTTCCCTTTTCCCTGTGTTTTAGAGTGCAGAGGGAGGAATCTCCACATGGTGCACTCTTCCCTCTCCTCCTTTTCCCTTTTTTCCCTTTTCCCTGTGTTTTAGAGTGCGGAGGGAAGAATTTCCACATGGTGCACTCTTCCCTCTCCTCCTTTTCCATCTCTTTTCCCTTTTTTTCCCTGTGCTTTAGAGTGCAGAGGGAAGAATTTCCACCTGCTGCACTCTTCCATCCCCTCCTTTTCCATCTCTTTTCCCTTTTCCCCTGTGTTTTAGAGTGTGGAGGGAAGAATTTCCACATGGTGCACTCTTCCATCCCCTCCTTTTCCCTTTTTTCCCTTTAGAGTGCAGAGGGAAGAATTTCCACGTGCTGCACTCTTCCATCTCATCCTTTTCCATCTCTTTTCCCTTTTCCCCTGTGGTTTAGAGTGCGGAGGGAAGAATTTCCACGTGGTGCACAGCTCCGCGGACCTGAGCAGCGCCGTGAACGGGACCCTGCGCTCTGCCTTCGAGTTCGGCGGCCAGAAATGCTCCGCCTGCTCCCGGCTCTACGCTCCGGCCTCGCTGTGGCCCCACATCAAAGAGAAGCTGCTGGAGGAGCACGGGAAGATCAAAGTGGGAGATGTGAGCGGAGCTGCCGGGCTGCTGAAGGGCTTTGCGGCTCAGCGGGAGGCTGATGGGATTAGGGGCTGCGGGAACCGGCTGCTAATTCCCATTGAACCGAGCTTTTCATCCCCGCCTGCTCTGCTGCTTCTCCCCCCTCCTCCTCCTCCTCCTGGCCGTGATTAGAAATTAACTTGTAGCCGGGAGTCTGCGGGGAGGGCTCTGCCAGGAGAAGGGCGGCTCCTGGGAGGCTGGGGATGAGTTTTTGGGGGGATGTTGGCAGCTCTGGGGTGCGGGGTGTGCTCTCATCCCCTCCCTGCTGCCTCCCTGCAGCCCACCCAGGACTTTGGGACCTTCTTCTCGGCGGTGATCGATGACAAGGTGAGCTCAGAGCGGGCCCCGGGCTCCCCCAGCTGTGGGGTTTGGGCAGCTGGGGCCGGCTGAGCCCTCCTTGCTGCTCCTGAAAAGTGGGGAATTTCCCCCAGAAATCCTCCTGGATGTGAGGGTTTTGTGTGTGTTCCCTTCTCCCTGCCAGGAGGGCACCGAGAGAGGAGTGACCCAAACCCCCTTTTAAACCCCCAAACCCCCTTTTGAACCCCCAGACCCCCAAACCCCCTTTTTAAACCCCCAAACCCCTTTTTAAACCCCCAAACCCCCTTTTTAAACCCCCAAACCCCCTTTTTAAACCCCCAAACCCCTTTTTAAACACCCAAACCCCCTTTTGAACCTCCAAATCCCCAAACCCCCTTTTAAACCTCCAAACCCCTTTTTAAACACCCAAACCCCCTTTTTAAACACCCAAACCCCCTTTTTAAACCCCCAAACCCCTTTTTAAACCCCCAGACCCCCAGACCCCTTTTTAAACCCCCAAACCCCTTTTTAAACCCCCAAACCCCCTTCCAGACCACAAAATCCCTTCCAGACCCCCAAACCCACTTATTTCCTGTCATCCCTGACCCAAACTCCTTTCCAGGCCCCCAAATCTGTTTCTAAATCCCAAAACCCCCTTTTAAATCCCCAAACCCCCTTTTAAACCCTCAAAACTCCGTTCAGACCCCCAAAAGTTCTTTCAGACCCCCAAACCCAGTCATTTCCTGTCTTGCCTGACCCAAACCCCTTTCCAGACCCCCAAATCCCCATTTAAACCCCCAAATCCCCATTTAAACCCCCAAATCCCCTTTTAAACCCCCAAACTCCCCTTTTAAACCCCCAAACCCCCCTTTTAAATCCCCAAACCTCCTTCCAGCCCCCCCAAACCCACTCTTTTCCTGTCTCCCCTGTGTCCCCAAGTCCTTTGCTCGGATCAAGAAGTGGCTGGAGCACGCCCGGAGCTCCCCCAACCTGACCATCCTGGCGGGCGGCGGCTGCGACGACAGCGTCGGGTACTTCGTGGAGCCCTGCATCGTGGAGAGCAGGGACCCCCAGGACCCCATCATGAGAGAGGTGTGGGGACCCCCAAATCATCCCCAGAATCCCTGCAGGGATCCCCAAATCATCCCCCAAATCCCTGCTGGGATCCCCAAATCATCCCCCAAATCCCTGCAGGGATCCCCAAATCATCCCCCAAATCCCTGCAGGGATCCCCAAATCATCCCCAAATCATCCCCCAAATCCCTGCTGGGATCCCCAAATCATCCCCCAAATCCCTGCAGGGATCCCCAGATCATCCCCAAATCATCCCCCAAATCCCTCCTGGGATCCCCAAATCATCCCCCAAATCCCTGCAGGGACCCCCAAATCATCCCTCAAATCCCTGCTGGGATCCCCAAATCATCCCCCAAATCATCCCCAGAATCCCTGCTGGGATCCCCAGATCATCCCCAAATCATCCCAGAAATCCCTGCAGGGATCCCCAAATCATCCCCAAATCATCCCCCAAATCCCTGCTGGGATCCCCAAATCATCCCCAGAATCCCTGCTGGGATCCCCAAATCATCCCCCAAATCCCTGCAGGGATCCCCAGATCATCCCAAAAATCCCTGCTGGGATCCCCCAAATCGTCCCCCAAATCATCCCCCAAATCCCTGCAGGGATCCCCAAATCATCCCCCAAATCCCTGCAGGGACCCCCAAATCATCCCCCAAATCATCCCCCAAATCATCCCCCAAATCATCCCCCAAATCATCCCCCAGATCCCTGCAGGGACCCCCGGGACCCCATCATGAGAGAGGTGTGGGGACCCCCAAATCATCCCCAGAATCCCAAATCCCTGCAGGGATCCCCAAATCATCCCCCAAATCTCTGCAGGGAGCCCTGGGACCCCATCATGAGAGAGGTGTGGGGACCCCCATCCCAAATCCCTGCTGGGATCCCCAAATTATCCCCAAAATCCCAAATCCCTGCAGGGACCCCTGGGACCCCATCATGGGAGAGGTGTGGGGACCCCCAAATAATCCCCAGAATCCCAGCAGGGATCCCCAAATCATCCCCAGAATCCCAGCAGGGATCCCTGGGACCCCATCATGAGAGAGATGTGGGGGATCCCCATCCCAAATCTCTGCTCTGGGATGTTCCTGCATTGGGATCGGGCTCGATCCGGGTGATGATCCCGGGGTTTGGATCCCAAAACTGGGAGATTTTTCTGCCAATCTGGGAGATTTTGGGGCTGATCCTGACATTTTTTATGATTTTTTTGGGGATGATCCTGATGATTTGTGATATTTCCTGTGATTCCAAGAGATTTTTGGGCCGATCCTGACGGTTTATATGGGATTTTTGGGGCCGATCCTGACGATTTGTGATGTTTTCTGGGACTCCAGGAGATTTTTGGGCCGATCCTGACATTTTTTGTGATTTTTTTAGGGATGATCCTGATGGTTTGTGATATTTCCTGGGGCTCCAGGAGATTTTTGGGCCAATCCTGACATTTTTTGTGATTTTTTTTGGGCTGATCCTGACAATTTGTGGTATTTTCTGGGGCTCCAGGAGATTTTTGGGCCGATCCTGACGGTTTATATATGATTTTTGGGGCCAATCCGGACGGTTTGTGATATTTTCTGGGGCTCCAGGAGATTTTTGGGCCGATCCTGATGGTTTAAATGTGATTTTTGGGGCCAATCCTGACGATTTGTGGTGTTTTCTGGGACTCCAGGAGATTTTTGGGCCAATCCTGACGGTGTGTGGGTTTTTTTTGGAGCCAATCCTGACGATTTGTGGTGTTTTCTGGGGCTCCAGGAGATTTTTGGGCCGATCCTGATGGTTTATATGGGATTTTTGGGGCCAATCCTGACGATTTGTGATATTTTCTGTGACTCCAGGAGATTTTTGGGCCGATTCTGACGGTGTGTGGGTTTTTTTTGGGGCCGATCCTGACGGTTTGTGATATTTTCTGGAACTCCAGGAGATTTTTGGGCCGATCCTGACGGTGTGTGGGGTTTTTTTGGGGGCTGATCCTGACGTTTTGTGATATTTTCTGTGACTCCAGGAGATTTTTGGGCCGATCCTGACGGTTTTCGTGTACCCCGAGGATCGCTACAAGGAGGTGCTGGAGCTCATCGACACCACCACCCCCTACGGCCTCACGGGGGCGATCTTCGCCCAGGAGAAGTGAGTCCCAAATTCCCTAAAATTCCCCCAAATTCCCTAAAATTCCCCCTGAAAAGCAGCCAGAGATGCTTTTCCCATCTGGGCCGAGCCACAAATCTTCTCTCCAGAGGAGGAAGAAGCTTTTCCCACTGAGTTTGTGCTGCTCCTCCTGTGAGGAGGGAAAGGAATGGTTTGAAGGTGGTTTCTTAGCCCCTAAAAAAGTTGATTTAAGTGAGGAATTATCCCAGAGGAATGTTTGGAGCATGGCCCACTCCTGCAGGAGGAGGGCAAAGAGCTCTCAGAGAGAATCACCCAAAATGATCAGAGAGTTCTGGGGTGGTTTAGAGAAAGAAAATGAAAAAAAAGAGCCCCAAAGCAGGGAAAATGCAGGAGGTGTGTGTGTGAAACCCCTGAGGCTGGAGCTGAGCATGAGGGGACACAAAATCCTCTGGAGGGGACACAAAATCCTCTGGAGGGACCCAAACCCCTCTGGAGGGACCCAAACCCCCCTGGAGGGACCCAAACCCCTCTGGGGGGGACCCAAACCCCTCTGGAGGGGACCCAAACCCCTCTGGAGGGACCCAAACCCCTCTCAAAGGGACCCAAACCCCTCTGGAGGGGACCCAAACCCCCCTGGAGGGGACCCAAACCCCCCTGGAGGGGACCCAAACCCCCCTGGAGGGACCCAAACCCCCCTGGAGGGACCCAAACCCCTCTGGAGGGACACAAACTCCTCTCAAAGTGACACAAACTCCTCTCAAAGTGACACAAACTCCTCTGGAGGGACCCAAACCCCTCTGGAGGGGACCCAAACTCCTCTGGAGGGGACACAAACCCCCCTGGAAGGACAGAAACCCCTCTGGGGGGACCCAAACCCCTCTGGAGGGGACCCAAACCCCTCTGGAGGGACCCAAACCCCTCTCAAAGGGACCCAAACTCCCCTGGAGGGGACAGAAACCCCTCTGGAAGGACACAAACCCCTCTCAAAGTGACACAAACCCCTCTGGAGGGACCCAAACCCCTCTCAAAGTGACCCAAACCCCTCTGGAGGGACCCAAACCCCCCTGGAGGGGACCCAAACCCCTCTGGAGGGACCCAAACCCCTCTCAAAGTGACCCAAACCCCTCTGGGGGGACCCAACCCCCTTTTTGGCCGGTTTTGGTGGCCCTGCAGCAGCCACAGGCTCTGTGTGCTCAGGGCTGTCGCTGTCCTTGCCCAGGGCTGTCATCGAGGAGTCGCGGAGGCTGCTGCGCAACGCCGCCGGAAACTTCTACATCAACGACAAATCCACGGGGGCCGTGGTGGCCCAGCAGCCCTTCGGGGGCTCCCGGATCTCAGGTGACACCAGGGCTCCTCCCCTGCTCCCCTCTGTGTCCCTGCTGTCCCCTGGGGCCCTCCCTGGCCTTCCTGTCCCTCCCATCCTCCTTGTCCCTGCGTGTCCCTCCTGTCCTTCCATGTCCCTCCTCTCCCTCCCATCCCTTGTGTCCCTCCTGTGCTCTGTGTCCTTTCCATCCCTCCTGTCCCTCCTGTCCTTGTCCTTCCACATCCCTCCTGTCCTGTGTCCCTCCTGTCCTGTGTCCCTCCTGTCCTGTGTCCCTCCTGTCCTGTGTCCCTTATTCTCTGTGTCACTGCTGTCCCCTGTCCCTCCTGTGCTCCATGTTCCTCCTCTCCCTCCCATCCCTTGTGTCTCTCTTGTGCTCTGTGTCCTTTCCATCCCTCCTGTCCCTCCTGTCCTTGTCCTTCCATGTCCCTCCTGTCCTGTGTCCCTCCTGTCCTGTGTCCCTTATTCTCTGTGTCACTGCTGTCCCCTGTCCCTCCTGTGCTCCATGTCCCTCCTCTCCCTCCCATCCCTTGTGTCCCTCTTGTCCTCTGTGTCCCTCCCTTTCCTCCATTGTCTTCCATTGTGTCCCTTGTGTCCTCCTTGTCTTTCCATGTCCCTCCTGTGCTCCATGTCCCTTGTCCTGTGTCCCTCCCATCCCTGTGTCCCTCCTGTGCTCTGTGTCCCTCCCATCCTTCTGTGTCCTCCTTGTCCTTCCATGTCCCTCCTGTCCTTCCATGTCCCTCTGTGTCCCTTGTGTCCTTTGTGTCTGTGTCCCTCTGATCCTCTGTGTCCCTCAGTGTCCTTCCCATCCCTCCTGTCCCTCCTGTCCCATGTCCCTCCTGTGCTCTGTGTCCCTCCATCTCCCTCCTGTCCTTGTCCTTCCATGTCCCTCCTGTGCTCTGTGTCCCTCCATGTCCCTCCCATCCCTCCTGTCCCTCCTGTCCCATATCCCTCCCATCCTCTGTGTCCCTCCTGCCCTCCTTTTCCTTCCATGTCCCTCCTGTGCTCCGTCCCCATCCTCTGTGTCCTCCATGTCCCTCCTGTCCCGTGTCCCTCCTGTGCTCCCATGTCCCTCCATGTCCCCATCCTCTATGTCCCTCCTGTGCTGTGTCCCTCCATGTCCCCATCCTTTGTGTCCTCTGTGTCCCTCCCATCCCTCCCTGTCCCTCCTTGTCCTTCTGTGTCCCTCCTGTCCTCTGTGTCCCTCCTGTGCTCCGTGTCCCCGTCCTCTGTGTCCTCTGTGTCCCTCCCATCCCTCTGTGTCCCTCCTGTGCTCCCCATGTCCCTCCATGTCCCCATCCTCTGTGTCCTCTGTGTCCCTCCCATCCCTCCCTGTCCCTCCTTGTCCTTCTGTGTCCCTCCTGTGCTCTGTGTCCCCATCCTCTGTGTCCTCCTTGTCCCTCCCATCCCTCCATGTCCCTCCTGTCCCTTGTCCCTCCTGTGCTCTGTGTCCCTCTGTGTCCCTCCCATCCCTCCTTGTCCTTCTGTGTCCCTCCTGTCCTCCATGTCCCTCCTGTCCCGTGTCCCTCCTGTGCTCCCATGTCCCTCCATGTCCCCATCCTCTGTGTCCCTCTCTGTCCCTCCTTGTCCCTCCTGTGCTCCCATGTTCCTCCATGTCCCCATCCTCGGTGTCCCTCCCACCCCTCCGTGTCCCTCCCACCCCCCCGTGTCCCTGGCTGTCCCTGCCACCCTGGCTGCTGTCCCCAGCCCTTTCTGCTGTCCCCTCACAGGCACCAATGACAAACCCGGGGGTCCCCACTACATCCTGCGCTGGACGTCCCCTCAGGCCATCAAGGAGACGCACGTGCCACTGGGGGACTGGCGCTACCCCTACATGCAGTGACCCTGGGGACAGCTGCCTGTCACCCCCAGGCAGCCCTGCAGCCACTCAGCTCTCACCTGCCCTGCTTAGCAGTTATTTAAAAATTATAATTAATAATAATATTAATAATAATAATAATGTGTTGTTAAATTGTAAAGCTCGGAGGGTCCTGGTGGTGGCCTCGGCCAGGTGGCGCTTGGGGACACCATGGTGGGTGTGGCAGTGGTTGGATTGGATGACCTTAAAGGTCTTTTCCAACCTCGGTGATTGGGTGTGAGTGTGCTTAATTAGGTCAGTTGTTAATTAAGGGGTGGCTGCAGAGGCACAGCAGGACCCTGGCTCCCTTTTCCTCCCGGTTCTCCCATGCCCAGAGCGGTTCCCTCGGGGCTGAGCAGGAATCAGGGCAGGGGAGGAGCTCAGGAGGAGCTGTCCCTGTCCCTGTGTCCCTGTGTCCCTGTGTCCCTGTGTCCCTGTGTCCCTGTCCCTGTGTCCCTGTCCCTGTGTCCCTGTCCCTGTGTCCCCAGCACCCCAATCCCTGCATGTGCAGGGGTGTCCTGGGCTGGGCAGCAGCAGGAATCTGGCACCAGGAGAGGGAAACTGATCCCTGGAGTGGAGCTCCAGTGCCTGATTCCAGCCTGATTCCAGCCTCATCCCAGCCTCATCCCAGCCTCATCCCATCCCTCATCCCAATCCTCATCCCAATCCTCATCCCAGCCTGATTCCAGCCTCATCCCAGCCTGATTCCAGCCTGATTCCAGCCTCATCCCATCCTTATCCCATCCTTATCCCATCCCTCATCCCAATCCTCATCCCAATCCTCATCCCAGCCTGATTCCAGCCTGATTCCAATCCCTCATCCCAGCCTCATCCCAGCCTCATCCCAGCCTCATCCCATCCCTCATCCCATCCTCATCCTCATCCCATCCCATCCCTCTGAGCCTCCCAGCTGTGGGAGGTCCCTCCTGGGTTCCAGGCCAGGCTGGCTCTGCTGTTCCCATTGCCCCAGGGGACCAGGCCAGGCTGGCTCTGCTGTTCCCATCTCTCCTGGGTTCCAGGCCAGGCTGGCTCTGCTGTTCCCATGGCTCCTGGGCTGCTGTCCCTGCTCCCATCCCGCTGTGGGAGGATGGCAGAGCTGTTGGGATGGGTGGGGAGCAGGGAATGTCCTGCTGGAGCTGGGGGTGAACCTTCCCTCCCCACCCCTGTGAGGAGCAGGAGCTCCAGAACCCCCTCCCTCCATCCATCCCTCCATCCCTCCTTCCATCCCTCCTCCCTCCCTCCATCTTTCCCTCCTTCCCTCCTTCCCTCCATCCCTCCTTCCATCCCTCCTTCCATCCCTCCTTCCATCCCTCCTTCCATCCCTCCTTCCATCCCTCCTTCCATCCCTCCTTCCATCCCTCCTTCCATCCCTCCTTCCATCCCTCCTTCCATCCCTCCTTCCATCCCTCCTTCCATCCCTCCTTCCATCCCTCCTTCCATCCCTCCCTCCCATCTGGGGAGCTGCTGTCCCACCCAGCCCCAGCCCAGTTCAGGACTTAAACCAGGCCTTAAAACAGGTGTTAAATCAGGCCTTAAACCAGGAGTGAAACCTGGAGTTAAATCAGGCCTTAAACCAGGAGTGAAACCAGAAGTTAAATCAGGCCTTAAACCAGGAGTGAAACCAGAAGTTAAACCAGGCCTTAAACTAGGAGTAAAACCTGGAGTTAAACCAGGAGTGAAAGCAGGAGCTAAATCAGGCCTTAAACCAGGAGTTAAATCAGGCCTTAAACCAGGAGTTAAATCAGGCCTTAAGCCTGGAGCTAAATCAGGCCTTAAACCAGGAGTTAAATCAGGAGTTAAACCAGGAGTTAAATGAGGCCTTAAACCAGGATTTAAGCAGGGCTTCAGTCAGGCCTAGCCCTGGGCTCTGGCTCAGGACCTGCAGTGTGAACAGGGACAGGGATCCACAGCACCAGGCCAGTTCTAACTCACAAAGCTGTTTGTTTCTAACCCCTAGGATTAATTAGTGCTCAATTAACAGCGTGTGCAGGTGCTGGAGCCCTGGGACCAGCGCTGGGTGTTGGGGTCAGGGCAGGGGGGGAGTGCTTGGAATTCCTGTGGATATAAAAATGTGCAATAAATTAATTTTCAAGCCTCTTTGCGTTGCTTTTTGATGAATTATTTCCCCAAGTTGCTGTCAGATAAAGAGCGAGAGGGAGTTGGCATTGAGGATCTTTAAATAAAACCAACCCAGCTTTAAATTTTAAATTGAAATGTTTTAAATTTTCTGTTGAAATGATGGGGAGAGAGAGGCAGGAAAAACGAGGGGGACCTCGTTCAGAACCCCAGGATGGGTTTGATGGGAAGGGATTTTAAATCTTAAATCCAGGGACATTTTCCACAATCCCAGGCTGCTCCAAGCCCTGTCCAGCCTGGCCTTGGGCATTTCCAGGGATCCAGGGGCAGCTCCAGCTGCTCTGGGCACCTGTGCCGGGGTCTGCCACCCTCCCAGCCAGGAATTCCTTCCCAAAATCCCAAAATGACGCTGCCTCCCTTCAGCTGAAACCATTCCCTCATTGGGTCAAAGCAGACGGGTGCTGGGAGGGCAGAGGGAGCCCAGCTCGGCCCCAAACCCATCCCAAACCTCAGCAGAGAGGAGAGAGAACCCCAAAACCACCCCAAACCTCAGCAGAGAGGAGAGAGAGCCCCAAAACCCCGGCAGTGGGAAGAGAGAGCCCCAAACCCACCCCAAACACTGGCAGGGAGGAGAGAGAACCCCAAACCCATCTCAAACCCCGGCAGGGAGGAGAGAAAACCCCAAACCCACCCCAAAACTCCGTCAGGGAAGAGAGAAAACCCCAAACCCATCCCAAACCCATCCCAAACCCATCCCAAACCCCGGCAGAGAGGAGAAAGAACCCCAAACCTGGGCAGGGAGGAGAAAGAACCCCAAACCCCTCCCAAACCCATCTCAAGCCCACCCCAAACCCCGGCAGGGAGGAGAGAGAACCCCAAACCCCTCCCAAACCCACCCCAAACCCCAGCAGGGAGGAGAGAGAACCCCAAACCTGGGCAGGGAGGAGAAAGAACCCCAAACCCATCCCAAACCCCGGCAGGGAGGAGAGAAAACCCCAAACCCACCCCAAACCCCGGCAGGGAGGAGAAAGAACCCCAAACCCCTCCCAAACCCACCCCAAAACCCCGGCAGGGAGGAGAGAGAACCCCAAACCCATCCCAAAACCGGGCAGGGAGGAGAGAGAACCCCAAAACCCCGGCAGAGAGGAGAGAGAGCCCCAAAACCACCCCAAACCCATCTCAAACCCCAGCAGGGAGGAGAGAAAACCCCAAACCCCTGCCGGGATTGTCCCCAAACCCTGCGGTGTGACCGCAGCTCTGTCCCCTCCAGCCCGGTCACCCTCTTTGGGATCAGCCCCTCCAAAGCTTCCCCCAAACTCCGTCCCCGACCCTCCCCGGGCTCTTCATCCTCTCCCGGGGCTCAGCCCCGGCCCCTGCCCCGGGCTCGCTCCTTTCACGCCTCGAGGCCGCAGCCTCAAGTGGATTTTTGAGCCTTAACTCTGAATTTCATGGCTTTTGTGGCTCCAAATCAGGCCCCTAATGCCATTTAAACATCGGCTTTGGGGAGCTGAGAAACGCCTGGCGTGGGGAGAGGTCCCGGCACGGGGAGAAGGAACCTGGGGAGGGCTCGGGGGGGCTCTGAGTGACCCCAAAAATGAGCAGCAACAGGTCTGGAGTGTCCCGGTAGCGCTCCCATCCCATTCCCGGCTCTGAGCGCATCCCGGAGCCGGAGGCTGAGCCGGGTTCCAGCTGGGAATGCGGAATTTTCCCTGGAAAACGCCCGGCTCCATCTGCTCCCCGTCAGGGATAAACTCCCGATCCAAGCTCGCCTCGGGAGCCAGCCAGGGATGAATTCCCAGTTTTTCCCACAAGCACGGGCTGGGTTTTCCCTGGATTTGCTGCCGCGGGGTTCTCGGGAGAGCTCCCGGTTTTTCCAAGCTGGAAAATCTCCCGGCACAGGTGTGGGATGCAGGATAAAGGGAATATCCCACAGCTGGGAGCGGGACACGGGGTGAGACCACCCCCAAAATCATCCCCTCCTTCCCTTCCCTTCCCGGGCTGCCCCTCCAGGCAGGGATTTTTGGGAAGAGCCCGTTTTTCCTTCCCGGTTTTCCATCAATAAAAGGATGATGAGGAGAAAAGAGCCACGGGAGGAGCGAGGGTGAGGACAGGAGAGGGAAAATCGCAGAGCTGGGAACCCTGAGAGGGAAAACCCGGGAGTTTTCCAGGGAAAAGGAGCCTCCCCGACCTGGTTTTCCTCTTTTTTTTTTTTTCTGCTTTATTTTATTTCTTCCTCCCGCCGTTTCTTCCCGGGGCTGCTCGGATTTGGGAGAGCGGAGAATCCCCGGGAGTTTGCAGTTCAGGGAGTCAGCGGCAGATGGAGATCTTTATCCCGCTCTCCTCCAGAAAAAAAAACGGGAATTTTCTATATTGAGGGGTTGGGGGGCACCAGGGCTGGCAGGAGGAGGCTCCGTGGGGCCGGGGTGGGTTCAAACCGCGGGGGAAGAAAGGGAAGAGCCTCGGGGTTCAGCTCTGGAGCCGGATTTTCCCACTGGGAGAGTGGGAAGAAGCGAGGAGAGAAAGGGGAGAGGGTTTGGGGCGTCCACAAACAACCCCGGGGGTTTAAGAGCAAGTGCCCGCTCTCCCCTTCCCTCCCAAAAACGCTGCGAAATGACGGAGAGGTTTCTAATATTTAACATTTTTTGTTAAAGCCCCAGGTCCTGGAGTCATGAGAATGCAGCAGGATGTCAGCTTCCAGCTAAAACAAATAAAGAGGGGATTCACATCCCCCGGGCTGACACTGCGGAGCGGGAAGGAGACGTGACCCCACCTCAGGGCAGGGAAAAAAACCCTGGAAAAAATAAAGGGGATGGGAGCGGAGAGCCCCTCAAACACCCCCAGAATCATTTACCCAACCAAAGCTCGGCGGGGAGCGCCCTCCTTCCCACCTGGAATCGCTTCCCGGCGCTCGCAGCCGGGGATGCTGAGGCTCGGGAAGGGCTGGGGAGCGGAGCCGGCGCCTCCCGCTGTCCCCGGGGAGGGTTCGGCTGCGGTTCCTCCGGAGCCAGCCCGGCCCACAGGGGAGCAGGTGAAGCCCCCGGGTATAAATCGCTCCCTGCTGGCTCGACAGGAGCTGGAGAGGGGCGGTTTTGGGATTAGGAGGGAATTCCTGCCCTGCCCGGCCGCTCCTTCCAGCTGCGGGCCCGGGATGGGAGAGGCTGGGGCTGGGAGGGGGCACGGAACAGCTCAGGGCAGCCCCGGTCCAGGGGATGGGACCTGGGAGGTTCGGAGATGATGCAGAGCCATCCAAAGGGTCCTGGACCATCCAAAAACTGGATCCTGGTCCGTCCAAAATCTGGATCCTGCTCCATCCAAAGGGGTGGATCCTGCTCCATCCAAAATCTGGATCCCAGCCCACCCAAAATCTTGATCCTTGCCCCTCCTTGACCCTTGCTCCATCCAAAATCTGGATCCTGCTCCATCCAGAGGGGTGGATCCTGGGCCAGGGTGGGCAGGGGGAGCTTCAGCCCTTTGCCCCCGGGGGAAAAAAAAATCCTCGTCCTCCTCCTCGTCCTCCTCGTCCTCCTCACCCTCCTCATCCTCCCAGAGCTCCAGGCCTGCAGCACAGCCCTCATCCCCTCGGATTCTTTTCCCTGGAAGCCCTTTGATCCCAGCGAGGCCCCTCTGCCCCCGCACTCCCTGTCCTGGGGTTTGTCCCCCCCAATCCTCTCCTGTCCCTCCAGCCCAGCCCCCCCCGCTCAGCCCCGGCGCAGGGACCCCCCCGCCCCTCCCTCCGCATCCCGCAGCCCCTCCCGGGCTGTTTGAGATGTATCAGCGCTCCCATCTCAGCTGCTGTTTTCCATCCCTCAGCGATAAGGGATCTGCGTGTACACAGCGCCCAGGGACCGCTCCGCTCCTTCCCGTGGATGTTCCCCCCCTCCCGGGGCCGATTATCCGCATCATCCCAGCGGCAGCCCCGCTCCGCCCTTGAGGGTTTTATTTTATTTTATTTTATTTTATTTTATTTTATTTTATTTTATTTTATTTTATTTTATTTTATTTTATTTTATTTTATTTTATTTTATTTTATTTTATTTTATTTTATTTTATTTTATGATTTTATTTTATTTTATTTTATTTTATTTTATGATTTTATTTTATTTTATTATTTTATTTTATTTTATTTTATTATTTTATTTTATTTTATTTTATTATTTTATTTTATTTTATTTTATTTTATTTTATTTTATTTTATTTTATTTTATTTTATTTTATTTTATTATTTTATTTTATTTTATTATTTTATTATTTTATTTTATTTTATTTTATTTATTTTATTTTATTTTATTATTTTATTTTATTTTATTTTATTTTATTTTATTTTATTTTATTTTATTTTATTTTATTTTATTTTATTTTATTTTTTATTTTATTATTTTATTTTATTATTTTATTTTATTTTATTTTATTTTAATTTATTTTAATTTATTTTTTTTAAATTTTTTTTTAATTTTTTTTAAATTTTTTTTTTATTATTTTATTTTTTGTGGTGGATTTTTTTTCCCCCCTCTTCGCTTCTTTGCCCCCGGCCCGAGCGGTGCTGGCAGATCTGAGATGACAAACCTGACATTTCGGCGGCTGTGCCGCAGAGCCGGCCGGGCGGAGCTGCCGGGGACAATCGATTCTCCCCGCTCCGGCTCCCGGTGCCGTCCGAAACATTCAATCCACGTGAGATCATCCCCGCAGCTCCCCCGGAGCTTTGTACCCCCGGATCGGGGGAAATGTGGATCCCCAAAAACCGGGAATGCCGCTGGAGACGGGCAGGAACACCGGGAAAGGAAAGGAAAGGAAAGGAAAGGAAAGGAAAGGAAAGGAAAGGAAAGGAAAGGAAAGGAAAGGAAAGGAAAGGAAAGGAAAGGAAAGGAAAGGAAAGGAAAGGAAAGGAAAGGAAAGGAAAGGAAAGGAAAGGAAAGGAAAGGAAAGGAAAGGAAAGGAAAGGAAAGGAAAGGAAAGGAAAGGAAAGGAAAGGAAAGGAAAGGAAAGGAAAGGAAAGGAAAGGAAAGGAAAGGAAAGGAAAGGAAAGGAAAGGAAAGGAAAGGAAAGGAAAGGAAAGGAAAGGAAAGGAAAGGAAAGGAAAGGAAAGGAAAGGAAAGGAAAGGAAAGGAAAGGAAAGGAAAGGAAAGGAAAGGAAAGGAAAGGAAAGGAAAGGAAAGGAAAGGAAAGGAAAGGATAAAAGGAAAAGGGAACAGCTCGCAGCAGGGAAAGCTGTGCCCTCTGCACGGCCAAACTGGGCTGTGCTGGGATGGCAAACTGGGACCAGTCTCTCCAGTGCCACACCCGCACAGAGAGGGGCGATAATGCAGGGAAAGAGGATTCCAGCCCGTGGAAAAGCACACGATGGGACCTGGGGGCCGGTAGGGAACAGGGAAAATTGGATTTGTGGCTCCCAGGGAGATCCGCTGGGTGCCAAATCCCCTGAGCTCCAGAGGGTGCAGCCCTCGGGCCGGGCTGGAGGCCCTGGGTGGGTGCGGTGGAAACATCCAGAGGTGTTCCCTGGATTCCAAAACCCGGAATCCCTTCTCAGGTGTTGGATCCCTGTGGGGATGGGGAAGTTGAGGCTCAGCACCGGGAGCGAGCCCGGGTCGGGGCTGAAGGCTCTGCCATCAGCACGGAGACAACCGGGACCCCAATTCCTGCGGGAAGGGCTGGGATGGGAGCTCTGGGAGCTCTGGGAAGGGCTCAGGGCTGGAAAGCCGGGGGTGACATCTCCGTCCCTGCCTTGCTCTGCAGACCCCGCGGGGAGCGGCTGCGGGAGCGGGGCCGGAGAGGGGCCGAGCCTCACCCTGGCTCGGTGGGGAGCGGTGGTGACACCCCAGGAATGCGGTCCCGGCTGTCCCGGTCCCGGCTGGCCCCGGTCCCGGCTGGCCCCAGTCCCGGTTGGTCCCGGTCCCGGCTGGTCCCGGTCCTGGCTGGCCCCGGTCCTGGCTGGCCCCAGTCCCGGTTGGTCCCGGTCCCGGTTGGTCCCGGCTGTCCCGGTCCCGGTTGGTCCCGGTCCCGGCTGTCCCGGTCCCGGCGGGCCCCGGTGCCGGTTGGTCCCGGCTGGTCCCGGTCCCTGCTGTCCCGGTCCCAGCTGGTCCCGGCTGGTCCCGGTCCCGGCTGGCCCCGGTCCCGGTTGGTCCCGGTCCCGGTTGGTCCCGGCTGGTCCCGGTCCCGGCTGGTCCCAGTCCCGGTTGGCCCCGGTGCCGGTTGGTCCCGGTCCCGGTTGGTCCCGGTCCCGGCTGTCCCGGTCCCGGCTGTCCCGGTCCCGGTTGGTCCCGGCTGTCCCGGTCCCGGCTGTCCCGGTGCCGGTGGCAGCGCGATGTGCGGGGACAGCTGTGCCCGGGCCCGGTGACATCAGCCCCGGCTGGGGATCCTCATCCCGGGCTCCTTCTCCAGGGGAAAGAGGGGGAGAGGATCCCGTGCTGCCCTTAACCCTCCCCTTGCCGGCGGGTCCCGGGGACAACCGGGCGGTTCCCGCACACAAATCCCGGTGCTGGGAGCACCAGCCGGGCTGGAACACGGAATGACCGCGCTGTTCCCCCCTCCTGCTGCCCAAAATCCAGCTGCGGGCTCAGCCCCGGCTCTCTCGGCTGCTGCCTGCAGGCAGGGAATGGCAGGAGGCGGAGGGAGGGATGGGGAGGGATGGGGAGGGATGGAAGGGATGGGGAGGGAGGGGAGGGATGGGGAGGGAGGGGAGGGATGGAAGGGATGGGGAGGGAAGGGAGGGATGGAAGGGATGGGGAGGGAGGGGAGGCAGCTCCAGCTGGATGCAGGCGGAGGGAGCCGGGGGGAGGCTCGGAGCTGCTCCTGCTGCCCTGGTCTCCTCTCCCTCTGCTCGGGGGGTTGCACATCAACAGCCAGGGGAGGTTTGGCTGTGCCGAGGAGAGGATGTGGGTGCCCAGGAGCTCTGGCAGCACCCCCTGCTCCATCCAGCAGCTCCCGGGGTTGCCCAGAAGAGCTTTGCTGGCCACTGGGATTGTCCCGGGGTGAAGTGGGAGGGCACTGAGGCACCCCAGATGTGCTGCCACGTGTGGTGAGATTCATAAATCCACGGAGTGCTTTGGGATGGAGGGACCTTGAAGCCCATCCAGTGCCTCCCCTGCCACCTTCCACCGTCCCCGGCTGCTCCAAGCCCTGTCCAGCCTGGCCTTGGGCGCTCCCAGGGACCCAGGAGCGGCCCCAGCGCTTCCCACAACCCCAAACCTCCCCCTGAGCTGCTGCTCACCCACCCGGGGGTGATCTCCGAGCCCCCAAGAGATGCTGCTCCCCCCTTTCCCCTCCATCCCTGCCTGGAAACGACTGGGCCGGGCCCAACTGGGCCCAGCTTTGCTGCTGGGCTGGCGAGGGGGGCTGGGGAAGGGTGGGATGGGGTTGGATGTCAGCCCTTGAGAACGTGATCCCCCTCCCCTGATGTTCCACCATCAATCAGGGCAGAGCCACGATCGGGTTTTACAGCCGGAGCCGCTCGTGAAACCCAAGCTCGGCTCCCTGGCAGGGCAGGGGGAGCCTGGGCTGGGCTTTAACCCCTTGTGGGGGTCCCTGGAGCGGCCTCAGCCCCCTGATCTTGGGGTTTAACCCTTTGTGGGGGTCTCTAGATCATCCTCAGCCCCTGCTCCTGGGGTTTAACCCCTTGTGGGGGTCCCTGGAGCGGCCTCAGCCCCCTGATCTTGGGGTTTAACCCCTTGTGGGGGTCTCTAAAGCATCCTCAGCCCCTGCTCCTGGGGTTTAACCCTTTGTGAGAGTCCCTGGAGCAGCCTCAGTCCCCGTTCCTGGGGTTTAACCCTTTGTGGGGGTCCCTGGAGCATCCTCAGCCCCCGTTCCCGGGGTTCAACCCCTTGTGGGGGTCCCTGGAGCATCCTCAGCCCCCGTTCCTGGGGTTTAACACCTTGTGGGGGTCTCTAGAGCATCCTCAGCCCCTGCTCCTGGGGTTTAACCCTTTGTGGGGGTCCCTACAGGGCTGCTCCCTGGTTTTGGGATTGTCCCCCCACAGGTGACACGGAGCTGCTCCTTCCCACGGCATTCCCAGCCCACAACCCCCAAAATCTGCTGGAAATGCCCCAAACCAGCAGATCTGCTGCTTCTCCCCAGTTCCCCACGGGCTGCAGGGCCCGGGATATTCCCAGGAGGCAAAAAAACCAGACACGGCACAAAGCGGCTCCTTCCTTCTCTGAGTGTGAGCACGGGGAAATCTGGGTCTGGAAAAGAGAAATTCCTGTTGAACTCAAGGAAATCTCTGCCTGGAAAAGCGAATTTCCTTTCTAACCCAAGGAAATCTCTGCCTAGAAGAGGGAAATTCCTGTCGAACACAAGGAATTCTGGACCTGGAAAAGCAAAATTCTTATCAAACACAAGGAAATCTCCGCCTGGAAAAGCGAAATTCCTTCTGAACACAAGGAAAATTGTGCTTAGAAAAGTAAAATTCCTGTCGAAACCTGGACCTGGAAGAGGGAATTCCGTATGGAACACAAGGAATTCTGTGCCTGGAAAAGCGGAATTCTTGTCGAACACAAGGAAAAGTGTGCTTAGAAAAGTAAAATTCCTGTCGAACACAAGGAATTCCGTGCCTGGAAAAGCGGGATTCCTGTTGAACACAGGGAATTCCGTGCCTGGAAAAGCGGGATTCCTGTTGAACACAGGGAATTCCGCGCCTGGAAAAGCGGGATTCTTGTCGAACACAAGGAATTCCGTGCCTGGAAAAGCGGGATTCCTGTCGAACACAAGGAATTCTGTGCCTGGAAAAGCGGGATTCCTGTCGAACACAAGGAATTCTGTGCCTGGAAAAGCGGGATTCCTGTCGAACACAAGGAATTCCGTGCCTGGAAAAGCGGGATTCCTGTCGAACACAGGGAATTCCGTGCCTGGAAAAGCGGGATTCCTGTTGAATACAAGGAATTCCGTGCCTGGAAAAGCGGGATTCCTGTCGAACACAGGGAATTCCGTGCCTGGAAAAGCGGGATTCCCATCAGCAGAGCTGCCCAGGGCCCAGCGCGGCCCTCGGGCGGTTCCTGCCTTTGTTCCCCCTCCCCTGGGGGAGCTTGTTCCTGGCCCTGGTCCCACTGCGCGGAGCTGTTCTCCGGGAATTGCCTGTCCGGGAACAAAGCGGCTTTCCCGAGGCTCGGAATCCTCCCCGCGGGGCTCAGAATTCGGGGAGGTTCGTGCTGATGGATTGCTGGTGGGGAATGAGATGTCCCAAGCTGGAAGAGGCCACAAATGTCGCTGTTAAAAATTCCCTGCGGGAATGAGTGCGAGCGAGGGCAGGAGGAGCTCCTGGGGAGGATTTGGGATGGTTTCTTTTGGGATTGGGAGCTCTGCGTCCCAGAGATCCCTCCGGATAAATCCCAGGCTCAGGGAATGTCCTGAGCTGGAAGAAACTCCCTGGGATCGCTGATCCCTGGCCCTGCACATGATCCCGACAATCCCAGCCTGGGATTGTCCAAACGCTCCTGGAGGAGCTCCTGGAGGCTCGGGAATGTCGCCATTCCCTGGGGAGCCTGGCAGTGCCCTCTGCTGAGATCCCCGATCCCATCCCAACCCTCCCGGCGCAGCTCCAGCCGCCCCCCAGGTTCATTTTTCCACCTCAGTGAAGAAATCAGTCTGGGGAAGGAGCATCTCGTGCCCAAACACAGCTTTGGGGTGAAATGATGGGGGGGAATCAGCCAAAATCCCCATCCTGACCCATTCCTGCCTCGGAGGAGCCCGGAACGGAGGGGTTTATTCCATCCCAGGAATAAAAGGGGTTTGGATCCCTTTGGATGCCGTCCTGCTCCTCACCTGCGCAGGGCTGGAGAGGAGGGAGCGGCTTCGGGCAGGAAATCTGCTCTCGGAGCCTGCTGAGGGGCAGGGGCTGAGCATGGGAGAGGGAAAGAGGTGAAATCCTTTCCTTTCCTGCTGGTTCGGTCCCTAAAACGGGAATTCTTTTCCCAGCCGGGGCTTTGAGCCCCCCTGGGAGAACACGGGGCGCCCACCCAGGAGCGTTCCTGCCCCTTGGGAGCTGCTCCCTCTCCCATTCCCGGGCCGAACCCCGTCCCAGAGCCCCTCGGTCCCTCCCTGTGCCCCGAGGATGAGGAGGGGGTGATTTGGGCTGCGGGGAAGGCGATAATTCCCCGCCAACACCTGCACTTAGAGCCCGCGCCGCCTCCCCCGCTGTCAGCTCCTTTTAACAGCGCTGACAGCTCGCCAGAGGCTCCCGCCGCTCCTTTCCCCGAGCTGGGCAATGTGGGGAGCAGCTGCTGCCGGGGAGGGTCTCATCTTTCTCCTGCAGCCGGGGAGAGCCCGCCTGGAACCTTCCCCGGCTCCCGATTTCATCGGGAACGCCGCGGCTTTGGCAGCGCTTCAGTCCCGGCCGGGGGGAACCAGCTGCGGCTCCTCCTCAGCCTGGGAAAACATCCCGGGCTCCGCTTTTCCCCGAGAGGAATGAAATCCAAGCGGCCGCAGCTCCGCTTCCCCCCTCCACCCATCTCCCGCTCCTTTTCCATCCCCCTTTTCTCACCCCAACCGCACGGACCTGGGAAATCCAGAGCTCGTCCCCACTTTCCTTGGGGACAGCAGGTGACCGTTCCATCCAGATCACCCGTCCCGGTCACCCATCCCATCCTGGTCACCAATCCCATCCTGGTCACCCATCCTCTCCATGTCACCCATCCTCTCCATGTCACCCATCCAGGTCACCCATCCCATCCCCTGCCGGGAGCCTGACTGATCCCACACCTCCTCTCCCTAAAAAAAATTAACCTGTTCCCTCCCCACCGCGTGATTTTGGGCGCAGCAATTCCAACCTTTCCCAGACACTCCCTAAAGCTACACCTCAACTTCCCATCCCGGGTGTTTGGGTTCAGCCCTGTGTCCCCACCCCGAGGGTTTGGGTTCATCCCGGTGTCCCCATCCCAGGAGTTTGGGTTCACCCCGGTGTCCCCATCCCGGGTGTTCGGGTTCAGCCCCGTGTCCCCATCCCGGGTGTTTGGGTTCATCCCGGTGTCCCCACCCCAAGGGTTTGGGTTCACCCCAGTGTCCCCATCCTGAGGGTTTGGGTTCAGCCCCGTGTCCCCATCCTGAGGGTTTGGGTTCAGCCCCGTGTCCCCATCCCAAGGGTGTTCGGGTTCAGCCCCGTGTCCCCATCCCCATCCCGGGTGTTTGGGTTCATCCCGGTGTCCCCATCCCGGGAGTTTGGGTTCATCCCGGTGTCCCCATCCCGGGAGTTTGGGTTCATCCCGGTGTCCCCACCCCAAGGGTTTGGGTTCACCCCAGTGTCCCCATCCCAGGAGTTTGGGTTCATCCCGGTGTCCCCCTCCCCACCCCAGGAGTTTTCCCTGCCCGGCACACCTGGAGCGCGGGGGCTGGCGCAGGACACGGTGGCAGCAGTGACAAACAAGGCAGAACAGCGCGTGTGACACCCCGTGAATTAATCAGGGAGCGGGGCCGGCAAACGAGCGCTGGAATCGCGAACCCAGCCTTGATTAAATTAGAAAATCTCCAGTAACACAAACAGCCTCGGTAAACAGGGAACGGAGCCAACCCACGGATGGGCCCTGACAGGGGACGGAGGGAGGGATGGAGGGAAGGGGTTTGGGCAGGGATTGGGGCACGGACAGGGATTGGGGCAGGGATTTGGGCACGGACAGGGATTGGGGCAGGGATTGGGGCAGGGATTGGGACAGGGATTTGGGCACAGACAGGGATTGGGGCAGGGATTGGGGCAGGGATTGGGACAGGGATTTGGGCAGGGATTGGGGCAGGGATTGGGACAGGGATTTGGGCACAGACAGGGATTGGGGCAGGGATTGGGGCAGGGATTGGGGCAGGGATTTGGGCAGATGCAGGCATTTGGGTACAGGCAGGGATTTGGGCAGGGGTTTGGGCAAGGATTAGGATGGGAGCAGGGATTTGGACAGAGATCTGGGAAGGGATTTAGGCAGAGATTTGGGCAGGGTCAGGGATTTGGGCACAGGGAGGGATTTGGGTACAGGCAGGGACTAGGGCATGGGAAGGGATTTGGGCAGAGATCTGGGAAGGGATTTGGGCAGAGATGTGGGCACAGGCAGGGATTTGGGTGGGGATTTGGGCGGGGATTTGGGCAGGGTCAGGGATGGCACGGATTTTGGCACAGGGTCAGGGATTTGGGCAGAGGTTTGAGCAGGGTCAGGGATTTGGACAGGGATTTGGGCAGGGTCAGGGATTTGGGCAGGGTCATGGATTTGGGCAGGGATTTGGGCGCAGGCAGGGATTAGGGCATGGGCAGGGATTTGGGCAGAGATCTGGGAAGGGATTTAGGCAGAGATTTGAGCATGGACTGGGATTTGGACACAGGGAGGGATTTGGGCATGGGCAGGGATTTGGGTGGGGATTTGGGCAGGGATTTGGGAAGGGATTTGGGCAGAGATTTGGGAAGGGATTTGGGCAGAGATTTGGGAAGGGATTTGGGCAGAGATTTGGGCAGAGATTCGGGCAGGGTCAGGGATTTGGGCAGGGTCAGGAATTTGGGCAGGGATTTGGACACAGACAGGGATTTGGGCTGAGATTTGGGCAGGGTCAGGGATTTGGGCAGAGATTTGGGCAGGGTCAGGGATTTGGGCAGAGATTTGGGCAGGGTCAGCGATTTGGGCAGGAGGAAAGGGAGAAGGAGGCACGGCTGGACAGGAATGGGGAGAGGGAAAGGCTGGAGGGGGGCAAGGGGAAGGCGATTTCCATTTCCCTGGAAAACCACAGCACAAAGGAAGGGATGTCTGTGACGGCTCGGGTAAACACTCGAGTAGACCCGGATCGGGTAAACACTCGAGTAGACCCGGCTCGGATAAACACCCGAGTAGACCCGGCTCGGATAAACACCCGAGTAGATCCGGCTCGGATAAACACCCGAGTAGATCCGGCTCGGGTAAACACTCGAGTAGCCCCGGCTCGGGTAAACACGCGAGTAGACCCGGCTCGGGTAAACACCCGAGTAGACCCGGCTCGGGTAAACACCCGAGTAGACCCGGCTCGGGTAAACACCCGAGTAGACCCGGCTCGGGTAAACACCCGAGTAGACCCGGCTCGGGTAAACACGCGAGTAGGAGAACGGTTCCAGAGCGGTTCTGGAACGTACCCAGAACGGTTCTAGAGCGGTTCCGGAGTAGATCTAGAACGGTTCTAGAGCGGTTCTAGAGCATACCTAGAACGGTTCTAGAGTGGTTCTAGAGCGTACCTAGAACGGTTCTAGAGCGGTTCTAGAGTAGATCTAGAACGGTTCTAGAGCGTACCTAGAACGGTTCTAGAGCGGTTCTAGAGCGTACCTAGAACGGTTATAGAGCGGTTCTAGAGTAGATCTAGAACTTGTCTAGAACTGTTCTAGAACAGCTCTGGAACGGCTCCAGAACGTCTCCAGAACATCTCCAGGAACAGCTCCAGGAACAGCTCCAGAACAGCTCCAGGAACAACTCCAGAACAGCTCCAGGAACAGCCCCAGAACAGCTCCAGGAACAACTCCAGAACAGCTCCAGGAACAGCTCCAGGAACAGCTCCAGGAACAGCTCCAGGAACAGCCCCAGAACAGCTCCAGGAACAGCTCCAGGACAGCTCCAGGAACAGCTCCAGGAACAGCTCCAGGAACAACTCCAGCCTGGCCGAGCTCTGGACGGGCCAAGCCTGCCGCTGACAGGGGCACCTGCCCTGGCCAGCGATGGAACCCGGGGAGCTGGGATTTGGCACCAGGCCGGTTCTGCTCCCCCCTCACACCCAGCCCTGGTGGGCAGCCCCTCCTCAGTGTCTGATTTCGCTCCTCGGGATGAGAATTACGGGATAAATCGGGAATGACCCGACTGAGCTGCTGGAGCTGCTTCAGTGGGATGGGAGCAGAACCCACCCAGCCCCTTCTCCTCCCGTTTTGGGAACTCTCCTCCCTCGCAGCCAGGTGAAATCGATAATTCCTGAAATCCTGGTACCTCTCCACAACTTCCCAGAGCCCTGCCCGAACCTGATCCAGACAAAGATGCTCCAAAAATGTGGGAATCTTGGAGAAAACCTCCAACAGCAGCCTGAGCACTGCTGGGAGTGAGGAAAGGGACTGGGAGAGGAATCCTTCCCTTCCCTTCCCTCTTTTTCCCCTCCTATCTCCCTTTTTCTCTCTTTCTCTCTCCCTTCTTCCCCATTTTCTCTCTTTCTCTCTCATTTTCTCTCCCCTTTTCTCTTTCCCTCTTTTTCTCCCTTTTCCCCTCTCCCTGTCTCTCCCCACCCTCGGGAAGAGGATCCCGATCCGTTCCCGTCCCCAGCCCGGCTGCGGCAGCGAATTTCCAATTTTCAGCTCATCTCAAGGTCGTGCCAAGAGGCTCAGAGGCCCTGGTAGGACATAATGGCAGAAGAATTGTAAATGTGGCTTTTAGTGAATGCGGAATGAGGCAGGGCCAAGGAGGGGAAATTTTCCATTCGGCCGCGGCCCCGGAGAAGGGAATGGAATTTTCTCCTGCCCGCGCCGCATTAGATTTGCAGAGGTGCCCGGCACCAGGTACATGTCATTAGTAACACTTTGCGTGGTAATGAATCCTTTTATTTCCCTTCCACACAGCTCATGAATACATAAAGAGCCGGCTCCGAGCCGCATCTGCCTCAGCTGCGGGAGCCTCTCAGAACTTAATTCCGCATCCTCTCCAGCCGGGTGGGGAACCCAGCTGGGGCCGGCCTTAAAGGCGCAGGTGATGCCGCTCCCTAAAAACGGGGGAGGGCGGATAAAACCAAGGGGAAAAAAAATTAAAAAAATTTCATTTATTCATTCGTTTAATTATTTATTTATTAGTATGATTAGTATTATTTGTATTAATATTAGCATTATTGGTATTATTGGTACTATTGGTACCATTGGTATGCTTGGTATTAGCAGTATTATTAGTATTATTAGTATTAGTATTATTGGCATTATTGGTACTATTGGTATGCGTGGTATTAGCAGCATTATTAGTATTATTAGTATGATTAGCATTAGTATTATTGGTACTATTGGTACTATTGGTATGCTTGGTATTATTAGTATTATTAGTATTATTAGTATTAGTATTATTGGTATTGTTGGTACTATTGGTATGCTTGGTATTAGAAGCATTATTAGTATTATTAGTATGATTAGCATTAGTATTATTGGTATTATTGGTACTATTGGTATGCTTAGTATTAGCAGCATTATTAGTATTATTAGTATGATTAGCATTAGTATTATTGGTACTGTTGGTACTATTGGTATTAGTAGTATGGTATTATTAGTATTATTAGTATTATTAGCATTAGTATTAGCATTATTGGTGCTATTGGTATTCTTGGTACTATTGGTATTCTTGGTATTATTAGTATTATTAGCATTATTATTAGCATTATTAGTAGTATTATTTTATTTGTTTACTGAAGAGCCTCAGGTGTGCTCACTTTGGCTTTTCACACTTTTGGGGAAACTTTGGGTAAATTTGGTTCATTTGGATATTGGGGGTTAATCCTGCAATTCCAGCCTCGGGTAATGACGTCATTTGGCTTGGGAAATGGGAGATTGGGAAATGGGGGATTTGGGAAATGGGAGATTGGGAAATGGGAGATTGGGAAATGGGAGATTTGGGAATTGGGGGATTTGGGAATTGGGGGATTTGGGAATTGGGAGATTTGGGAAATGGGAGATTTGGGAAATGGGGGATTTGGGAATTGGGAGGGTCGGGAATTGAGAGGGTTGGGAATTGGGAGATTTGGGAATTGGAAGATTTGGGAATTGGGAGATTTGGGAAATGGGAGGGTCGGGAATTGGGAGGTTTGGGAAACGGGAGATTTGGGAATTGAGATGGTCAGGAATTGGGAGATTTGGGAAGTGGGAGGGTTGGGAAATGGAAGATTTAGGAATTGGGAGGGTCAGGAATTGGGAGGGTCGGGAATTGGGAGGTTTGGGAAATGGGAGGGTCGGGAATTGGGAGGGTCAGGAATTGGGAGATTTGGGAAATGGGAGATTTGGGAAATGGGAGATTTGGGAATTGGGAGGTTTGGGAATTGGGAGGGTCAGGAAATGTAAGGTTTGGGAAATGGGAGATTTGGGAATTGGAAGATTTGGGAATTGGGAGGTTTGGGAATTGGGAGGGTCAGGAATTGGGAGGTTTGGGAAATGGGAGATTTGGGAATTGGAAGATTTGGGAATTGGGAGGGTCGGGAATTGGGAGGTTTGGGAAGGAGCCGGCTCTGGGCAGCCCCAGCTCTTCCCAGGCTGGCCACAAGCGAGCTGGAGGGATCATCACCTTCCACCTGGAGATCGAGCTGCATCCCGACGTTCCCGGGGCTCCCGGGGCTCAGCGGGGCGAGGATGGATCCTCCCAGCACTGGGAATCCCTCGGGAAGCGTCCAGAGGGTCCTGAGCAGAGCCGGGGGTGGCTCCGAGCTCCGGCGCTGGTTGGGAATGGGCTCGGGAATGGGAATGGGAGCGGGGCTGGGATGAGCTGTCCCCGAGCTCGGACAGAAGGGGCTGGGGACAGGGACAGGGACAGGGACACGGGACAGGGATGGGGACTGGGACGGGGACAGGGACAGGGATGGGGACTGGGATGGGGACGGGGACAGGGGACAGGGACAGGGATGGGACAGGGACAGGGATGGGACAGGGACAGGGATGGGACAGGGATGGGACAGGGACAGGGACAGGGACAGGGATGGGGACAGGGACAGGGATGGGACAGGGACAGCTCTGGAGCTGGGGACAGGGACAGGGTTGGTGACAGGGACAAGGACAGGGGACAGGGACAGCTCTGGGGATAGGGATGGGGACAGGGATGGGACAGGGACAAGGATGAGCTCTGGAGCTGGGGACAAGGACAGGGACAAGGACAAGGACAGGGACAGCTCTGGGGACAGCTCTGGGGACAGGGACAGGGACAGGGACAGGGCTGGGACAGGGACAGGGTCTGTCCCCACACCCGCAGTGGACACAGATCAGCTTTTCCCACATCCCATCCCAAGGGCACTCTGGCTCCCGGGAATGGCTCGATGGAGACACACCCGGCTTAATTTGGGTTAAAATCCAGTGAGAATGGGAACGGGAATGGGAAACGTTCCCGGTGAGGCCGGGCGCAGTTTGAGTTAAAGAAAATAAAACCCAAATACCAATAAAACACCAAAACCCAACAAAAACCCCAGTGCTGAGCTGGGAACGCTCTCGGTGTTCTCCAACCTCTCCTGGAACTCATTCCCAAATTCCCATCTTGGAGAAGGAAGGGCCGGCCCATCCCACATCCCCTCCTCCTTTTCAATAAAAGAAAAAAAACAAAACACATTTTTATTTTTATTTCATTTATCGAGCGCAGACCCAGCAGCTCCAGCTCCTGCTAAAAATGCTCTTTTTTTTTTCCCTCCTCCCCGAATTCTGAATAATTTCTCAGCTGAAATCATCGATCGCCTGGAAAGCGCTGCTCGGAGCACTCCTGTGCCCCGGCGCCGCTCTCCAGCCCAAAATCAATATCTGTTATCGGATACCCGGAGCCGCCGGCTTTTCCAGATGGAGGTGGGCAAACCTGGAGGAATATGTTAATTAAAAATGAAATTATTTCTAGAGGGGGTTGATTCCTCTGCCAGGGCTGCAGGGATCCACGTGAAATCATTCCCGGATTCTCTGAGAGCATCCGGGCGCAGAACGAGGATTTTCTCGTGGATAGCTCGCTGGAATTCCAGGTTTTGGTTTAAAATTCCCTTCAGGAGCCACAGGGGCCAAAAAGCCAATTTTTTGGCCCCAAAACTCCTCTGAATTTCCAAACTGAAAGGGAACGAATCCTCCTCATTCCCTCTTGATGTGCTGCTGGGCAGGACACGGATCCCAGAGCGGGAATTTGGAGGGAAAGCTCCAAATTTTGGGAGCAAAAGCTGAGAAATGGGGGCGGAGGTCAATAAACCTTGAGGGAACCAAGGCCGGAGGGATCCCAACCCAAATTCCTTGTGGGATTTGGAGAGAGGGAGGGATGGAAATCACAGGGAAAAGGGATTTTATTCCATGAAAAACAAGGGTGGGGAGCTGCTGTTCTGGAGAAACCCGCCCTGGATTCTGGAGGAGGGACAAACCCCGCCCGAGCTTTCCCAAAATCCAGCGGAAAGTGGGACAAAAAATCCTGGGAATGTTGCCAGGAATGAGCCCAAAATCCGGGATTATCCCGCTCCACGTCTCCAGGATTGAAATGTGTTAAACTCAGGAAGCGCCCCAAAAGGAAGAGGGAATTTCCCAGCTCGGAATTCCGGGAAAACACAAGGAACCAAAAGGAAGAGGGAATTTCCCAGCTCGGAATTCCGGGAAAACACCGGGAACCAAAAGGAAGAGGGAATTTCCCAGCTCGGAATTCCGGGAAAACACAGGGAACCAAAAGGAAGAGGGAATTTCCCAGCTCGGAATTCCAGGAAAACACAAGGAACCAAAAGGAAGAGGGAATTTCCCAGTTTGGAATTCCGGGAAAACACCGGGAACCAAAAGGAAGAGGGAATTTCCCAGCTCGGAATTCCAGGAAAACACAAGGAACCAAAAGGAAGAGGGAATTTCCCAGCTTGGAATTCCGGGAAAACACCGGGAATCCTGGAATGGGTTGGCTTGGAAGGACCTGAAAGCCCATCCCGGATCCCAATCGATCCAAGCCGGCCTTGGAATCTCCCGGTTCTCCAGGAATTCCAGCACAGGCGGGAGTTCCTTCCCAAAATCCCAGCCCAATCCCTTCCCCCGATGGAGCTGGAGCCATTTTCTGGAGGAATTCCAAAAATTCCAAGTCTGGCACCATAATTCCCATATTTTACCCCCAAAATTCCACCTATAATTCCCATATTTTACCCCTAAAATTCCCCCTATAATTCCCATATTTTACCCCCAAAATTCCTCCCATAATTCCCATATTTTACCCCAAAATTCCCCCCATAATTCCCATATTTTACCCCCAAAATTCCACCCATAATTCCCATATTTTACCCCAAATTTCCCCCCATAATTCCCATATTTTACCCCTAAAATTCCTCCTATAATTCCCATATTTTACCTCCAAAATTCCTCCCATAATTCCCATATTTTACCCCAAAACTCCCCCTATAGTTCCCGTATTTTACCCCCAAAATTCCTCCTATAATTCCCATTTTTTACCCCCAAAATTCCTCCTATAATTCCCATATTTTACCCCCAAAATTCCCCCCATAATTCCCATATTTTACCCCCAAAAATTCCTCCTATAATTCCCATATTTTACCCCTAAAATTCCCCCCATAATTCCCATATTTTACCCCAAATTTCCTCCTATAATTCCCATATTTTACCCCTAAAATTCCTCCTATAATTCCCATATTTTACCCCAAAACTCCCCCTATAATTCCCATATTTTACCCCCAAAATAATTTCCATATTTTAATAAATAAATAAATAATAAAATAGTAAAAAAGAAATATAATAATGAAAAGAAATAGAAAAAAATAATAAAAAAAATACGAAAAAATAAAATAATAAAAAGAAAGAAAAAGAAAGTAAGAGAAGAAATAAAATAATAGAAAATAATAAAGAAAATAATAGAAAAAATAAATAAAATAATAGAAAATAATAAAGAAAATAATAGAAAATAATAAAGAAAATAATAGAAAATAATAAAGAAAATAATCGAAAATAATAAATAGAGTAATAGAAAATAATAAAGAAAATAATCAAAAATAATAAATAAAATAATCAAAAATAATAAATAAAATAATAAAAAAAATAAAAAGAGCATAAAATAATTAAAAATCAAAAGGAGAAGCGGGGAGATAAACGGGCAGATGTGATTTTTGCAGATAAGCGTAGTAATTTAGATAAATCTGCCG
Organism: Poecile montanus; assembly: GCA_038429875.1. NCBI lineage: Eukaryota > Metazoa > Chordata > Aves > Passeriformes > Paridae > Poecile > Poecile montanus. The sequence continues at coordinate 7,630,750 of CM076523.1, forward strand.
GCTTTGGAGCCTTTTCGCTCGCGTCCCTTTTCTTTCTGTCTGATTTTTTTTTTTTTTCAATTTTTATCTCGCCAGTCGAGAGGAGGGGGAAGGCGGGGGAAGGTTTAATCTTTGGCTAGTTTTTCTTTTCTTTTTAATGTGTTTTTCCCCAGAAGGTGGGATAATGGGAACCGCTCTCCCCCCTCCACAGAGAAGAGCCCGAGCTGGGTTTTATTTTTTTTTTTTTCTTTTTAAAAAAAAGCGGCGGACAAAAAAAATCAAAATATTTGAAAATGTATTTCATGGTAATTATGTCATATTTCATGGGCTGATGCCACTACTGAAAGAGAGCCTGAATGCCTTAATTTGTATAGAAATTGTAATCATTTGTTCATTTCAAGGTGAAAATTGCATTTTTTAATTTAAATTGTATCCTGCGTGATAGTCTATTATCTAGTAAAATTGTCTCCATGTCTGAATGCCTTATATGCAGCTGCAATGCTTGTTACAAATCCAGTTATATTCATAAAAGCTTTGTCCGTGTCTCGGGAAATGTGAACAGTTTCTTCTGGGTTTCTTCTCTCCCTTTTTTCCCTTTTTTTTTTAACTCCCACCCCCTCCTCCTCTTCCCTCCCATCCTCATCCTCCCTCCCCTTCTTCCCCCTCGGATTTTTTATTTATTTATTTATTTTTTTTTCTGGCTGAAATAAATCCAAACCTGCCGAAAATAATAATAATAATAATAATAATAATAATAATAATAATAATAATAATAATAATAATAATAATAATAATAATAATAATAATAATAATAATAACAATAACATTAACAATAACAATAACAATAATAATAATAGTAGAAGACTAGACCAAGACTAAGAATAAAAATAAGAATGAGAATAATTAGCCCAGCTCCCTACAAAAAGCAATCCTGGGTGGAATTCAGGGTGAGGAATGTGCAGGAATCAACTGGGATTCCTGGATATTTTATTTATATTTATATTTATATTTATATTTATATTTATATTTATATTTATATTTATATTTATATTTATATTTATATTTATATCTATATCTATATCTATATCTATATCTATATCTATATCTATATCTATATCTATATCTATATTATATTTATATTTATATCTATATTCATATTTATATCTATATTTACATTTATATTTATATCTATATCTATATTTATATCTATATTTATATCTATATCTATATATCTATATCTATATTTAAATTTATATCAATATCAATATCAATATTTATATCTATATCTATATCCATATCTATATCTATTCCTTATATACTTCTATTTCTATTTCTTTAGTCTTTATTATATATTTCTATTTCTTTATTCTTTATTCTTTATTCTATATTTCTATTTCTATTTCTTAATTATTTATTATATATTTCCATTTTTAGTATTAAATAAACGCATTTCTATTTATTTCTTTCCTTTATTTATTTCTTTCCAGCTCCTGCAAAAATAAAAAATAAAAATTAAGGGATGAGAGGAGGGAAAAGAGGAAGGAGAGGAAGGTGAGGATGAGGGGGGAGGAAGCTCCAGGAGGGGAAATTCCATCCCGAAGGATGGCAGGAGCTGGGGGAGGGATTGGAGTCAAATTTTTCGGGATTTGGGAGATTTGGGAGGGAGGAGGGCGCTTTGCTTCCTTGGTTTTGGGAGAATATTCCCAATATTTTCCATTGGCGCCTCCCCTGGAATCCGAGTTGCTCCCTGTGGGGTTTTTGGGGGTGCCCAGGGGGTGCTGGAGGGGAAACAGAGCCTGAGGAATTTGGGGGAAATTCGGGAATTTTGGTGTCTGGGATCCCCCCAGCACTGGGAAAAACCGGGATCTCCTCCCGCTCCCCATCCCACCCCGTTCCCGGAGAATTCCGAGAGGGAATTGGGATGGAGGGAACCACAGAGCCCCAGACTGGGCCCGCTGCACCCCCAGAGGGGATTTGGAAGACTGGAAGACATCCCCAGAGGGTTTGGAAGGACCTGGAAGACTCCAGAGGGGGAATTCCTGCTCTCCCAGGCTGCTTTTTCCAGGGAATGTGGATTTGGGAATGGGAATGTGGATTTGGGAATGCCACACCTCACCCTTCCCCTCCAACCTTTCCCCCGGCCCCCCTTTCCCAGGAAAACCCCAAAAAAACCCCGAAAGGAGTCAGGCTGGAGCAGAAAAGCCGGGAATGCTGGCGCAGGGATGAGGGAAGGGATGTTCTGGGAATGCAGGATGAGCTCCCGTGTTAAAATTCCGGGCTGGTGCGCAGCAGGTGAGCGCGAGGCCTGGCTGGGCCGGGATCTTAATTACAATTAATCCCGAAAAAAGAAAGGAATGGGCCTGGCACAGAAATCCTTCCTGAGGGATTTAATTCCCTCCCGTGTCCCTGCTCAGAACTCCCTGATTTTATGCAGGGCCACAGCCCGGTTTAATCAGCTCCGGGAGCTGGAACAGCTCGGGAAGAGCCGAGAGCTGCGGCTCGGGGGGAGCCGCGTCCTCGGGGATCAGCAGCGGGGATGTGGGAATGGGGCTGGGAATGATCTGCCCTAAAACACCCCCGGGATCAGGATCTGGATGTGGGAATGGGGCTGGGAATGATCTGCCCTAAAACATCTCCAGGATCAGGGATTGGGATCTGGATGTGGGAATGGGGCTGGGAATGATCTGCCCTAAAACACCTCTGGGATTGGGATCTGGATGTGGGAATGGGGCTGGGAATGATCTGCCCTAAAACATCTCCGGGATCAGGATCTGGATATGGGAATGGGGCTGGGAATGATCTGCCCTAAAACATCCCCGGGATTAGGGATTGAGATCTGGATGTGGGAATGGGGCTGGGAATGATCTGCCCTAAAACACCCCTGGAATCAGGATCTGGATGTGGGAATGGGGCTGGGAATGATCTGCCCTAAAACACCCCTGGAATCAGGATCTGGATGTGGGAATGGGGCTGGGAATGATCTGCCCTAAAACATCTCCAGGATCAGGGATTGAGATCTGGATGTGGGAACAGGGCTGGGAATGACCTGCCCTAAAACACCTCTGGGATTAGGATCTGGATGTGGGAATGGAGCTGGGAATGATCTGCCCTAAAACACCCTCGGGATCAGGATCTGGATATGGGAATGGGGATGGGAATGATCTGCCCTAAAACATCCCCAGGATCAGGGATTGAGATCTGGATGTGGGAATGGGGCTGGGAATGATCAGCCCTAAAACATCCCCGGGATCAGGATCTGGATGTGGGAATGGGGCTGGGAATGATCTGCCCCAAAACATCTCCAGGATCAGGGATTGGGATCTGGATATGGGGCAGGAGATCGGAATAATCTGCCCTAAAACATCCCTGGGATTGGGATCTGGATGTGGGAATGGGGCTGGGAATGATCCGCCCTAAAACATCTCCAGGATCAGGATCTGGATGTGGGAATGGGGCTGGGAATGATCTGCCCTAAAACATCCCTGGAATCAGGATCTGGATGTGGGAATGGGGCTGGGAATGATCTGCCCTAAAACACCCCCGGGATCAGGATCTGGATGTGGGAATGGGGCTGGGAATGATCTGCCCTAAAACACCCCCGGGATCAGGGATTGGGATATGGATACGGGGCAGGAGATAGGAATGATCTGCCCTAAAACATCCCTGGGATCAGGATCTGGATGTGGGAATGGAGCTGGGAATGATCTGCCCTAAAACACCCTCGGGATCAGGGATTGGGATCTGGATGTGGGAATGGAGCTGGGAATGATCTGCCCTAAAACATCCCTGGGATTGGGATCTGGATGTGGGAATGGGGCTGGGAATGATCTGCCCTAAAACACCCTCGGGATCAGGGATTGGGATCTGGATGTGGGAATGGGGCTGGGAATGATCTGCCCTAAAACACCCCCGGGATCAGGGATTGGGATCTGGATGTGGGAATGGGGCTGGGAATGATCTGCCCTAAAACACCTCTGAGATTGGGATCTGGATGTGGGAATGGGGCTGGGAATGATCTGCCCTAAAACATCTCCAGGATCAGGGATTGGGATCTGGATGTGGGAATGGGGCTGGGAATGATCTGCCCTAAAACACCCCTGGAATCAGGATCTGGATGTGGGAATGGGGCTGGGAATGATCTGCCCTAAAACACCTCTGGGATCAGGGATTGGGATCTGGATGTGGGAATGAGGCTGGGAATGATCTGCCCTAAAACACCCTCGGGATCAGGGATTGGGATCTGGATATAGGAATAGAGCTGGGAATGATCTGCTCTAAAACATCCCTGGGATTGGGATCTGGATGTGGGAAGGGAGCTGGGAATGATCTGCCCTAAAACACCCCCGGGATCAGGGATTGGGATCTGGATCTGGGGCAGGAGCTGGGAATAATCCTGGGCTGCCCTAAAACATCCCTATAGATAATATTATAATATACATAATTTTATATATAATTAATATTTATAATTTATTGTATTATAATATATATAATACAATAAAATAATAAATATTTAAATTAAAATAAAATCCCTGAGAAAATCCCAACGTAAACCAGCTAAAAACCACCAAAACAAACCATCAGCTGTGGGATGGGAAATATGGGATGGGAACGAAATGTGGATCCCCATCGAGCCCCCCCAGAGCCCCCCAAAATCCCGCCCAGAGGATCCCCAGCCCCACCCTGGGTGAGCAGCCCTTGGCTCAGGGGTTCCCTGGTTTAAATAAATTTTAATTATAATTAATAAAGAAAATTTAAAGGAAATGGGGATTATCCCACCCCACACGTGGTGCTTCCCACCCCATATTTGGTGTTTCCCACCTCACTCTTGGTTTTACCAATTCCATATTTGGTATTTCCTATCCCATATTTATTACACATTCCAAATTTGGTGATTCCCATCCCACACTTGCTGTTTCCCACCCCACATTTGGTGTTTCCCGCCCCACACTTGGTATTTCCCACCCCACACTTGTTTCCTATCCCATATTTGATGTTTCCCATCCCATATTTGGTGTTTTCTATCCCGTATTTGTTACCCATTCCAAATTGGGTGATTCCCACCCCATGTTTGGTGTCACCCACCCCATATTTGGTGTTTCCCATCCCATATTTGGTATTTCCCACCCCACACTTGTTTTTTCCCACCCCACACTTGTTTCCCATCCCATATTTGGTGTTTCCTATCCCATATTTGGTGTTTCTCACCCCATATTTGGTGTTACCCATTCCAAATTCGGCGTTTCTCACCCCACACTTGTTCCCCATCCCATATTTGGTGTTTCCCATCCCACGTTTGGTGTTTCCTATCCCGTATTTTGTACCCATTCCAAATTTGGTGTTTCCCACCCCACGTTCAGTGTTTCCCATCCCATATTTGGTGTTTCTCACCCCAAATTTGGTGTTTCCCACCCCACTCTTGTTTCCAGTCCCATATTTGGTGTTTCTCACCCCAAATTTGGTGTTTCCCACCCCATATTTGATGTTTCTCACCCCATATTTGGTGTTACCCATTCCAAATTTGGTGTTTCCCACCCCACGTTTGGTGTCACCCATCCCATATTTGGTGTTTCCCACCCCACGTTCGGTGTTTCCCATCCCATATTTGATGTTTCTCACCCCAAATTCGGTGTTTCCCACCCCACACTTGTTTCCAGTCCCACATTTGGTGTTTCTCACCCCATATTTGGTGTCACCCATCCCATATTTGGTGTTTCTCACCCCAAATCTGGTGTTTCCCACCCCACACTTGTTTCCCATCCCATATTTGGTGTTTCCCATCCCATATTTGGTGTTTCCCACCCCACGTTTGGTGTCACCCATCCCACATTTGGTGTTTCTCACCCCATATTTGGTGTTTCTCACCCCATATTTGGTGTTCCTCACCCCAAATCTGGTGTTTCCCACCCCACACTTGTTTCCAGTCCCATATTTGGTGTTTCCCGCCCCACGTTTGGTGTCACCCATCCCATATTTGGTGTTTCTCACCCCATACTTGGTGTTCCTCACCCCAAATCTGGTGTTTCCCACCCCACACTTGCTGTTCCCCATCCAGGGGTGACCTCTCCTGGCTTTGGTGGCCGGGCAGCTCCGGGACTGACCCCTCTGAGGAAGAACAACCCCAAACACCGCCGGGACCGCGCGGGCTCCGCTCCGATCACCCCAGCGCGGCTTGGCTGGAGCTCAGCTCCTGTTCCAGGGAGCCAAAACCTCTCCAGCCCTTTGTTCCCAACCTTTATTCCTCTGGACACACACTTTGGGAATAATTTTTCTCTCAACGCGCCCAGGGCTGCTCCGAATCAATGGATAAAGGCTCGGTTGTCCCTCGGATCGTCCCCGTCCCGCGCGGAGCCGCGGCAAAATTAAAGCTTTGATTTATCTGCCCGGCTTTTCCACCTTGTGCTGTGGTTTTTGCCCATTTTTTTGAGGTAAAACAGCTGGAATTTGCCTGCTTGTCTTGGATATCCCCAAGGCTCCTCTCCCCCCCCGACTCCCGCTACGAAGACACTTGGAATCAATTTTTTTTTTTTTTCCTTTTTTTTTTTTTTCTCCTTTTTTTTCCTTTTAATGTATAACAGTTATGCCTGAGTTACAGAAAGACACCTACAGGCAGCAGGTAGTTAAAGCAAAACCAGTTTCTCTTTCCTACTAAATCTACTCCATATAGCTGAATAAATTATGGCGCGGTTCCGTATTTACACACCCGGCGCACGCACACGCGCCCGCGGCCCGGAGCAGATGGCGATGAGGCAAACACAGAAGCGACAATCCCGCAGGAATCGGGGGACAGGGAATGCCCTACGGAGCTATGGGGGACCCGCGGGGTGCCGGGGAGGGCGGGTTAGAAGCGTTAAATACACAAAGGGGCCGATCTGCTGCGGCAGCGAGGCCGAGGACGGCCCTGCTGGGGTGGGACGGGGCTGCGGGGGACAAAGGAAGCCCCTCGAGGTCATGAATGTCCCCCAGGGGTGGCAGGGGTCGGCGGCAGGCCTGGGAGAGCGGTGGAGCTGGGGGAGCGTCCCTGGATGTGGCCAGCTGTGGGTGTGTCCATCTGTGTCCATCTCTGCTGTGTCCACCTCTGGCTGTGTCCATCTGTGTCCACCTCTGGCTGTGTCCACTTCTGACATGTCCATCTCTGGCTGTGTCCACCTCTGGCTGTGTCCATCTCTGGCTGTGCCCACCTCTGCTGTGTCCATCTGTGTCCACCTCTGGCTGTGTCCACCTCTGGCTGTGTCCATCTGTGTCCACCTCTGGCTGTGTCCACTTCTGACATGTCCATGTTTGATGTGTCCACCTCTGACATGTCCACCTCTGGCTGTGTCCACCTCTGGCTGTGTCCATCTCTGGCTGTGTCCACCTCTGCTGTGTCCATCTGTGTCCACCTCTGGCTGTGTCCACCTCTGGCTGTGTCCATCTGTGTCCACCTCTGGCTGTGTCCACTTCTGACATGTCCATGTTTGATGTGTCCACCTCTGACATGTCCACCTCTGGCTGTGTCCACCTCTGGCTGTGTCCATCTCTGGCTGTGTCCACCTCTGCTGTGTCCATCTGTGTCCACCTCTGGCTGTGTCCACCTCTGACATGTCCACCTCTGGCTGTGTCCATCTCTGGCTGTGTCCACCTCTCCTGTGTCCACCTCTGGCCATGTCCCTTGGTCACTGTTGCTCTGGACGAGGCGTTGGGCGATTTTTGGTCCCTCAAAGTCAGCAGCAGCTGAGGATCCACTCGGCCACTCTCGGCTGGCCACAGGTGGCCACAGCCAGGTTCTCACTGTCTGTCTCTCCAGTCTCCATGCTCCTTGGTGGCCATTGGTGGCCACAGCCAGGTTCTCACTGTCCGGCTCTCCAGGCTTGGTGGCCACAGCCAGGTTCCTGCTGTCCAGGAGACTCAGTACCCATTGGTGGCCATTGGTGGACATTGGTGGCCATTGGTGGCCGTTGGTGGCCACAACCAGGTTCCTGCTGTCCAGGAGACTCAGTACCCATTGGTGGCCATTGGTGGACATTGGTGGCCATTGGTGGCCGTTGGTGGCCACAGCCAGGTTCCTGCTGTCCGGCTCTCAGTCTCAATTCCCGCTGGTGGCCATCGGTGGCTGTTGGTGGCCACAGCCAGGTTCCTGCTCTCCAGGAGGCTCAGTGCCCATTGGTGGACATTGGTGGCCATTGGTGGCCGTTGGTGGCCACAGCCAGGTTCCTGCTGACCGGCTCTCCAGGCTCGGTGCCTGTTGGTGGCCGTTGGTGGCCATTGGTGGCCACAGCCAGGTTCCTGCTCTCCAGGAGGCTCGGTGCCCATTGGTGGACATTGGTGGACATTGGTGGCCGTTGGTGGCCACAGCCAGGTTCCTGCTCTCCAGGAGGCTCGGTGCCCATTGGTGGACATTGGTGGCCATCGGTGGCTGTTGGTGGCCACAGCCAGGTTCCTGCTGTCCGGCTCTCCAGGCTCGGTGCCTGTTGGTGGCCGTTGGTGGCCACAGCCAGGTTCCTGCTCTCCAGGAGGCTCAGTGCCCATTGGTGGCCATTGGTGGCCGTTGGTGGCCACAGCCAGGTTCCCACTGTCCACGCTCCGTCCTGTCCCAGCTCCAGGCTCTCCCCTGCCGCGTCCCCCCCGTCCCACCCCACCCCACCCCTGGAGTTTGTCTCTCGTCAGCAGAGCTGAGCTTGGCAATCCATGAAACAAAACTGAACCAACAGAACAAAACCAAAAGTTACTTCTGACTTTCATACATGAACAAAAGGAAGAAACAAAACAAAACAAAACAAAACAAAACAAAACAAAACAAAACAAAACAAAACAAAACAAAAAGCCCCAAATCAACCCCATCCCACCCCGAAGATTCTGGAATGTCTTTTGAAAACACACAATAGGCAAATTTCTACAGTTCATCCCCCCTCCCATCCCCTTTTTTTTTTTTTTTTCCTTCATCTTCTTCATTTATTTTTTATATTTTTTCTTCATTTTTCTTTTTTTTTTTTTTTTCTTTTTTTTTTAAAGTTTATTTACTAGCACGGCACTCACTGTGGGGTGTTTTTTGTTGGGTTTTTTTTTTTTTTTAGTATATATAGATATACATATAAAAAAAAAAAAAGTCAACTTTCTATAAACATACAGCACGTGACCAAATTTTCCAACTAAATGTACAAAGTGCGACCACAAGGGGAAGGTCAGAGAAGAGCTATTTTGTTCCTCTAGGAATTCTATTTACAGCAGTGCCCGGCTGCCCACGGACCTTTTTTTTTTGGGGGGGGGGGGATTGGCAGAGAGGATTCTGCAGCGCTCCCTCTTTTTAATTTTGGGGTTTTGTTTTATTTTCCGGGGGGGTTCCTGCCCCTCGGGGGAGGCGGCCAGGCCCGGCTGTCCATGGGTGAGGAGAGGGGAGAAGAGCGGGAGCAGCAGCCGAGGGATTCCGTGGAGCGATGGAGCCTTTCCTTGGCGGCGAGGAGGGCGTTGGGTCGGGAATTCCAGCTGGGGATGGGCAGGGGATGGAATTCCAGCTGGGGATGGGCACGGGATGGAATTCCAGCGGTGAGGAACAGGGATGGAATTCCAGCTGGGGATGAGCACGGGATGGAATTCCAGCTGGGGATGGACACAGGATGGAATTCCAGCTGGGGATGAGCACAGGATGGAATTCCAGTGGCGAGGAGCAGGGATGAGCATGGGACGGAATTCCAGCTGGGGATGGGCACGGGATGGAATTCCAGCTGTGGATGGGCGCGGGATGGAATTCCAGCTGTGGATGGGCACAGGATGGAATTCCAGCTGGGGATGGGCACGGGATGGAATTCCAGCTGTGGATGGACACGGGATGGAATTCCAGCTGTGGATGGTCACAGGATGGAATTCCAGCTGGGGATGGACACGGGATGGAATTCCGGCGGCGAGGAGGACGAAGGCGGGAAGGCGCTCCCAGCCGGGGATGGTCAGAGCTTGGCCTCTGAAATATTGTTAAATATCAGGAAATCTCTGGTTTTTGTGGCGGTGCCGGGAGGAATTCCAGCAGGTGCTTCCATCACTGCATGGAGACATGCCGGGAATTCCTGCTGGGAATGCCAGGACTGGAATTCCGCGGGGTTTCCCCCTTCCTTTAGAGCTCTGGAGCACAAACACCACAAAGCAGCAGAGGCTTTGCTGCTCCCCGAAGTTTCTGGAGCGGAGCAGGGCGAGGCCTCGGGATCACCCGACCAGTCCAGGGCGTTGGGGCTCCTCTGTCCCCTCTGGAATTCTGTCCCAGCCACAGGTGCCACACGCTGTCCCGGGAGAGGAGGTGGGAATGGAATTTCTTCCGAGCTCTGTGATCCAGGGGATGTCTGGGCTCCGTGTGTGGCACGAGAAGAACGGGGATTTCTGGAGCACTGAGCCTCTGGATGCAGCAGTCACCTGGATTCAGCTCCCGCACGAGAGAGGTGCAGGAAAATCCCTCTGGGAATGCCGGGAAGCAAAGCTGGTGGGAGCCACCTCTGGTGAGGATCCAGGACAGGTGAACTGGTCCAGGTGGCTGCAGGGACAGTGAGAGCAGGGAATGCCTCAGGAAGGTGAATCCCATCCCTGCAGAGCGGAGAGCGGCAGCTGGGAGCCCCTTCCCACCCTGGCTGCTGCAGAAACCCCTCAGCTCCTCTGTCCTGGCTCCACGTCCACCCCGGGCAGGGCAGCACCTCCAGATCCAGCTCCGTTCCCTTCCAGGTGACTCCCGTGGCTCTGCTCACTGAGTTCCTGGCCCTGCCCTCTTGTCTTTGCTCCCGTGGCCAGCTCAGGGCCAGCAGGGCCACCAGGAGCCGTGCCCCGTGTCCCCAGGGTGTCCGGGTGTATCCTCCTGGTGCCAGGCCAGCGCTGTCCCCGCTGCTGCCGCGGTCCGGCGGTGACAATCGGCTCTGGATTGGTCCCTCAGGATTGGGAATGGTCCCTCAGGACTGGGAATGGTCCCTCAGGATTGGGAATGGTCCCTCAGGACTGGGAATGGTCCCTCAGGATTGGGAATGGTCCCTCGGAGAAGTGAACATCGCCCGTGCCCTTCGTCTCCGCTCCTCCTGCCGCCGTTTACGTTTTCCAGCGGTCCCAGGCTGGCTGGAATTCCATCCTGCTCCCTCTTAGTGACGATCCGGCCCGTCCAACCCCGCTGTGGGAAGCCACCGCTGAGAAGGGAGGGTAGGACTGGGCTGGGGAAATCTGCTGTCCCTTGAAGAAATGTTTTTCTGCTTTTCGTTCGTCTTTGCGGTTGGTTTGTTAGTTTGTTTCTTTAAACAAGTCCTTATATTTGGTCCATGGGTCTTCTGTGGTCCCGATTTCCATCACCCTTAACGCTCAGCTTGGTTATTCCTTCCTATACAACATTCACCAAATTTACAGCAACGGAAAGAAAAGGAAACAAAATGAAAAGTTTCTTTTTTTTTTTCCTTTTTTCTTTTTTTTTCTTTACAGAGGAAAAAAAAAAAAAAAGAAAAAAAAAAAACCACGTTCAATTTGGCTTCGGCTTTTCCAGCTACCTAGGGAATGGAAAGTTCTGGAGTGTGAGGGAATGGCATGGCCAGGAGGTTTGGAGGGAGGGCTGGGGGTCGATAAATGCACCCAAGCCGTTGTCTCTGGCCACAGGAGGAGTCAGGCCCCACGGGCTGGACTCGCCTCTGGAATGCTCTGGAGGAGCCGGATCCCGGGAGAGCTCCCCCCTCTCTCCCATCTCCTGGGCAGCCGGGGTGGATGGGCTCAGGAAGGATCCCTGGAAGCCGGTGGGGTTCTCCAGAGGTCTCTCCGCTGCCGGGGGTCTCAGTAGGCCTGGCCCGTCTCCACCGGCAGCAGCCCCAGCACGGCCGAGTGCTCGCCCAGCTTCATGCGGCGCTGCGTGGACAGGCTGACGTTCTTGGCCAGGTAATCCACGGCGGCTGCAGCGGAAAAGGGACAGTCAGGACACGGGGGACAGCCGGGGAACAGGACTGCCAGCCCTGCAGGGACAGCCCAGGGCTGGCACACACACCAGGGAGCTGTTTGAAGGGTTCAGAGATGGGATGGGGCTGGCACACACACCAGGAATCTCCCAGGAAGGGCTCAGAACCGGGATGGGGCTGGCACACACACCAGGGAATTCTCTGGGAAGGGTTCAGAGATGGGATGGGGCTGGCACACACACCAGGGAATTCTCTGGGAAGGGTTCAGAGACGGGATGGGGCTGGCACACACACCAGGGAATTCTTGGGAAGAGTTCAGAACCAGGATGGGGCTGTCACACACACCCAGGACCTGCTGGAAGGGCTCAGAACCGGGATGGGGCTGGCACACACACACCAGGAATCTCCTGGGAAGAGTTCAGAACCAGGATGGGGCTGGCACACCCCCCTGCTCTCCCAGGAAAGGTTCAGAGCCGGGATGGGGCTGTCACACACACCAGGGAACTCCTGGGAAGGTCTCAGAGCTGGGATGAGGCTGTCACAGACACCCAGGACCTGCTGGAAAGGTTCAGAGCCGGGATGGAACTGTCACACACACCAGGGATCTCCCAGGAAGAGTTCAGAACCAGGATGGGCTGTCACACACACCAGGGATCTCCCAGGAAAGGCTCAGAACCAGGATGGGCTGTCACACACACCAGGGATCTCCCAGGAAAGGCTCAGAACCAGGATGGGCTGTCACACACACCAGGGATCTCCCAGGAAAGGCTCAGAGCAGGGATGAAGCCGCCAGAAGCAGGACAAGCCCTGCTGGAGCTCAGCACAACCGAGGGGAGGGGAGGCCCTCGACTCTGCCCTTGAACACCTGAAAAGGGCTGAAATTCTGCCATGGAAAACGGGAGTTCTGAGGGAGCCGAGCCTGAAATTTTGGGATAAACCTTCCAGCCCCTCGGTGATGCTGCTGGAAGCGATTCCAGAGGTTTCGCTGGGAGCTCCCCAGGTCTGGGGTCTGCCTCTCCCGCTGCTGACTCCCGGCTGCGAGCTCTGAGAACCTCTTCCCTCGCCTCCACCTGGGAAGGGAGAGCAGCTCCATCCCCGGAGGGGACGGGAGGTCCCAGCTCCTGCGGCTGCCCCGGGCTGAGCGGGGACCGGGCTGGGACAAGATGACACCGCTCATTAGCCGGGCTTCACTCAAAGCGCCCCTCGCCGCCTCTAATGGCCCCAATTAGATTAATCAGGAGCTGGCAGGAGCTGCCCGATGGCTGCCAATGAGTAAACAAATCTCAGCCATCAAGGTCCTGTCAGCGGCGGGCCCCAGAGGAGCCCCTTCCACGCACCAATCCTGATTAGACTTGGCAGATCCATTAGAATTCCCTTCACGCTCCCGCGTTCCATCACCGGCATCATTAACGCGGCCCCGGCCTCTGGGAGCCTCCTCCGGGAGGGATGGAGCGGCTCTGGAAGCGGCTCTGGAAGCGGGAGGGATCCCGGGATAAGCCAGCGGGAATGCTGATCCAGAACTTTCCTGGGGGATGAGCAGCTGGAGCCCACAAAACCCTGGGGTTGTTACGGGGGTTGGAAAAGCCCCCCTGGGATCACCGGGTCCTGCCCTTAACCCAGCGCTGCCCACGGGCAGAGCCGGTTCTCCGAGCACTGGATGAATTTTTGGGGACAATTCCAGGGATGGCATCTCCCTGCTGCCTGAGCACCTTTTCCCCGCAGGAATTTCCTCCCTCGGTGGAGGAAATTTCATTTTCTTGTGTTTGCGGCCGTTTCCTTTTGTCCCCTCGGAGCAGAGCCCGACATTCCCCAGCTCCAACCTCCTGCCAGGTTGGGAATTCGATGGCAATCCCATCCTCCCCCCCGAAAAAAAACCCCAAATATTCCTTTTTGTGCCGGTGGGAGGAGCCCGGAGGGGCTCCCAGGGGGATCCCAGGCCGGGATTCAGGGATGGGGTTTGTTGGTTTAGCGGGGCTGAAGCCAAAATAAACCCACAAGTTTACGGGAGGTGCTCTGGGTGTTTGTTTGTTTGAGTGAGAGGGAAAGCGAGGCCGGGTTTGTTTTTGTAAAACCGGGAATGAGGAGAAGTGGGAGGAGAGGGATTCTCTGCAGGCCACCAAAGCCACGGAGCTGATTCCCAAATCCTGTCCTTGTCCCCTGTCCCGAGCCTGCCTCAACCCCAAAACCCCATTAATTATTAATTAATTATCATTAATATTAATTACATGATATATCACACATAGCATTACGTCATAGATAATCCAAACTAGACTTTGTATTGTGTAATTAATATATTTTAATCACCCAAAAAAAGGGTTTTGGTGCTTTTGTGCCGCATCAGAGAACACCTGAACAAACCAGGGTCACCTCACGCTGACGGGAGCTTGAACGGAATTTGAAGGGAAGAATCCAAAGGGAATTGGAATTGCAAAGCACAACAGGGAAAGGGAAAAAAAAAAATATCATTATTCCAAGGTCAACTGCGCGTGAGGCCAGCACTAATTACCAAGGCAAACCGCGGAGAGCTCGTCACCAACGGGGTGAGAGAAACCGGGATCGGGGGGCCCAGGAAACAACTCCTGCGCCAGCAAAAATTCCTGCAGCAGAGCCAGACAAACCCTCCTTTCTCCTTCCCCCTCTCTGCCCAGCGCTGCTCGCCCCCTTATTTTATTTTTTTACACACATGGGTGTGACTAACGCCTCGCCCAAGGGAATCTTTATTGGAAATACATGGTATCGGAATTTGTTTAAGATTTTTATCAATAGCACGTGTGTCCAGCCCCGCATCCAGAAGCGAGGGGAAGGTCGAGGGGTCACAGATCAAACTCCCGACAAACAAAAAGAGGAGGGGCGGGGGGGCCGCTATTGATCCCGTCTGCCGCCACAGCCGGTTCTCATTGAGGCCGCGGCGTTAAGGACATTAAAGGGCTGTGACGAGGGCCCGGGAGCCGCGGCCGAGGGAGGAAAGGTCACCGAGGACACGCTGCGGGCAGCGGGAGCGCGCCCGCAGGAAGAGGATGCACCTTTAACCCTCGCGGGGTCAGCGGAGCGCAGAGCGGGCTCGGCCCGGGGGAACGCGGCAGGTGAGAACAGCCCCGGCACTGAGCGCTGGTGCCGGTACCCCCCCCCGGACCGGGCTGGTGCCGGTACCCCCCCCCGGACCGGGCTGGTGCCGGTACCCCCCCGGACCGGGCTGGTGCCGGTACCCCCCCCGGACCGGGCTGGTCGCGGTACCCCCCCGGACCGGCCTGGTCCTGACATCCCCGGCTGGTTCTGGTACCTCCTGAACCGGGCTGGTGCTGGTACCCCCGAACCGGGCTGGTCCTGACATCCCCGGCTGGTCCCGGTACCCCCCGAACCGGGCTGGTCTTGACATCCCCGGCTGGTCCCGGTACCCCCCGAACCGGGCTGGTCTTGACGTCACCGGCTGGTCCCGGTACCTCCTGAACCGGGCTGGTCCTGTCACCCAGCCTGGACAGCTCCCCCTGACTGGGCTGGCCCTGTCACCCTGATCGGGCTGTCCCTGTCACCCAGTGGGGACAACACCCGGGCCAGGCTGTCCCTGTCCAAGGGACAGGCTCCGGATCCCCATCCCGGCTCCCGGGACAGGCTCCGGATCCCCATCCCGGCTCCCGGGACAGGCTCCGGATCCCAATCCCGGCTCCCGGGACAGGCTCAGGATCCCCATCCCGGCTCTCAGGGCAGGCTCCGGATCCCCATCCCGGCTCTCAGGGCAGGCTCCGGATCCCCATCCCGGCTCCCGGGACAGGCTCAGGATCCCAATCCCGGCTCTCAGGGCAGGCTCAGGATCCCAATCCCGGCTCTCCCAGAGCCCCAGCCCAGCTGACAAACGCATTCTGTAGGAAAAGCTCCGAGCCCTGGCCTGGGGAGGGCAAGGCAGGCAGGGCCGCTCTGAGCTCGGCTTTACAAATCCCAGCTTTCCCCCGGCTGAGCAGGGTGAGCCAGTCCTGGCATTCCTGGAGAAGCGAGAACTGGGGAACGGGAAGGGGCTGGGGGATCTCCCTTTGCCCACAGAAATCTTCCACCTAAAACATTTCACTGCCTCTCTCAGATCCGGCTGCGAGCCGAGCATCAACAGCACATCCCCTCTTCACCTCCAGCTGCACAAACTCCCAGCAGACAGACAGACAGACAGAATTCGGAGCCATAAACGGGTGCATCCCATCCCTCATTCCCTCCCTGGGAAGGGGGAACTCCTCCCAGCACTTACTCTGGCCGTACTGGCCGTACTGGTAGCCGGCCACGGGGTCCACGCTGTAGCTGGTGGTGCTGTAGGTGGGGGGACAGTAGGACTGCGAGGTCGGGAGGCTCTCCACGGATTTGATGGAGTCGCTGCGCTGGCTGCAGCTGGCCGAGATGGAGTTGGTGCTGTCCAGGCCGCCGTGGAGGGGAGAGATGGAGAAATCGGCCTGGGGTTGCGGTGGGACCCCGCTGGGGTTGCTCAGGATGCTCATCACCTGCGGAGACAGCGCGGGCAGCGTCAGGGGATGCAGGGAGGACACAAAAGAGGAGTTTTGGGATGGACAGAGGCCCAAACGGGGCGGAGAGCCCAGCTTTGAGCCCACCAAACCCCGCCGGCAGCCCCTCGGAACCTTGGCGGTTTTTGGGGATATTTCGCTGCCCTGCCAGGGATGAGCAAAGGGGCCGGGGAAAAAAAAAAAAAAATCACAATTTTCCCAAAGGGACGGTGAGGACAGCCCCGTCCTTGGGAAGTCGGGTTTGCAAAGGTCCCCAGGCAAAGCAGATCAAACCCTCGCTGGCTTTGATGCAGCTTCAGGGGATGAAATGTCCGAGTTCTCTTTGCCCCCAAATGTTAAAGGGTAACAGGTCCGGCTCGTTTCAGCGCTCGGTTGGAAAATGTAATTAAATTTACACACACACCAAAAAAAAAAATCTTCCTGCTTTGAGACCTGAACCAGATGAACTAATTGGGTTTTTTGTTGGTGTTTTGGTTTTTTTTTTTCAGTTTTAATGTGGGTTTTTTTTTCAGCGAAAATGCCAGATTTGTTCCCGGGGGTGAGGCTCTGCCCTTCCCCGCCAGGGATCAGCAGAATTTCCCCCGGGTAATTCCGAGTTAAAGGTGGAAAGGGCTCGCAGGGGAAGGGCCGAGAGGTTCCTGAAGCCTCTCGGTCGTGTCGGAGGCTCCGCGGGCTGGGGCGGGGGGAGAGGGGACAAGGGACGGTCACCTCGGGGGGCCCGGCCGGCGCTCAGATGCCGAGCGGCTCCAAATCTCCGAATTTAGCATAACCTTATTGACATCAATTAAAGTGGCAAATTGGAAATATTTGGAGCCTGGCAAGTGGTAAAATGAGCCCTTTATCCGCCAGCAGCGGCCTGGTGAGCTTTTGTGCCTGGGCTGCATTCTCGGGAAGGACACCGGGGGGGTTTTATGGGGCCGAGGGTCCCCTTCCTGCTCACCCCGACACCTTCCCGACCCCTCCTGCCTCCCCGAGCGGGCTCTGGGGTGAGCGCCCAGCCACGAGCAGCCTCTGCTCTCTAAAGCATCTGCCAGGATGGAAAATCCTCCCCCGGCTCGGCTCCCGGAGCAGAATTTGTCCGGGAATTCGGGAGCTGGGGGTGGATGGAAGGAGCCCCAGCCGAGGAGGGGAGGGGGTTGGTTAAAACCCTGGAAAATCCATCGAACCCCGAGCGCGGGGTGTGGGGATGGGGCACGGGAATGGGAGGGAGGGGAGGGCTCGTTCCTCCCCAGTCCGGGCTCACTGACCCCTTCTCCTCCTCCTCCTCCTCCTCCTCCTCCTGGCTTTTCACCCTGCACCGAGCTCAGACTTCTCTGCTGCTCCCCAAAAGTTAAACCCGGCTCAGCTGCACGGCGAGCTTAGCCAGAGCCTCGGTGGTCTCCCCAGAGCCTCGGTGGTCTCCCCAGAGCCTCGGTGGTCTCCCCGGAGCCTCGGTGGTCTCCCCAGAGCCTCCGGGCACAGCTCGAGGCAGGGATTAAATCCCGAGGTGCCTCCATGGAAATGTTCAGTCCTAAAAATGTTCCCGCGCCAGCACTGGGGGGATGAGGAGAGGGAATTTAATCCTCGGGAGAATGGATCAATCCAGGGCTTGGGGTGCTGAGCTGTCCTGGGGGTGGAACCCCCGAATCCCCTCGGATGAGGGCTGGAGCATCCCCTGGGCTGGAGGAGCCGGGTCCGCGTCCCGAGGGAGAGCCGGGAGCCCCCGGACACGGCTGGTGTGAGTTCACCGCCAGAACCGGCTGTTTAAAACAATAAACACGCGCGGAAAACGCAGCCCTGGGGACCCTGAGTTATTCCTGGGATGCTCTGCCCTTTCTCCTCGCCCTTCCTGAGCTGTCCAGGCCTGGAGGTGCTGCCTGGCTGGGGATGTGAGCCCGCCCAGCCGAGCCCTGCAGGTGCAGGGAGGATTCCCTGGAAAGCGGAGGGAGACTGGAATCACTCAGGGAGCAGCGGGGTTGGTGCTTCTCTCCCTCCCGGCCACGGCCCCGCAGCTCCTCGGCTGCTTTTTATTACCCCGAGCAAAGGAGCGGCTCCCCAAGCCAGCGAGAGCCACATTAACACTTCCTTTGGGGGGAAAAAAAAGGGATGTAAAGCAAGGCTGGAAAATGAAAGCCAGATTCGCACTCCGAATTCAGGGAGCGGGGCAGATGCTTCCACAAACCCTGCTGGAAAAAGGAGCTGGATTTAATCGCTGGGAATCAGGAGCGGTTCCTGATCTCGCCTCTGGCCCTGGAGTCACTCCAGACCGGTCCTGGGGAGTTCCCAGTGCCTGCTCCCCCTCCGGAATTCCTGCAGGGGATCTGAGGGATCCCTCTGGAAAGGATGGGCTGAATTTCCCTCTGGAATTCCACCAGGATCACTGGGATTCCCTCCCAGCCCTGCCGGCGTGGGGAACGGCTGCGTGGCCGGGCAGAGGCTGGGGATCCATCCCAGCTGGATGTTCCCATGGATTTGGGGTGGCCGAGGGGACCCTGAGAGCTCAGCAGAGCCCCAAAACTCTCCGGTCCCTCTCCAAGAACCACGGGAAGCCCCTGCCCTTCCCGGACAGGCAGAGGGGATTTGGGGCCGGGAACCTCTGCCCTTCCCAAAGAGGCTGAGGGGATTTGGGGCCGGGAACCTCTGCCCTTCCCAAAGAGGCTGAGGAGGATTTGGGACCAGGAGTCCCTGCCCTTCCCAAAGAGACTGAAGAGGATTTGGGGCCGAGCTCCCTGAGCTCTGCACAGGTTCAGCCGAGGACAGATCCATTTCCTCACCCCAGGACACGAAGGTGTTTGGAATAACCAGAGAGAAGCGGAGATTCTCGTTCCCTCCTCGCCACCCAGCACGGAAAACCCCGCAGAGCCCTCCCGGGCCTGCTTCCCCTGACTTCTTTCAGCTGGAAAAACTCATTTTCCAGGCCACTTTTGAACTCCAGATCCCCTCCTCAAGAATGCAAAGTCCTTCTCCCTTTCCTCTCTGACCTTGCCGGCTTCTAATTTATTACTTCTTGGTGCATTAATCATCGCTAACTAAAAATCGATACCCACCGCACATCTGCCGGGGTTTATCTGCGGGGGAATCTGCTCGCTGTCCATCAGCGGGACTGGCAGCCGTCCCTTTCCCTCCCTCCCTGTCCTCCCCCTTTCCCCCTGGCCCAAATCTTGGGGCCAGGAGCCTTTCCCGAGGTCACTTTTTGGGGTGGGGACGAGCGGGGAGAGGTCCTGGAGCGTCGGGGGTTGATGCACAAAGACCCTCCTGGATGAAAGCAGCAGCTCCCCCCTCACCTCCTGCTGCCTCCCTCCCTCCCTCTCTCCCTCCCCACCCTCCTCGGCGGCTCCCCCCGCTCCCCCCGGGACGTTTCATCGCTCTCTCCCCTACTTTAAAAGGAGGGGAGTTAAAAAAATGTAATTAATTCCCTCCATTTCTGAGCTGGCCCTCAGGGCCTCTGGCCATGGAAGCTGCGGCGGGGGAAATGTGCACCCTTTATGATAAAGGGAGGCGGCTTTGGGGTGGGAAGCGCAATTAGGACCTTCCAGCCGGGCAATCGGGGTCCGGCTTTGGGGCTGGGGGGGCTGGGGGGACCCGGCTGATGGGGACAGATAAGGGAGGGACAAGGGGAGGGCAAAGCCGACTTTGGTGGCCTTGCCCTGGCAGAGCTGGCGGCTGCTCCTTGGTGGCTCCCGAGAAGCGCGGGACATCCCCAGAGTGACCACAGGTCCTGGACATCCCTGGAGTGACCACAGGTCCTGGGCATCCCTGGAGTGACCACGGGTCCTGGACATCCCTGGAGTGACCACAGCTCCTGGACATCCCTGGAGTGACCACGGGTCCTGGGCATCCCTGGAGTGACCACAGGTCCTGGGCATCCCTGGAGTGACCACGGGTCCTGGACATCCCCGGAGTGACCACGGGTCCTGGGCATCCCCATTGACCACAGGTCCTGGACATCCCCGGAGTGACCACAGGTCCTGGACATCCTCGGAGTGACCACAGGTCCTGGGCATCCCTGGAGTGACCACGGGTCCTGGGCATCCCCATTGACCACAGCTCCTGGACATCCCTGGAGTGACCAGGGCTCCTTCCCTGTGGGACATCCCCGGAGTGACCACAGCTCCTGGGCATCCCTGGAGTGACCACGGTCCTGGGCATCCCCAGTGACCACAGCTCCTGCCCTATGGGACATCCCTGGAGTGACCACAGCTCCTGGACATCCCTGGAGTGACCCAGAGACACACCAAGGGACATCCAGGGACAGCCAGGGACATCCAGGGAAGGAGCTCCTGGCAGTGCTGTTCCTCAGGCTGTGGTGCTGCTTTCCTGGGAATGGGCAGAATCCCTCCCTCTCCCGAAAAAAGGTGGGAATGGGATCAGTTGGGAATGGGCAGAATTCCTCCCTCTCCAGAAAAAAGGTGGGAATGGGATCAACTGGACCCTTTGGTGCCACACCAGGCAAGAAGCACCCGGGAATTCTCTGCCGGGGAGGCTGAAATCTCCCTGGATTTCTGGGCCGTTCCCACTTCACTTCCCCAGCCATGGAGAATCTGCCTGCTGGGAAACCTGCTGGATCTCCGGGATTTACGGAGGACAAAGTTCCTCCAGGAGAGATCTCGGTCCCTGCCACCCCTGGCTGCTCCAGCTCCTCTCCAGACCGTGCCCCGCCCTCCCAGGCAATTTTTGGGGGGGTCCAGCTCCGTCTCCCCCCTCTTTCCCTGCTCCGTGCAGCTGCTCCCGACAGAAGGAAAAACCCCCTCGCCACATTAATGCGTTTTGATCTCTGTGGATTCATTTCCACTTGGCGGGAAGAGGGAGAGTCGATTATTCCATCCATACATTAAATGGGAACAAAATGAAGAGGTGACTGTAGGACGGCTGAAAGCCGAAGAAAGAGTTAGGAGGAGATAAATGCACTTTCCCCAAAGATCTCCACTTGAAAGGAGGATAAATATATGCAAATATGCCCCTAGGTAGGACTAAAATGACTTGTGTAGCAATCACTAACACTGCGCTCACAAAACCAAGCAATTAATTTCGGAATATTTTCTAAATCACCGCAGCCGGCTGAGCTGGATCCCGACATTCCAAACCCCGTTAAATTTGCGGATCCAGGGGGTTTTTGGTGCTTCCCGCACCTGGGAAACCTCTGCGCGGGGTGGCTGCGGCTCCTCGCACCCAGCGGCGTTCCCGGAGGGGTTTTGGAGCACGCTGGAGCTTTGTGGTGGGGTTTGGTGGGTGGGGGGGTGATCCTGAGGGTGCTGGAGGTGTTTTCCAAGCCCAGCCATTCCTTCAGCCTCCCCTGAGGTGATCTGGAGCACAGCCCTGGCTCTCTCCGCCGTAACCGAGGCCGTGAGCGAAGCCTCCGGTTGGATTTTGGGGGGATTTGAGGTTGATGAACCCGGAGCTGCTCCCCAGCCTGGCCCCCCCGGGGTGTTCATCCCCCCTCCAGGAGCTCCCACAACCCCGCGGCTCCTCCAGAGTCACAAAATCCCAATTTCCCACCCCAAATCCCCGCTGGAAAACGCGCGGAGAGCCGGGAACGCGCCTGAATCCTGCGTTCCCAACATCTCACCAGTCCCTTCCAGAGCGGTCCCAAAGAGCAACCAACCGACCCAGGAATGCCAGCGGCGCCTTCCCGCTACCTCCAACAGCTCGGGGCGCGTTCCGGGGGCGCGGGGAAGGGGCTGGGGACACGGCAGGTGACATGGAGATGAGCGCCTGTGCCCTCACGCGGCCCTGCTCCGCCGCATGGATGGGAAACCACCACACATCGACCATGGAGAGGGCTCGGGGAGGTGCTGGGGGTGGGATGGAGCCGGGAATGCGATGGAGCGGCGGTAAAGAGGAGGAGGAAGAGGAGGAGGAGGAGGAGGAGGAGGAGCGGTGGGAAGTTGTTACCTGATTGTTCAGGGCTATGGTGAGGTTCCAGCGGGAGCACTGCATCTTGTTTTGGGCACCCTGCTTCTGTAGGGATGTACAAATCACAGACAAGGTCTGAGGAGAAGGCTCTAAGCTACGCGGAAAGAACGGGAAGGTCTCGGCTGTGGCGGGAAGAGGAACGGCCTCGGTGCCGGGGAGGAGCAGCGGGAACCCCAGGAGGGAATCGGAAGAGCCGCGGGGTCAAGCGTCCACTGAGGACTCTGAGAGATCCCGCGGGAGAAGCGGGGCTGGGAGGGGAAGAGCGGGAATTACGCTCAAAGCTGCTTGGTTGGGGGACACGAGCCGTGGTTCCTGGATTGGGACACCAAACTGTGCTCTGGGACACCAAAATGTGCTCTGGGACACCAAAATGTGCTCTGGGACCCTAAATTCTGCTCTGGGACACCAGATTCTGCTCTGGGACACCAAAATGTGCCCTGGGACACCAAACTCTGCTCTGGGACACCAAAATGTCTTCTGGGACACCAAACTGTGCCCTGGGACACCAGATTCTGGTCTGGGACACCAAATTCTGCTCTGGGACACCAAAATGTGGCCTGGGACACCAAACTGTGCCCTGGGACACCAAACTGTGCTTTGAGACACCAAATGGTGCTCTGGGATGCCAAACTGTGCCCTGGGACACCAAAATGTCTTCTGGGACACCAAACTGTGCCCTGGGACACCAGATTCTGGTCTGGGACACCAAATTCTGCTCTGGGACACCAAAATGTGCTCTGGGACACCAAACTGTGCTCAAAAACATGAGCCATGGGACACCAAAATGTGCCCTGGGACACCAAACTGTGCTTTGAGACACCAAACTCTGCTCTGGGACACCAAACTGCTCCAAAACACGAGCCATGGGACACCAAACTCTGGTCACAAACACGAGCCACTGTCCCCGGCTTTGGGACACCAAACTCTGCTGTCCCCTGGAGAAAAGCAGGAAGATTTTTTCCCAGGCTTGCCCAGGCAGGATCACCAGGGAGGAAACACAAAGATGTTTCGTGGCGAGGGGAGAGGCCAGCGGGGTCCCAGGTTATGGAGATGGATTCCACCGAGCAGGAAACCCTGGGAGACAGGAGCTTCTCCCTCCCAGAACCCCGAGATTCTCGAGCCAAGAGCTAAACGAGCTCCTCAACACCCCAAAACTCTCACAGGGCTCGGGTTTGAAGGTGCTGCTGGACAGCTCCCCTCAGAAAAGGGGGCAGTTTGTGCTTTGCCACCCAGAGCGCCACGATTTGTCTCATGGCACGTCAGCTCCCAGCGTTTTCCCGGATTTCATTGGGATTCAGAGATATTTTATGGACCAAAACCAGGATCGGGCCCGGCCTCCCCCGGTTTTTGGCGCTGCTCAGCAAGAGGAGCTGCCCCGGCCTCCTGATTTTTGGGTCACCACAAGCAAACTCCATCCTCCGCTTGTTTAATCCTGCGTTTCCCCGGGAATATTTCGGAAGGGAGAATCCCGGTGGGAAAATCCCCCTGGTGGAGTAGGGAGAGTCCCCGGGACGCTTCACCCGAAGGAAAATCCCAGCTCCTGAATCCAAGGAAAGGCCTTTCCCAGCCCTGCACGGCGCTCTCCCTCCGGAGCCCTCTCTGCTCACTGCGGGCTCCCAGGAGCTGCTGGCTCGCCCCAAACATCGCCCTCCGAGCCCAGAAAACCGGGAATCGCCGATGAAGGAGCTGCGTCCACCACGGAGCAGAGTCCGGTGGATGCGGTGGGGAAAAAAGCGGGGAGGGAAGCGGGATCCTTGCTGAAATCCGGGATGAGGGAGCGGCGGCCCTGGAGCTCAGCTGTTCCAGCTCAAACACCGCTTCCCCCGCTCTGCTCCCTGGCCAGGCTTTTCCCTTCTCTCCAGAAAGGGCCATTCCCAGGGAAAAGAGGGAAAAGAGGGAAAAGGAGCCTTTTTGTGTTCCCCGTTGCCTTCACGCAGCCGGATCCCAACAGCTCCAGCTCCATCCTGCGCTTCCCAAAGAGCAGCCTGGGGACACTTGGGGACACTTGGGCATCTCTGGGCAGGACAGGCACTGCCCGAGGCTCTTTCTGAAACCCCGGAGCTCATCCCCGCCCCTCAGACGGGAGAAACCCGGCAGGATTCGCTGCCCCCCACCCCGAATTCTACCCTGCCCTAAAATCCGAGCACAAGGCGGGGTTCGGCTCCAAACACCCCGGTGTGACCGGCCAGGAATTGCGGATGGTGGGAATAAAACCCGCCAGGATCGGTTAAAAACGGCGCAGGCACACAAAGAAGAGAACAAAATCTTTCCCCCGCAGCGCTAAGAAAGCCCCGGGGGAGCGGGGTTTAGATCCTATCGCTCCCCGAGTCCTCCGGCTCTCCAAAAAGCCGCTCGGATGGAGTTTTCCTGCCGAGTTCGAGGTGCTTACTTAAGCAGGGGATGAGATTAATCCATCCCCGCCTCTCTGGGCTCTGCCCTACCTGGGCTGAATTCCTGGCTGAATTCCCGGTGATTATTTATTTGTGTGCTCATCACAAACCTTGGAACAGCGAGGGAGGAAAGCAGAAGATCCTGGGTTAAAAGTCTCACTCGCCGCCCTTTCAGGGCACGTTTTGAGTCTCTGGCCACCTCTGAAGGTGCTCCGAAATAAAAAAGATTTTGGAGTGACAAAGCAAAGCCACCACGAAGCGCTCTGGAGCATCAGAACAGCAAAAAGCCTCTTTTTAAACCTTTTTTGTTGTTTTGTTGGTTTTTTTTTTTTTTTTTCTTTTCTCACGGGCGCCATCGACGGCCTCGAACGGGGATTTTTTAATTTTTTTTTTTGAGGGGAAGAGGATGCCCTGATGGAACCTCATGGAAATCAAACCTTTCCCAAGGAAAACAGCCCCGCGCCCACCGGGCGGGATCCGCCGCGCATCCCTCGCCCTCCCGCTCACATCCCGACCTCACTCCTTAACCCCACAACTCCCGGCTGAGATCTTTTAGGAGGATCTCTTGGTCCAAAACACGCCAAAAAAATAACTGGCAAATCCTCTCTCTGTGCCAGTCCTGGCTGCGGTGCCAAGGGCAGGAGCTGCCACTCCCTCCAAGGCTCGAGCGGAGTTTTGGAGGCATCTCCAAAAAAAAGAAAAGCACGCAGGGCTCTGCCGATCCCGAGATAAACGCCGGAAAAGGGATTAGAGCTACTTAGCGGAGGAGAGGGAAGACTCAGGAAGGGCCGATCATTTTAAAGATACGACTATTTAAAGATAATGATTGCATAAATTTAATTAATGCATTTTCATGCCGCAAATGGCCGTTTTGTAATTAATGTATCTGGCCTCGCTAAGCATGGGAGATCACATCTCCCGCCCCCTCCCCTCGCGAGCCCCCCTCCGCCTCCCGTTTAATGAAAGACAGAGAGCAGATGACAGAAACAATTTGTCAGCCCGCGCGGGTGTCAGATGCCTAATTGGTTGCGCTGAGTTAGCGGGAAGAGAAGGGGGAGAGGGTCGGGGCTGGGGGGGGCTCTTCCCTCTTTATCCCGAGCTCCGGGCTGGGTGTCCGCGCCGGGGCCGGGGGGAGAGAGGGGAGAAAGTGTTTGGTGTTAATTGATGGCGATTAGGACACAGATTGGCTGCGGCAGGCGCCGGGCAGTGACAAGCGGGGGACACCCGCGCGCAGCTGGCGCTTGTCACCGCCGAGCCTCCGCTGCTGGCGGGGGGACAGGGACAGAGCTCCGGGCCAGGCTGATCGCTGCCGGCCTGATGGCAGCTCGGGCACAGCCTGATCGCAGCTTGATCGCAGCTCGGGCACAGCCTGATCGCAGTGTGATCGGAGCTCGGGCACAGCCTGATCGCAGTGTGATCGGATCTCGGGCACAGCCTGATCACATCCTGATCACAGCCTGATCACATCCTGATCACATCCTGATCACAGCCCGATCACAGAGTGATCACAGCTCGGGCACAGCCTGATCGCAGTGTGATCACAGCTCGGGCACAGCCTGATCGCAGCGTGATCACAGCTCGGGCACAGCCTGATCGCAGCGTGATGGCAGCTCGGGCACAGCCCGATTGCAGTGTGATCCCATCCTGATCGCAGCCTGATCACAGCCCGGTCACAGCCTGATCACATCCTGATCACATCCTGATCACAGCCCGATCACAGAGTGATCGGAGCTCGGGCACAGCCTGATCGCAGCGTGATCCCATCCTGATCGCAGCCTCATCACAGCCTGATCACAGCCCGACCACAGCCCGATCGCAGTGTGATCCTATCCTGATCCCATCCTGGTCACAGCCCGGTCACAGAGTGATCCCATCCTGATCCCATCCCGATCGCATCCTGATCCCATCCTGATCACAGCCCGGTCACATCCTGATCCCATCCCGATTGCATCCCGATCACAGCCCAATCACATCTCGGTCACAGCTCAATCGCAGCCCATTCCCATCCTGATCCCATTCTGATCCCATCTCGGTCACATCCTGATCCTATCCTGATCACAGCCCGATCACAGCGTGATCCCATCCTGATCGCATCCCGGTCACAGCCCGATCACATCTCAGTCACAGCCTGGTCACATCCTGATCCCATCCTGTTTGTATCCTGATCCCATCTCGGTCACATCCTGATCCCATCCTGATCACATCTTGGTCACAGCCTGGTCACAGCGTGATCCCATCCTGATCCCATCTCTGTCACATCCTGATCCCATCCTGATCCCATCTCGGTCACATCCTGATCCCATTGATCCCATTGATCCCACTGATCCCATCCTGCTCCCATCCTGATCCCATCCTGGTCACATCCTGATCCCATTGATCCCATTGATCCCACTGATCCCATCCCGCTCCCATCCTGATCCCATCCTGGTCACATCCTGATCCCATTGATCCCATTGATCCCATTGATCCCACTGATCCCATTGATCCCATTGATCCCACTGATCCCACTGATCCCATCCCACTCCAGGCTCGGATCCCAGCTCTGCTCCCACCCTCCGGCTCAGCGAGGAGCCGGGACCTTGGCACAGGACTGGGGAAAAGCTGAGCCCAGCCCGGGTTTTACCGCCCTGAGCCTGTCCCTGCCTCACTACGAGCCAGCCCTAAACCCGAGATTAAGCCAGGGCAGAGTCAATGTGTGGAGCAGCTGCTGCCGGGGCTTTGCGGGTGCCTCCTCACAAATTTTGGGACTCCGGGGAAGAGCTGAACCCCAAAAACCAGAGCCCAGCCCGGGTTTTACCTGCCCTGAGCCCTGCCAGCCTTTGCACCTGAGAGATGCTGGGGAAATCTCCGTGTCCCGCCTGCTCCCGTTCCCGCCTCTCGTCTTAAACCCGAGATTAAGGCCGAGCCGAGTTAATGTATGGAGCAGCTGCTGCCGGGGCTTTGCGGGTGCCCGCGGGTCAGCAGCAAAGCCCCGCCTGATTAATTCTGCCCTGGTCATGATGTGGAGGAGGAAAAACCTCCTGTCCACGCAGGGAAATGGAATCTGGAGCTCCTGGATGGGGAGAGACCCCCAAATCCCGGCAGGCGCGGTCTGAAGTGCCATCAGGAGCAGGAATGGGGCTCGTTTCTGGAATGTTCTGCCCTTTTCCGAGGGGGCTGAGCTGATTAAAGCGCTCATCACCGGCAGAGGGTGCGGCAGCTCGCCCCTTCCCCCAGAAAAACCAGGAAGGGAAAAACTCAAACCCAGGAAAGGCCAAAACTCAAACCCAGGAAAGGCCAAAACTCAAACTCAGGAAAGGCCAAAACTCAAACCCAGGAAAGGCCAAAACTCAAACCCAGGAAAGGCCAAAACTCAAGCCCAATAAAAGCCAAAACTCAAGCTCAGGAAGGCAAAAACTCAAGCCCAGGAAAGCCAAACCTTGAGCCCAATAAATGCTCAAATTCAAGCCAAATAAAAGGTAAAACTTGAGCCCAAGAAAGGCCAAAACTCGAGTCTGAGGAAGGCAAAGACCTGAGCCCAAGAAAGGCCAAAATTTGAACTCAATAAAAGCTAAAGCCTGAGCCCAAGAAAGGCTGAAACGTGAACCCAAGAAAGGCCAAAATTCAAGCCCCAGAAAGGCCAAAATTTGAGTCCAGGAAAGGCCAAAACTCAAGCCCAGGAAAGGCCAAAACTTGAGCCCAAAACCACTAAAATTCCAGCCCAGAAAAGGTGAAACTCAAGCCCAAGAAAGGCTAAAACTCAAGCCGGTGCTGAATTTATCGGGGAGCAGGAATCTGAGCATCCCAAACGGTGACGGGATCATTCCAGCCAGGCTTGGGATAAGTCAAGACCAACAAGGAGAACTTCAGACCACGGTCAGGGTCTCCCTAGACCCATCCCTGGGAGATGTAAAGGAGTTTGATAAGGTTTGATAAGGTTTGATAAGGTTTTATCAGCTTTGTTTCAGCCCCACGCACAGGAATGGGGTGGGGAGGAGGAGCTGAGATTAAAAAATGTGGAATTTCCACACCGGGCCCTGATTTAATCCCACACCCGGCAGCCACAAAAAAAAGAGAAGTTCCTGCTTGAAATCCCAGCTTGAAATCCCAGCTCCTCCTGGAAAAGATTGACAAAGGGTCAGCAGGTGACGGATGAAGGCTGTGGGAAAGATAAACAACATTTTCTTTTAGAGGAGGGCAAAAAAATCCCCGTTCCATCGGCATCCATGGAAATGGGAAAGGGTGAGGGCTTCGAGTGCGAACACAAACTTCTGAAGTGATGAGGAAAACCCCAAAATCCTGCAAAATGAGGCAAAACGCTGTGGTTTGGTGAAAACCACACAAAACCAACAATCTGCTGGCGATAACGCGATAATTTCCATCCCGCCGTTCACAAAGAGGGAAAACCGGGGAGCGCTGAAGGCAACGACCCCGTTTTGGTCTTTCCATCATCCACGGCCATCCCGGTTTTCCCTTCTCCTCTTGGGCCCGGCTCTCTGGCTGTGCCCTTCCCAAGGAATCCAAAAGAAAATAGGGAGAAAGCGCCAGATTCCCAAATATTTTCCCTTCAAAGCCAAGGGAGCAGAAGCCAAGCCTGGCCCAACCCTAAGAATGACAAGAAAAGGGGGCAAAAGTGCTGTAGATAAAATGGAGGGATCATTAAAACCCCTCCCAAAAACCCCAGCAGGTTCAAGCTCTGAGGAATAACCAGAATTTGTGGGATTTTCCCCTTCCAAGAACGGCCTCGACACAGCCTGGCGTGGTCGCCCTCTCCTGAATTCTCCCGAGGGGATGGGAATGGGGAATTTTGGGGCAGTGGAGGGAGGAGGGAGGAAGGAGGAGGTTTATTGCACACCGAGGAGATGCTGAAGGATCCCAAATTCCCTTCTGGCTGCAAAAGGATCCCAAATCCCCTCTTGATTGCCAAAGGATCCTAAATCTCCTCCTGATTTCAGAAGGATCCCAAATCCCATCCTGGCTGCTGAAGGATCCCAAATTCTCTCCTGATTGCAAAATGATCCCAAAATCTCCTCCTGATTGCAAAAGGATCCCAAATCCCCTCTTGATTGCAAAAAGATCCTAAATCCCCTCCTGGCTGCTGAAGGATCCCAAATCCCCTCCTGATTGCAAAAGGATCCCAAATCCCATCCTGGCTGCTCAAGGATCCCAAATCCCCTCCTGATTTCAAAAGGATCCCAAATCTCCTCCTGATTGTAAAAGGATCCCAAATCTCCTCCTGATTGCAAAAGGATCCCAAATCTCGTGGCTGCCAAAGGATCCCAAATTCCCTCATGATTGCAAAAGGATCCCAAATCCCCTCCTGATTACAAAAGGATCCCAAATCCCCTCCTGGTTGCAAAAGGATCCCAAATCTCCTGGCTGCTCAAGGATCCCAAATCTCCTGGCTGCTCAGGGATCCCAAATCCCCTCCTGGCTGCTCAGGGATCCCAAATCCCCTCCTGGCTGCTCAAGGATCCCAAATCCCCTCCTGGCTGCTGGGCCAAGCCGGGCTGGGCCGAGCTGTGCCCGTCGCGTCGCGCCTCAAGCGAGCCCCGATGCACAACTGGGATTTAATAAATGACATCCAACAACTGTCTCATTAAATCAGGGCCCCGGCGCGGGCCGGAAATCTTAATTTAAAGTGTCACCAACCATCGGAATCAGGTGGTTCGGGCCGGGGAGAGAAGGGGAAAAAAACGGGGCGGAAAAAGTCAGAAGCAGCCGCCAGTTTTGGGGCGGGAGATGATTTTTTTTTTTGCGTTGGGGAAAAAAAAAATAAAAATCTCTTTTCTGCGTTTGCTTTCTGAGTGTCCCCGCCATGAACGCTCGAGCACCTTTGGGGTGTTTGAGATGCAGCGAAGGTTGAGGGCGAGATTGCCTCGCAATTGAAAACGCGGCCAGCGGTAAATTCGGTTTGTTCGCACTGGAAATGCTCGGGCTGCTGGGCAGGGGCGGGAGCCGCTGCCCGCGCCCCGGCCAAAATTAAATTTCAAAGTTTAATGAGTTGCGAAGGGAGCGGGATTAAAGCAGCGCCGCGCCCGCAGCGGAGCGGGGCCGGGAGGAGGGAGCGGGAGGAGAGGAGAGGCAGCGGAAAAATCCCACCCAGCCCGGAACGTCAGGGAACAGAGCAAGTGAAAAATGTCAGGGCAAATTGCTCTTGACAGTGTTAATATCTGCACCTCATAGCAATAATTACATGTAAATAAATAGTGAAATAGCTCTCAGCTGGAGGCTGCGCTCCGCGCGCAGATGCCACTCACAGCCAGCTGGGGACCTTTCGCTCCTCCGCGTCCCCCTTTCCCTCCCTCCTTCCCTCTCTCCCTCCCTCCTTCCCTCTCCCCCTCCCTCCTTCCCTCTCCGGTATCGTTTTCAGCTGCCGGCCGCAGCTCTGAGCTCAGCCCTCCTCCCCAAATCCCGGGAAAACCGCGCTGCTCCAGCCCCTCGCCGGGGAAAAGCGGCTTTGGAGCATCCCCGGGAGCGGCTCGGGGATGGGGATGGGGATGGGGATATGGGATGGGGATGGGGATATGGGATGGGGATGGGGATGGGGATGGGGATGGGGATGGGGATGGGGATGGGGATATGGGATGGGGATGGGGATATGGGATGGGGATGGGGATGGGGATGGGGATGGGGATGGGGATGGGGATGGGGATGGGGATGGGGATGGGGATGGGGATGGGGATGGGGATGGGGATGGGGATGGGGATGGGGATATGGGATGGGATGGGGATGGGGATGGGGATGGGGATGGGGATGGGGATGGGGATGGGGATGGGGATGGGGATATGGGATGGGATGGGGATGGGGATGGGGATGGGGATGGGGATGGGGATGGGGATGGGGATGGGATGGGGATGGGGATGGGGATATGGGATGGGGATGGGGATGGGGATGGGGATATGGGATGGGGATGGGGATGGGGATGGGATCCATGGGATGGGGATGGGGATGGGGATGGGGATGGGATGGGGATGGGGATGGGGATGGGGATGGGGATATGGGATGGGACGGGGATGGGGATGGGATCCATGGGATGGGGATGGGGATGGGGATGGGGATGGGATGGGGATGGGGATGGGGATGGGGATATGGGATGGGGATGGGGATGGGATGGGATGGGGATGGGATCCATGGGATGGGGATGGGGATGGGGATGGGATGGGATGGGATGGGATCCATGGGATGGGATGGGGATGGGGATGGGGATGGGGATGGGGATGGGGATGGGGATGGGGATGGGGATGGGGATGGGGATGGGGATGGGGATGGGGATGGGGATGGGGATGGGGATGGGGATGGGATGGGATGGGGATGGGGATATGGGATGGGATGGGGATATGGGATGGGATCCATGGGATGGGGATGGGGATGGGGATGGGGATGGGGATGGGGATGGGCATGGGGATGGGGATGGGATGGGATGGGATGGGATGGGATGGGATGGGATGGGATGGGATGGGGATGGGGATGGGGATATGGGTTGGGGATGGGGATGGGGATGAGGATGAGGATGGGATGGGGATGGGGATGGGGATGGGATGGGGATATGGGATGGGATGGGGATGGGGATGGGGATGGGGATGGGGATATGGGATGAGGATGGGGATGGGGATGGGGATATGGGATGGGGATGGAGCGGCCGCCTCTCCCTCCCTCCCTCCCTCCCTGCGGGCTCCCGGGAATGCCAGGATGCTCCCGGCAATCCCATCCCATGGGATGCGCTGCTCCCGTGGCCAAGCCTGGCTCCCAAGGACACCGGGAACGTTTGGGGTGGCAGCGGGATGAGGGAAGAGGCCTCGTTTCCCTGGGAGATCCATCCCAGGGGATTTATCCCGTCCTCGACCACCCCAAAATCAGCTCCACAACCCCCCAGCCCCCAGCGAGGGGTCACTGCCAGGAGGGGACGGGGAGCAGCCGGTCCCAATCCTGGCTCTCCTGGCAGGACGGGAAAAGCTGGAAGGAGAAGGGAAGGGGGATGTGGAGGGGCTGCAGGAAGGGAAACACCGGGAGAGAACAACCCAGGAGTCCCTGCCCGGAAAGAGATGGATGCTGAGGCCAGGGGTGGGAGAAGAGACGGGATAAGGGCTTGGAAGAGTGGGATGGAAACAGAGGTGGGATAAGGGTTTGGAAGAGTGGGATGGGATTGAAAACAGGATAAGAACTTGGAAGAGTAGAACAGAACAGGAGATGGGATAAGAGCCTGGAATAGAGGGATGGGATCAAAAACAGGATAAAAACTTGGAAGAGAGGGATGGAACAGGAGACAGGATAAGGGTTTGGAAGAGTGGGATGGAAACAGAGATGGGATAAGAGCCTGGAATAGAGGGATGAGATCAAAAACATGATAAGAACTTGGAAGAGTAGAACAGAACAGGAGATGGGATAAGGGTTTGGAAGAGCAGGATGGAACAGGAGATGGGAAAAGAGCTTGGAAGAAAGGGATGGGATAGAAAATGGAATAAGAGCTTGGAAGAGAGGGATGGAACAGGAGATGGGATAAGGGTTTGGAAGAAAGGGATGGGATAGAAAACAGGATAAGAGTTTGGAAGAGCAGGATGGAACAGGAGGTGGGATAAGAGCCTGGAATAGAGGGATGGAACAGGAGGTGGGATTAGACTTTGGAAGAGCGGGATGGAAACAGAGATGGGATAAGAGCCTGGAATAGAGGGATGGAACAGGAGATGGGATAAGAGTTTGGAAGAGCGGAATTGGAACAGGAGATAAGAGCAGCTGGGGCAGGATCAGCATAATATTAAGATACATTATGTATTACATCAATATTAATAATATAAAATTATAGGTAAGTATATATAATATACTTATTATTATATATAATAGATATAAAAGATATATTTTTCTATATATAAATTGTATGTATATATATAAATATATAAATATATAAATATATAAAAATATATATAAATATATATAAATATATATAGATATAAATATAGACAGATGTATAAATAAATATATAAATAATATAAAAATATTAAAATAAAATAGAAATATGTAAATATATTAATATAAAAATATTATAAATATAAATATAAATATATATATTAAATATATATAAAATATATAAAATAGATTAAAATATATATTTAAATAAATAAATAAATAAATAAATAAATAAATAAATAAAGTGAATAGCTAAATAAATGTATAAATAGATAAATAAATAAATATATAAAAATATATGTATATTATGTATATGCTGGGGGATATTCCCAAATAAACCCAAAGACCTCCTACACCTCCCCAAACCCCTCCTCAGCACCCAAACCCCCCCCCCGAGAGGAGGGAGAGGCTCCGGCTCATCCCCGCGCAGAGCAGGAGAGCTCGGAGGCCTCTCCTCCTTTGGGCTAATGAAATTCCCCACAACGCCCCGCACTGCACCGAGCAACAAACACAGCTCCATTCTTCGGAAAACAAATATGTTCTTTAGAGCTTCCTGCTTGTCAAACACCTTTTTGTTTAGCTCAACAACTAATCCACTTATCGGAGGATAAAGCTGCCAGTGAATCACCACTATGATAAAAGCATGCACAAAATTAGCAAAAATTTGCCTATGGCTCCTGCACATTTAACAAACAGCAGCCAAGAGAGAAAAAAAAATTATTCTTTTTTTTTTTTTTCCCCTCTTCTTTTTTTTTTTTAATAACTGAGATCCCCAGGAGAGATTCTGTCAGATAGCGGCTTTTATTTTGCTCGCAGTTTTTTTTCCTCCCCCCTCCTCTCCCTCTCTCTCTTTTCCCATATAACCCAAGCGCTGAGGCTGGGAGATGCTGGGAGCTGATATGAGATCCACGGAAATTGGCGCTGTTTGAATAAGCAGGAGATGCAGCGGGGCGAAATTTTAATAAGTTGATTCGGGTTTCTTTTTTCTATTTTTCTCTATTTTTTTTTTTTTTTTGAACATAAACGTTCAGGCATTGGATGCTTCCCTCCGAGCTCGGGAGGCTGCAGCACCTGGAAGGATCCTGGATTTGTCCTTCCCTCTGCTCCTCGGAGCCCTTGGGGGATTTAATCTCCACATTCCTGTGGTGGTGGATCCACCCTGATAAAGGGATGGGGAAAATCCCCCGGGATTTGCCGGGGTTGGAGGGAGCTGGGCACGAAATCACCTTCCCTGCCTCTCCTGGGATCTCCTCAGCACCTTGAGATTCACTGAAACTCCCTCAGCTCCAGGAACCTCGGGAGTTTCCCCCTGTGGGGATGTTTTGGGGAGAAACCCGCGGGTTTTGGGCACCCGAGTGGGGATTTCGGGCATTTCTGGGCGCTCAGAGTGGGTGAAAAAGGGGGAGAGAGGGAGGCAAAGAATTCCCGAGGTTTGGACTCCACGGATGCGCCCAAAAAAACCCCAAAAAACCCCAAATCTCCCCACGGGCAGCACCAGAGGGATTCGCTTTTCCTGGGCTCTGGGGGGGTCTCTGGGGGTCTCTGGTCTCTCCCGTGGGAGGGGCTGGGTGAAGATTTGGTGACAGAACCCGCAGAGACCCCCTCAGATCCCCCTGGATCCCCAAATCCCCCTTCTCCTGGACCCCAAATCCCCAAATCCCCCTTCTCCTGGACCCCAAATCCCCAAATCCCCCTTCTCCTGGACCCCAAATCCCCAAATCCCCCTTCTCCTGGACCCCAAATCCCCAAATTCCCCTTCTCCTGGACCCCAAATCCCCCTTCTCCTGGACCCCAAATCCTCAAATCCCCCTTCTCCTGGACCCCAAATCCCCAAATCCCCCTTCTCCTGGACCCCAAATCCCCTTTCTCCTGGACCCCAAATTCCCCTTCTCCTGGACCCCAAATCCCCAAATCCCCCTTCTCCTGGACCCCAAATCCCCAAATCCCCCTTCTCCTGGACCCCAAGTCCCCAAATCCCCCTTCTCCTGGAACCCAATTCCCCAAATCCCCCTTCTCCTGGACCCCAAGTCCCCAAATCCCCCTTCTCCTGGAACCCAAATCCCCAAATCCCCCTTCTCCTGGACCCCAAATCCCCAAATCCCCCTTCTCCTGGACACAGGTTCCAGCAGGTTCCGTCAGAGCTGCCAAACTGGGAGGAACTGGGAGAACTGGGAGCTCGTGCTGGGGTCTTCTGGCTGTTCATTCCCAGGGTTTCCCCCCTAATTTGGGCTGGATTGGAGCGGGGGCACATCCCAGGAACCCGGGAGCTTTTAGGGGAGCTGGGAATTAATCAAGAGGCACCCACCTGTCAGGCTGGTATCTGGAACTAAACAGAAACACTCGCTGCGCCTTGACCTCCCGGCCCCAGCGGGGCTTGGGGAAACCTCCCCCGGCCCCGAGACCCCGGAGCCCCCCGGGCTGGGCTGGGAGCCTGGGGCAGCACCGGGAGAGGATGCTGGAGGGGTGGGAGAGCAGGATGAGCCTGGGGCAGCACCGGGAGGATGCTGAAGGGGCTGGAAGAGCAGGAATGAGCCTGGGGATGTGGGGAGAGGCTGCTGGAGGGGCTGGGAGAGCAGGAATGAGCCTGGTGTGGCACCGGGAGGATGCTGAAGGGGCTGGGAGAGCAGGAGTGAGACTGGAGCAGCACCGAGAGGATGCTGGAGGGTCTGGGAGAGCAGGAATGAGCCTGGGGCAGCAGGGAGAGGATGCAGGAGAGGTTGGGAGAGCAGGAGTGAGCCCGGGGATGTGGGGAGAGGATGCTGGAGGCTCTGGGAGAGCAGGAATGATCCCGGGACAGCACCGAGAGGACGCTGGAGGGGTTTGGGAGAGCAGGAGTGAGCCTGGAGCAGCACCGGGAGGATGCTGGAGGGGCTGGGAGAGCAGGAATGAGACTGGGACAGCAGGGAGAGGCTGCTGGAGGGGTTGGGAGAGCAGGAATGAGGCTGGGGCAGCACCGGGAGGATGCTGGAGGGGTTTGGGAGAGCAGGAATGAGATTGGAGCAGCACAGGAAGGATGCAGGAGAGGTTGGGAGAGCAGGAGTGAGCCCGGGGATGTGGAAAGAGGATGCTGGAGGGGCTGGGAGAGAAGGAATGAGCCTGGTGTGGCACAGGGAGGATGCTGAAGGGGCTGGGAGAGCAGGAGTGAGCCTGGGGCAGCACCGGGAGGGTGCTGGAGGGGCTGGGAGAGCAGGAATGAGCCCGGGGATGTGGGGAGAGGCTGCTGGAGGGGCTGGGAGAGCAGGAATGAGCCTGGGACAGCAGGGAGAGGATGCTGGAGGGGCTGGGAGAGAAGGAGTGAGCCTGGAGCAGCACCGGGAGGATGCTGAAGGGGCTGGGAGAGCAGGAGTGAGCCTGGGGCAGCACCGGGAGGATGCTGGAGGGGTTTGGGAGAGCAGGAATGAGCCCGGGGATGTGGGGAGAGGATGCTGGAGGGGCTGGGAGAGCAGGAGTGAGCCCGGGGCAGCACCGGGAGGCTGCTGGAGAGGTGGGAGAGCAGGAGTGAGCCTGGGACAGCAGGGAGAGGCTGCTGAAGGGGCTGGGAGAGCAGGAATGAGCCCGGGGCATCACCGGGAGGATGCTGGAGGGGTGGGACAGCAGGAATGAGTCCAGAGATGTGGGGACAGCACGATGGGAGCTGCCCGGGATCAGAGGAAAGAAAGATCGGGCAGCAAAAAGGATTTTAGAGCCAAACCAACCCCAGGAGCTCCTCTGTGACCCCTTCAGGGGATTTGGGGTGGAAGGGGGGTGCTGGAGCCCTCCGCCAGGACAAATCGGGGTTCATTCAGCCTTTCCTGGGGGGTTTGGCTGCTGAGGGAGGGGTTTGGTGCTGCAGAACATCTCTGGGCAGCGGGGCCGGGCACAGCCAGGAGATTTTGGGGAGCCCCATCCAGGAGCATCTCCCTGCTCCCCTCAGCATCACACCTGCACTGGGACCTGCTCCGGATTTTGGGGACCCCCGTCCAGGAGCACCTCCCTGCTCCCCTCGGCATTGCTCCCACACTGGGACCCGCTGCAGATTTTGGGGAGCCCCATCCAGGAGGATCTCCCTGCTCCCCTGGGCATTGTTCCCTCACTGGGACCTGCTCCGGATTTTGGGGAGCCCCATCTTCATCCAGGAGCATCTCACAGCTCCCCTCAGCATCACACCTGCACTGGGACCCGCTCCCAGAACTTGGGGACCCCCGTCCAGGAGCATCTCATTACTGCCTTCAGCACTGATCCCTCACTGGGACCTGCTCTGGATTTTGGGGAGCCCCATCTTCATCCAGGGGCATCTCCCTGCTCCCCTCGGCATTGCTCCCACGCTGGGACCTGCTCCAGATTTTGGGGAGCCCCATCCAGGAGCAGCTTCTCACTGTCCTTAGCATCGCTCCCACACTGGGACCTGCTCCAGATTTTGGGGAGCCCCATCCCCATCCAGGAGCATCTCATTACTGCCTTCAGCATCACCCCCACACTGAGACCTGCTCCAGAATTTGGGGAGCCCCATCCAGGAGCATCTCCCCGCTCCCCTCGGCATCGCCTCCCCGCGGGCCCCAGGCTGGAGCGGGGCACGGAGGAGCTCCCGGCCGACCCCAGCCTCGCATTTTTGGGCTGGGGAAAGCCCCACAGGGCTCCCAACCCGGGCTCGGGGCTCAGCTGCGCTCTGGGATCGCTCATGAAGCGCTTCCAGCACCTCCGGAGCAGCGGGAACCGGAACCGGAGCCGCCCTTTGGGACCTCCTGGGACCCCCAGCCCCTTCCCCAGCACCGCCGGTTGTTTCTCCCCTCGCCACCGAGGGGCTGCAGCATCACACCACGCTCCTCTCCGCACCGCCTCTCCCCGCGGGCAGCCCCCAAAGAGATTTCTTGCCTCTCCCTTCTCCTTCATTCCTTTTGCTTTCGCTCCTTTTCTTCTTCTACTTCTTTTTTTTTTTTTTTTTCCTATTTTTTTTTTCTTTTTGTGAACGAAAAACGCTATTTTGTGCCTCCTGAGCCTTCGCCGGCTGGGCTCGGCGTCTGTATCAGCTGGAGGAGCTTATGAGCTTCGTCTCCTCGGATTTAGACTGAAATTTTGATTTTCTGCCGCGCTCAGATAATGTGGAAATCCCGTTCCCCGATATTTGCTGTTTATCAGCGCGGCGCAGCGCGGTTCTGGGGGGGAAGGGACCCTCCCCCTCCCCCTCCGCGGGGCCCGCTCGCCCCCCGGCCCCGCCGCTGATGGAGTTTCACTCCGGAGCAGCAAAAAACGCGATTTGGAGCCGGGGGGGGAGAGGAGATCCCCGGCCGGGAGGTTCTGGGAGGGATCCTGAGCCTGCAGCTCCGGGTCTGGAGCGGCCTGGGGTGGTGGGAGGGGTCCCTGGCCACCAGAGGGGTCCCTGGCCACCAGAGGGGTCCCTGGCCACAAAAGGAATGTGAACCCCAACCCTTCCGTGATCCTCCAATCCCTGTCCCCATCCCCTGAGCGTGGCTCTGTCCCCTGTCCTGCCAGGGACCTCAGAGCCGCCTCCTCGTCTCCAGGTTCGGTCACCTGAGGTCCCCTGAGGTCCTCTGAGGTCTCCTGAGGTCCCCTGAGGTTCCCTGAGGTCCCCTGAGGTCCCCTGAGGTTCCCTGAAGTCCCCTGAGGTTCCGTGAGATCCTCTGAGATCCCCTGAGGTCCCCTGAGGTCCCCTGAAGCCCCCTGAGGTCCTCTGAGGTCCTCTGAGGTCCCCTGAGGTCCCCTGCAGCTTTCCAGAGCTGGGATGGAGCAGTCTGGGATCCATCCCGCATTCCCACAGCTCCTCCCCCGGCTGGAGTGGCCCTGTCCCCCCCCCCGTGTCCCTCAGCACCTCCCTGTCCCCTCCATCAACAAGGGATCCCTGTGATGGTTTGGGATCCCTGTGGATCCCTGTGTTTGGGGTCCCTGTGATTGTTTGGGATCCCTTTATTTGGGATCCCTGTGTTTGTTTGGGATCTCTGTTTGAGATCTCTGTCTTTGGGATCCCTGTGGTTTTTTGGGATCCCTGTGTGTGTTTGGGATCCCTGTGTGTGTTTGGGATCCCCGTTTGGCTTCCCTGTGTTTCTTTGGGATCCCTGTGGTTTTTTGGGATCCCTGTGTGTGTTTGGGATCCCTGTTTGGGATCCCTGTGTTTGGGATCCCTGTGTGTGTTTGGGATCCCCGTTTGGCTTCCCTGTGTTTCTTTGGGATCCCTGTGGTTTTTTGGGATCCCTGTGTTTGTTTGGATCCCTGTCTTTGGGATCCCTGTGTGTCTTTGGGATCCCTGCTTGGGATCCCTGTGTTTGTTTGTTTGGGATCCCTGTTTGTTTGGGATCCCTGTGTGTCTTTGGGATCCCTGTTTGGGATCCCTGTGTTTGTTTGTTTGGGATCCCTGTGTGTCTTTGGGATCCCTGTTTGTTTGGGTTCCCTGTCTTTGGGATCCCTGTTTGGGTTCCCTGTCTTTGGGATCCCTGTTTGGGTTCCCTGTCTTTGGGATCCCTGTTCCCACCCCCCTCTCCCGGTGTCCCTGAGCCCTCCCAGCCCCACAGAACCCCCCTGGGCAGGGGTGTCCCATTCCCTGCGTGTCTCGATCCCACCAAGCGGAGCTGAAAGATCCCAAAGGAATTTCCAGGGCTCGGCAGCGGCTCCCAGGAGCGCTGGAGCCGGCCCAAACCCGACCTCCCTCTCCAAAAATTGGGAATTGTCCCACTGGGAATCGTCTCCGTGTCCCCCTGGCCACACCGGGACAGCTCCAGAGCCTCATCCACACCGGGAAAAAAGGGGGGAAAGAGGGAAAAAAGGGGAAAAAATCCCCAACCGAACAGAAAAAAAGAGAGACAGGAAGAGCGATAAAGCTCAGCTCCGTGCTTGGCTCTGCTCCTCTGGTTTAAAGTGACTCCGCTTCTTATGGAAACGGAGAGGCGGTATTAGAAATAAAAAAAAAAAAAAAAAAAGGGAAAAAAAAAATAAAAAAAAAAGCCACCAAGACACAGAGAGCTTCCTTATCTCATGGAGACAGTTGTCAGGAATCACTTTGACTGAGTCGTTTTGTCTCCATGCTTTTTTTCGCTGTCAAGCAGGCCTCAGGACATGGATCAAAGGAGAGGCGCCGAGCGCTCGCTGAAACTTCTGATCCCTTCTCGGAACAGACGCGCGAGTGGCAGACAGCTCCTCTCCACATCAAATGGAGGAGAGGGAGCACGGGGACGGGAGAGGGAGAGGAAAAGCTGCGAGAGGCTCGGGGAGAGAGAGGAGGCAGCCAGGGATTCAGGGGGAGGCGGTGTCCCCTCGCTGTGTCCCCGTGCGGAGCTGTGACCCGTGGGGACAGCCCGGTGTCACCTCAGAGGTGGCTTGGTGGATGAATTCCTTCCCAAAACTCAGCGCTTTGGACTCTCCCTTCAATCCCGAGAGCCGCTCCTTGTGGATTCCCAAAAGTCCCTGAATTCCCTCTTTTTCCCAGACCCCGCAGCCAGGGTAACTTCCCAAATTCCCTGTGATTTCCCCAAAACAACCCCTCCAAGTCTCTATTTCCCCTCAATCCTGCAAACCACTGATTTTCCCGTGATTTTCCTCAAAACAGCCTCTCCATGCCTGCATTCCCTCTTTTTCCCCTCAATCCTGCAAACCACTGATTTTCCCGTGATTTTCCTCAAATCAGCCCATCTATGCCTGCATTCCCTCTTTTTCCCAGACCCCTCATCCAGGGTAACTTCCCAATTTCCCTGTGATTTCCCCAAATAACCCCTCCAGGTCTATATTCCCTCTTTTTCCCCTCAATCCTGCAAACCACTGATTTTCCCGTGGTTTTCCTCAGAACAGCCCCTCCATGCCTGCATTCCCTCTTTTTCCCCGACCTCACATCCAGGGTAACTTCCCAAATTCCCTGTGATTTCCCCAAAACAACCCCTCCAAGTCTCTATTTCCCCTCAATCCTGCAAACCACTGATTTTCCCGTGATTTTCCTCAGAACAGCCCCTCCATGCCTGCATTCCCTCTTTCCCCCCGACCCCACAGCCAGGGTAACTTCCCAAATTCCCTGTGATTTCCCAAATCAGCCCCTCCATGCCTGCATTCCCTCTTTTTCCTCGACCTCACATCCAGGGTAACTTCCCAAATTCCCTGTGATTTCCCAAATCAGCCCCTCCATGCCTGCATTCCCTCTTTTCCCCGACCCCTCATCCAGGGTAACTTCCCAAATTCCCTGTGATTTCCCCAAACAACCCCTCCAAATCTATATTACTTCTTTTTCCCCGACCCCACAGCCAGGGTAACTTCCCAAATTCCCTGTGATTTCCCAAATCAGCCTCTCCATGCCTTCATTCCCTCTTTCCCCCCGCTCCCACCTCCAGCACCCGGTGATTTCCCTGGATGCGCATCCCAGGCTCCCCTCCCTGTGCCCCCCGAGCCTCGGGAGCGCCTTCCAGGTGCTCAATTCCCTGAAATCTGATGGATTGGCCTCTGGATGGGCTTCAGGGGCTGTCCGGAGCAGGGACCCCGCGCATCTTTGATCGCCCCCAGAGCTCTCCGGGGTCGGAGATCTCCGGTCCCCGCTGTGAAATGATGCCGGGCTCGGATTTTGGCAGCCCCGCAGCACGGGGGGGTTTCCCCGCAAATCCAGCGCCCCAAAAAGGGGGGGACCCCGGTGTGGAACAGAGCCCGGAGCTGCCCGGTCCTTCCCTGCGGCTCCTGGATCTCCTCCCTCTGGAATTCCCTGGACACGCAGCGGGTCCTGCTCGGCCCTGGCACCCCAAAGTGTCCCTGCAGAGCCATTCCCGCACCCCGAAGTGTCCGAGGTCACATCCCAGAGCCATTCCCTGCACCCCAAAGTGTCCGAGGTCACATCCCACAGCCATTCCCGCACCCTGAAGTGTCCCTGCAGAGCCATTCCCGCACCCCAAACTGCCCGACCCCACATCCCAGAGCCATTCCCGCACCCCAAAGTGTCCCAGCCCACATCCCAGAGCCATTCCTGCACCCCAAAATGTCCGAGGCCACATCACAGCCATTCCCCGCACCCCAAAGTGTCCCTGCAGAGCCATTCCCGCACCCCGAATTGTCCAAGGTCGCATCCCAGAGCCATTCCCGCACCCCGAACTGCCCGGCTCCACATCCCAGAGCCATTCCCTGCTCCTGCTCCCCACCCGGGGTGCTGGGAGGGTCGCTCCGGACCCTCTGGACCCCCAAACTCTCCCCTAAACTCTCAC
Organism: Poecile montanus; assembly: GCA_038429875.1. Lineage (NCBI taxonomy): Eukaryota > Metazoa > Chordata > Aves > Passeriformes > Paridae > Poecile > Poecile montanus. Next base: position 7,673,424 of record CM076523.1, read on the forward strand.
ACCGAAGCTCAGCCCAGCACCCTTTTGGGATTCCTCTCATCCCATCAAGCTCTCCCGAGGCTGAGGGGCTGCCCAGCCCTCCTGAGCAGCTCCCGGGGATGCTCCAGGGCTGGACACAGCCCCCAAAACCCCCCGTGTGCCGCAGCCTCTCCAGCTGGGATGGGAGGGAACGGGAATTTTCCTCAGCGCGCCCGGGGATGGCGAAGCAAAGGGAAAAACTGGGAGCTGATCCCTCTCCAACACCCGCAGAGCTCCGGTTCCCAGGAAGAGATTCCCGGCTCCAGGCTGGGATCTCTCTAGAAAATCCCCAAATCCACCCGAGCTTCCCCATCCCTCTGGAATGAACCCCACAATGAGCCCTGGATCCCGATCCTCGGCCGAACGCGCCTCTGGAGATTTTTCCTGCCCGGGATTGGCTCTTCCCAGGCGGGGCACAGCTGGAGCACAGCTGGATTTACCGGGAGCAGCCGGGAATGCGCGCCCTCCCGATCCCAATTATTTTATTCCTTTTATTGCCCCCCTCGCTTTTTAAACTTCCCCTTCCCATCTCTCTCCCCCCATTCCCGGGCTGCCTTTCCCAGCGGATCCCTGGGATTTTCCAGCGGCTCCGCGTGCCGGAGGTCGCCGGGAATGCGGCGTTAATTGCTAATTGCTCATTTTCCCTCCCGTGCGCCGCTCGCCGCGTCCCGAGCTCCCGCAGGAATCGGCAGAGCCGCGTCTCCCGGCCAAATCCCGCCGGGATTGCCGCAGGAATTCGGGAATTCAGGAATTCCACCCGCCCCGCTGAGGTTTTTCCCCCCCTCGCCGCAGCGGTGGGGAGCGGGGTCTGGCTGGGGAGGGAGGTTGGAAGATTTTGGGGACAGATTTTGGGGACAGATTTTGGTGTCTCAGCCCTGGGTGCCTCAAATTCCACATTTGGAGCCTTATCAGGAGCTTCCACGCGTCTCATTCCTGCTGCCATCGCTCCTGCTCTCCTCCCCAGGGTTTTTATCCCCACTTTTCTCCTCCTGTTTCTTCCTTATTCCTCCCCAATTCGCGTCCCGGAGTTTGCGGAGCCTCGGGGGCCGATCCTGCCAAAATTCCCATGGGATTCCAGGCTCGGGGGAATGGAGCTCCCAAATCCCAAATCCCAAATCCCTCCCGGTGTTTTCCTATCTCAGCAGCACGGCTGGAGCGGGAATCACGCGGGGACCAACCCAGAATTCGGGTTAAAGGGAGGAAATTCTGCTTTTTTTAGGTTTTTTTGTTGTTTTTTTGGGGGGTTTCCAGCGGGATCAGAGCACCCCAATCCATCCAGGGAACCTCAGGACGGAGAGGCCCCTCGGGTGTGAATTCCCCCCTTTCCACCCTCCTCGGAGCCGGGAATAAGGAGGAAAAAAAAAAAATTAAAAAAAAAAAGGAGAGGGATCTGTTTTCACACGGGAAAAATGTTCCCTTCTTTTCCCGGTGCCGGCAGCGGAGGCGTCAAACTGACAAGAGCAGATGGGCTTTGTTTGGTGAAATATATCCCAAAAAAAAAAAAAAATGCCAGAAACTTCAGCGAGGGGGGGAAAAAGAAAAAAAACCCGGGTGGTTTTCCTGGGATGTGCGGGTTAAAAGTTTAGGGAGAACGCGGAGCCGCTTTTCCCGGAGGAAGCCGGAGCTTCCCTTTTTTGGGCGAGGATTTATCGGGAATCCCGCTCCAAGGTCGCGGGGAGGATGAGGAGGGGAAGGAAGGCGGCGTGAGGGATGCGAGGGACGCTCCTGAAGGGCAAAGGAGGAGGGATCGGGATCCTCTGGAGAAACGGGAATGAGGAGGATGAGGAGGAAAAGCCTGGAGGGGGGATGGAGAGAAGGAGAGACGGGAAAAGGAAGGCGCCGGTGTTAAAGGATGAGGAAGGAACACCGGGATAAGCCGGGAAATGAATCCTGATCCGGCCAAAAGCGAGGCTGGAAAATTCGAGCGAGAGAAGGGTCTCCTTTCAGGGAAACGGGGAATCCTTAATGCTTCCTCCCTCAGCAACCGTAATGCCAGGATGTTCCCAATCTGCTTTGAGGGATGGAAAGATTAAGAATAATAAAAAAATTGCAATAAAATATGTGTGAACGAGGGGGTAATTGTGGACAAATGCAGCATTCAAATTCATTTTTCAGCTCTTTTACACACCATTTCAATCTTATTTTCTGCTTGTTAATGAGATCTTGTTGGTTGGGGTGGGCACGGCTGCCCAGTATCGCTCGGGTAATTGCACATAATTTTCTCTCCACCAGTGATTTGCATCAGATTTTTATTTATTTTTTTTTTTTTTACCCCCTCCTAATTCTTTGCTATTTAAACCCCCTCCTCCCTTTTCTCCCAACCCCCAAATCTCATCCTCTCCTCCCCCTTTTTCTTTTTTTTTTTCCCTTCCCCTCCCCTTTCTCCTGGCCCAGCAAGACTCATTTGGAATGGTTATTACAGGCGCGGTGGCTCCGACAAAAAAAAAAACGGGAAAAAAAGAAAAAAAAGGGAGAAAGGAATTGGTGGCACCGAGGGAAGGGAGAGAGGGCGGCATCTCCAGAGCCCGGAGGGATCCTTGGGAATCGGGGAAGGAATTCCCAGAGCCAGGAGGGATCCTTGGGAATCGGGGAAGGAATTCCCAGAGCCAGGAGGGATCCTTGGGAATAGGGGAAGGGAGAAAACGCAACCTCTCCAGAGCCAGGAGGGATTTCCAGAGCCGGGAGGGATCCCCGGGAATCGGGGAAGGAATTCCCAGAGCCGGGAGGGGTCACTGGAAATTGGGAAAGGAATTTCCAGAGCCAGGAGGGATCACTGGAAGTCAGGAAAGGAATTCCCAGAGCCAGGAGGGATCCTTGGGAATCGGGGAAAGAATTCCCAGAGCTGGGAGGGATCCTTGGGACTCAGGAAAGGAATTCCCAGAGCCAGGAGGGATCATTGGGAACTGGGGAGGGAATTCCCAGAGCCAGGAGGGATCCCCGGGAATCGGGGAAGGAATTCCCAGAGCCGGGAGGGATCCTTGGGACTCAGGGAAGGAATTCCCAGATCCAGAAGAGATCCTTGGGAATCGGGGAAGGAATTCCCAGAGCCAGGAGGGATCTCTGGGAATCAGGGAAGGAATTCCCAGAGCCGGGAGGGATTTCCAGAGCCAGGAGGGATCACTGGAAGTCAGGAAAGGAATTCCCAGATCCAGAAGAGATCCTTGGGAATTGGGGAGGGAATTCCCAGAGCCAGGAGGGATCCCCAGGAATCGGGGAAGGAATTCCCAGAGCCAGGAGGGATCCCAAACCCAGTGACAAAGCCAGGACTGGGAATCTGACTCCGAGCTCCAGACACTGGGAATGAATTCCCTCAGAGCCACGGAAAGCCCAGGGAAAATTAAAGCAACAGCTCCGAGGAGCTGAACAAGTTTCTCTTGGCTCTTTGCGTCTCTGGAATTGTCTTAATCCCTGGAGATCCCGCGGGGCTGTTGGGAGATTCCGAGGTCTCAGGAATAACAAATTCTGGGAAAGGCCTGGAACTCCTGCTCAGTTTTGAGCTTTTCCCCGGCTCCACCTGCCCCAAACGGAGAATTTTGGGCTCTGGAGAAGCTCCCAGCACGGGAATGGTGGCAGGAGTTTGGGCCCTGCTCCAGAACCCTCCTAAAAACCCACGGAGACGCTGGAAAAGGTGGAAGAGATGGGGAGAAGGAGGATGGAGAGGAAAAACAGCGGGAAATAGAGGAAAAAAGCGGATTTCTCTGCTCCCAGCAGCAGCCAAAGTGGTTTTGTCCCGTAATTCTCGGGATCATTCCCTCGTTTCCCCCCTCAGCCCCCAGAGCAGCTCCTGAAGGGTTGGCAGGTCCTGTTTGAGCTTAAAACCACGCTTAAAACTGAGCCTAAGGCCAGGCTGGGTGGGCTTTGGGGTAAGCTGGCCTGGTGGGAGGCTCCAAATTCCTGCTCCATCCCAAATTCCTGTTTTATCTCAAATCCCTGCTCTATCCCAAATTCCCATTTTTTCTTTGGGAATGGGAACTCTGAATCTCCAAGACACTCCAATCCCCATTTTCTGTTTGGGAATGGGAATGCCAAATCACTTCAAATCTCAAAAAAACTCTAATTCCCATTTTCTCTTTGGGAATGGGGACAACAAATCTCCAAGACATTCCAATCCCCATTTTCTGCTTGGGAATGGGAATGTCGTATCTCCAAAACACCCCAAATCCCCATTTTCTCTTTGGGAATGGGAACTCTGAATCTCCAAAACTCTCCAATCCCCATTTTCTCTTTGGGAATTGGAACTCTGAATCTCCAAAACACCCCAAATCCCCATTTTCTCTTTGGGAATGGGAACGCCGTGGTGACCACACCAAATCCCCATTTTCTCTTTGGGAATGGGGACACCAAATCTCCAAAACACTCCAAATCCCCATTTTCTACTTGGGAATGGGAATGTCATATCCAAAACACCCCAAATCCCCATTTTCTCTTTGGGAACGGGAACGCCGCGGTGACCACACCAAATCCCCATTTTCTCTTTGGGAATGGAAACGCTGCAGTGACCACACCAAATCCCCATTTTCTCTTTGGGAATGGGAACGCTGCAGTGACCACACCAAATCCCCATTTTCTCTTTGGGAACGGGAACGCCGTGCTTCTCCTCCCGGATTCCAGCTGCCAGCACAGCCCGTGGATTCCAGCCGGGACATCCAATCCCGGGGTAACCGGATAGGGAGCAAAAGCCGGGAGCTCCCGGCCCCCTCTCCCATCTAAAGCGCCAAGAAATCTCCTCCTGCTGCCGCCGGGGGGAAATGAGAAACCCTCGTCAAACCATCATCATCCTCAGCCCCCAGTCTGGTTTTTCCAACCTCCTGAACTCCCTTTTTCCCTCCTTCTCCCTGCAGAGAGGAACCTCGGGCAGCCGGGAGGGCGGGATTCCGCTGGGATTTCCCTGGAATGCCGCAGCGGAGCGGGATCGCGCTCGGCGCGATTAATAAATGAGGCCGAGCGCCCCATAAAGAGCCCTCCCAAAACTGCCCTAAAAAGAGGACAAATCCAGGGGTTCTTCATCCCACTGGGAGCATTTCTCGTCTCCTTCCACTAGGAACAGCAGAGGGCTGGGAAAGGCAGGAATTTTTGATCAGGGAATGCAAAGCAGTCGGGAAATAACCTGGGTCAGGCTCCGAGCGCACAAAGGGAACGGGCGAATTTCCATGCTGATATCTTGGCCCTCACATGATTAAAAGCGTCGGGAAAATGGGAATCTCCTCTTCCTGGGGGTGCAAAGCTCTCTTTTCTTCAGGCCTGGCAGATAAAGGATCCTCTCTTTCCCATACAAAGGGCTTATGGGCTCAGGGATATCTGTCCCCAGCCTGAGCCTGGGGGCAGGGGAATTTGGGATTGGGATAAGCGGAGGAAAAGCCACGGTCTGGTCCTTTCAACGAGCCCCTGATTCTGTGGGACTGGGCAGGAGAGGATGAAGGGAAATGGAAATTGCAGGATGGCCTTCAGGCTCATCCCAGGCATCTCATCCCCGCCTTATTCCGTGGGGATAAATTGCACTCGGGATCATCTGAGTTAATCCCGGGCCCTGGCCCAGCTAACCCAGGCCTGCCTTTGAATCCCAGGCTGTATCCTCCGAGCCTGAGCCCAGGGCTCTCAGAAATCCCTTGTCAGAGGGATATCTGCCTGTTCCCCCCCGAATTTCCCTGTTTGGAGCAATATCCAGCCCCGTGCCAGTCAATATTTCAATATTTTCCCATTTCACCTCATGCCAGTCAATATTTCAATATTTTCCCATTTCACCTCGTGCCAGTCCCATTTCAATATTTCCCCATTCAAAGCCAGAAGTGGGGGATTTGTACCATTCCAGAGAAGTTGTAAAATTTCCCCATTTCCCCTTTGTTTTCACACTCAAGAGATCCCAAACTCCTGCACCTGAACATCCCCCGGGTGTCCCTGTTTGTTGGACTCCTCTCCAAACCGCCGGAAAATGAATCTCCCATTTCCGGCGCCCACCTCATTTCTCCTCCTAATTCCGAATTATTTCGGTTTCCTAAATGAACTGATCCCTCTGAAACGACAGCTCCGTATCCCACGAGCGACTGAGAGTGGGAAAAACGGGATTTGGTGTCCCTCGGGATGAGGACAAGTCCTGGCTGCTCATTTCCAGCTCCACCTGAAGACGAAGGTGAGCTTGGAAACTCCTTTCCTCCTCCACAGCTCAGCCACGCCTTGGCATCAGCGGGATCGTCCGCACGAGTTTCCCAAAATGAGGCCCCAAATGTCCATCTCTGAGCTCAGATCCGTGCCAGACCTGGCCAAGCTCCAGGCTGAGCCTAAATCAGCCCCACAGATGAATTTTGGAGTCATCCCTCAGGTGTGAACCAAACCCGCCACCGGCGGGGCGGCCGCCGCTCTGGGATGGTTTTGGGAGGCGCTCCAGGTGATTCCCCTCATCCCAACCTGGCCGTGGGAACGACCAACACCGGGCTCAGGGCAGAGCTCATTAACAAATGAGTTAATTGAGCTGCCAGCAGGAATTCCCGACAACAACAACCCCAACAACAACAACAACCCCAACAACAACAACAACCCCAACAACAACAACAACAACAACAACAACAACCACCAGCGTTCCGCCATCGCATCCCGGCGGTTTCCGCGCTCCCGGAACCCGGAGAAGGCTGGAAACGGTCGCGTACCTGCGGGGAGAGGCCGTTGCTGACGGGGTTCATGTGGTTGGCGGGGGCTGCGGCGTTCATGAAGCTCTCGGAGTAGCTGGAGAAGCTGTGCCGGGCGCCGTAGGCCGAGCCGGAGTCGGCGGCGGCGGCCAGGCCGCCCTGGTGCATGGTGGAGGGCGGCAGCGGCTGCGGCCGGTGCACGGTGCTGCCGCCGTCTGTGGGGACACCAACGGGCTGGGATCTCCCCGGGAAACCCCCAGGAAAACCCCGGGAAACCCCCAGGAAAACCCCGGGAAACCACTGGGAAACACCCGGGAAACCGCTGGGAACGGCGGCTCAGCCATGCCGGGAGCCAGCGGGAAATGTCTGGGTTTTTTCTGGGTTTTGCTTCGTTTTCCCTCCCAGCAAAGAGAAAATGTGAATTCTTTGGTAAAGGCAAAAATTCCAGGCCAAAGGCAGCTGGAATTAACTGTTCCTTCCACTGGGATATTCCCGCCGTGGGAATGGGCGCGGATTGAGGGGTCACCCACACAACCCCCGATTTCCTGGGGATGTGCCCCTTGTTCAAAACTCCAGCCACAGCACACAGCAGAAGGGACGTGGGACAGAGAAGAAAACATTTGTTTTTTTTGAGTGAAAAACCTGATTTTCCCAACGAAAAGAAACCCACAAGAAACCAACTCTCCCATCACCCACGGGCTGGGTATCAGAGACCAGAAAAGCCCGAGCAGAGCGTCGAGGAACGGTTTGGGAGGGACCCCAGAGCCTGGGATGCTCCAACACCGGCCGGCCCGGCGTAGGGGAGGTGGGAAGGGAGCAGGGAAGGGAAGGCTCACCTTGGGAGATGGTGGTGGTGGGGTAGGAGGAGTCGGGCAGCTGGTACGGGGGCAGTGCCGGCATGCCCGTGGGCGGGAAGCCCCCCGGCAGCAGGTGGTTGAAGGCCGCCAGCTGGTTGGCTCCGGCCTGCTTGCGCCAGCGAGCCCGCCGGTTGCTGAACCACACCTGGGGGGGGACAGAAAATACCCCTGGGTGACACCTGAGCAACACCTGGGGACAGAAATCACCCCCAGGTGACACCTGAGCAACACCTGGGGGACAGAAAACACCCCCAGGTGACACCTGAGCAACACCTGGGGACAGAAAACACCCCCAGGTGACACCTGAGCAACACCTGGGGGCAGAAATCACATCTGGGTGACACCTGAGCAACACCTGGGGACAGAAAACACCCCTGGGTGACACCTGAGCAACACCTGGGGACAGAAAACACCCCCAGGTGACACCTGAGCAACACCTGGGGACAGAAAACACCCCCAGGTGACACCTGAGCAATGTCTGTCACACCTGTGGGACAGAAAACATCCCTGGGTGACACCTGAGCCATGATGACCACACCTGGGGGACAGAAAACATCTCTGAGTGACACCTGAGCAATGTCTGTCACACTTGGGGGACAGAAAACACCCCTGGGTGACACCTGAGCAACACCTGGGGACAGAAATCACATCTGGGTGACACCTGAGCAACACCTGGGGACAGAAATCACATCTGGGTGACACCTGAGCAATGCCTGGGGACAGAAAACACCCCCAGGTGACACCTGAGCAACACTTGGGGACAGAAAACACCCCCAGGTGACACCTGAGCAACACCTGGGGACAGAAAACACCCCCAGGTGACACCTGAGCAACACCTGGGGACAGGAAATACCCCCGGGTGACACCTGAGCAACACTTGGGGACAGAAAACATCCCCAGGTGACATCTGAGCAATGTCTGTCACACTTGGGGACAGAAAACACCCCTGGGTGACACCTGAGCAACACCTGGGGACAGAAAACACCCCCAGGTGACACCTGAGCAACACCTGGGGACAGAAAACACCCCCAGGTGACACCTGAGCAACGCCTGGGGACAGAAATCACATCTGGGTGACACCTGAGCAACACCTGGGGACAGAAATCACATCTGGGTGACACCTGAGCAACACCTGGGGACAGAAATCACATCTGGGTGACACCTGAGCAACACCTGGGGACAGAAAACACCCCCAGGTGACACCTGAGCAACACCTGGGGACAGAAAACACCCCCAGGTGACACCTGAGCAACACCTGGGGACAGAAAACACCCCCAGGTGACACCTGAGCAACACCTGGGGACAGAAAACACCTCATGGGTGACATCTGAGCCATGATGGCCACACCTGGGGGACAGAAAACACCCCTGGGTGACACCTGAGCAACACCTGCCACACCAGATGCCAACACCTGGCCAAAACCAGGCCCAAGCCGCTCCTGGACCCGTAGCCCGGCCGATCCTCGCCCCCATTCCTCAGTTTCCCCGAGCCCATCCATCTCCCGCGGGATTTCCAGCGGCCGGAGACGCCGCTCCCGGCTGGGGGCACAGGGAGAGGGACACCGGGGACCTGGGATCCGGAAGGATCCATCCCAGGGAGATGCTCCGCTGCCACCTGGCCGTCCCTCCTTATCTGCCCGGGCTGGGAATGCTGCCGGAGGATTAAGCGCCATAATAGCGGCGCTGTTAGGAGGGATAAATATCCAGATTAGCATCGAGCTGGCGGTTTTAGACGAGCTCGGGAGATAGAACCGCCCCGCAGGGAGTTTCGGGGAGCCTCAGCTCCTCGGAGTGCCTGCAGCTCTGCAGCCAGCCCGGATCCATCCGATAAACCCGGCCTAAACTCCGCGGCAAAGCCGGGCTTAGCTCGGCCGAGGCGCCGCTTCACCCGCCAGGCTCCAGAGAAAGTTTTCCAGACACCCTGGTGTGTTTTATCGGGGGAAATCTCCTTTCCACAGAGCCAAAAAAGGATTCCTAAGTGTTTTATCGGGGGGAAAAGGGGTTTTATCAGGGTAAAAAAGGGTCTCTCCTAGGCTGGGTTTGCTTCATTTCCTCAGAGAGGGCTCCCAGGCCTGGTTCTGTTTGGGGTTCACGAGGATAAGCTTTCAAGCCAGATGAGAGCGCAGCTGCTGGGCTTTGGGAGGCCTCAAGAGCTGCAAAACGCGATTGAATTTCACAGCGATGGGAAAAAAACGGAGCAAAAATCAAGAGTGGGGGGGAAACCCCTCCCTCTCCATCAGGTTCCCAAGCTGCTCAGCCTCAGAGCAGGAGCTGGGCTTAAAAATGGGTTCCCACACCTTTGGGGACAGCCCCAAAGTCCTTCCCCAAATCCTGTGAAAACAGCCCCAAAATCCTTCTCCAAATCCTGCAGAACTGACCCCAAATTCCTTCCCCAAATCCTGCAGAACTGACCCCAAATTCCTTCCCCAAATCCTGCAGGAACAACCCCAAATTCCTTCCCCAGATCCTGCAGAACCAACCCCAAATTCCTTCCCCAAATCCTGCAGAACCGACCCCAAACTCCCTTCCCCAATCCTGTGAAAACAACCCCAAACTCCCTTCCCCGAATCCTGCAAAAACAACCCCAAATTCCTTCCCCAAATCCTGCAGAACTGACCCCAAATTCCTTCCCCAAATCCTGCAGAACCGACCCCAAATTCCTTCCCTAAATCCTGCAGAACCAACCCCAAACTCCCTTCCCCAAATCCTGCAGGAACAACCCTAAACTCCTTCCCCAAATCCTGCAAAAACAACCCTAAATTCCTTCCCCAAATCCTGTGAAAACAACCCCAAACTCCTTCCCCAAATCTTGCAGAACCAACCCCAAACTCCTTCCCCAATCCTGTGAAAACAACTCCAAACTCCTTTCCCAAATCCTGCAGGAACAACCCCAAACTCCTTCCCCTAAACACCTCAAACCATGGTCCCACAAGCCCCAAACAGGATCCAGATCTCAAAGTGGGCACCTTCCCACTGAGTTCCCTATAAACGATTCCCTGTTCCCGGACATTTTTCTCACTGGAAAAGGCAATTTCCATTCAGGGACTTCTGAGCTTGCTGTGAAGTGTCCCCTGAGCTTCCCCCTGGGATTGTTTTGGGGTTCCCTGGCTCTGTTCCCAGTTTCCAGGGTGCCATTTGATCCAACCCCACTTTTGGGGTTGTTTTGGGGTTCCCTGGATCTCTTCCCAGTTTCCTGGGGTGCCGTTTGATCAAACCCCACTTTTGGGGTTGTTTTGGGGTTCCCTGGCTCTGTTCCCAGTTTCCTGGGGTGCCATTTGCTCAAACCCCACTTTTGGGGTTGTTTTGGGGTTCCCTGGCTCTGTTCCCAGTTTCCTGGGGTGCCATTTGATCCAACCCCACTTTTGGGGTTGTTTTGGGGTTCCCTGGATCTCTTCCCAGTTTCGTGGGGTACCATTTGATCCAACCCCACTTTTGGGGTTGTTTTGGGGTTCCCTGGCTCTGTTCCCAGTTCACGGGGGCCGTTTCCTCAAACCCCGCTCACGGGGCCCCTCCAGGCCCCCATTTCACGCCGGTTTTTCCCCAACAAGAACCCCCCAGTTCCCTTTGCGGCCCCGGTGCCAAGGCAGGCCCTGAGCGGTTTTTTGGGGCCCTGGCAGGTCCTTGGCACCCAACCCCTCCTTCCCGTGACAGAAATGGGTCACTCACACCCAGCGGGGCCGCGGCTCCGGGGCCGCTCCTGGCACCCACATCCCCCAAATCTGGGACAGAGTGGAGGGGGAGAGCAAATGAATGAACCCCGGTTTGCAATTCATCCAGCCCAGCCCGTGGAAGAGCAGAGAGCAGCACAAAGGAATAAAGAAATCACCGAAATAACCGAAATAACCCAAATTTAGCCTGGTCACGCAAAGAGGATCCATTGTCCTGGGTTTTTTTTTTCCCTGTCCTGCACAATTCCAGTCTGGAACTGGGGCTGTGGGCTCGGCTCTGCTCCTCCCTTCCACTTCCACACCTTGAATGTTTCTGGTACTTAAGGAGAGGAACAAACTTTGTCTTTGTGGAGGAAAAGGAGAGAAATGAACCTTCTCCTTGTGGAGGAGAAAGAGAGAAATGAACCTTCTCTTTGTGGAGGAAAAAGAGAAAAATGAACCTTCTCTTTGTGGAGGAAAAAGAGAAAAATGAACCTTCTCCTTGTGGAGGAGAAAGAGAAAAATGAACCTTCTCTTTGTGGAGGAAAAAGAGAAAAATTAACCTTCTCCTTGTGGAGGAAAAAGAGAGGAAGAAATGTTCCCTTTGCAGAGGAAAAGGAGAGGAACAAACTTTGTCTTTGCAGAGGAAAAGGAGAGAAATGAACCTTCTCCTGGTGGAGGAAAAAGAGAAAAATTAACCTTCTCTTTGTGGAGGAAAAGGAGAGGAATAAACTTTTCTTTGCAGAGGAAAAGGAGAGGAATAAACTTCTCTTTGCAGAGGAAAAGGAGGGAAAGAAATGTTCCCTTTGCAGAGGAAAAGGAGAGAAATGAACCTTCTCCTGGTGGAGGAGAAAGAGAAATGAACCTTCTCTTTGTGGAGGAAAAGGAGAGAAAGAAATGTTCCCTCTGCAGAGGAAAAGGAGAGAAACAAACTTTGTCTTTTTGGAGGAAAAGGAGGGAAATGTTCTCTTTGAGGAGGAAAAGTTGAGGAATAAACCTTTTCTTTGCAGAGGAAAAGGAGAAATCTTCTCTTTGCAGAGGAATAAACCTTTTTTCCAGTGGAAAAGGAGAGAAATGAATCTTCTCTTTGCAGAGGAAAAGGAGAGAAATGTTCCCTTTGCAGAGGAATAAACCTTTCTTTGCAGAGGAAAAGGCTGGAAGAGCTCCCAGATCCCAAAAGATCGAGATCCCAGAGTGGAGAAGAGAAAAGCTCCAACACCTGAAGCAAAACCATCACCCAGATCTGAATCCAGGGAAGAGAGAGAGAAATGGAACCCAGGAATGCAATTCCTGACTTTCCCAAAGGTGGGAAAGATCCTTTTTTATTTTTCATCCCAACCAAGAGGCAGATGCTGCGAATCCACCCGGGATGAGACGCGGAGTGAGATGTTCTGGGATGGGACAGGAGGGTTTATGTGATCAAAACCCAACTCGGAACAGATTTGTGCTGTTTCATGCCCCGTGTGAGGCGATTTTTGTCTCATTTACACTTTAAATCTGTTCAGGATTAAAATCCACCTGCGCCAGCGCGGCACCTCCCGTCCCGCTTCCCACATCCGCTGTAATTCCTTTGTTTTCTGTGGAGATAAAAGGATACTCTGGATCCTTTTACAGCCAGGTAGAGCCACCCTGGGGACGAGCCTTTTTGCTCTGCAGCGTTTGAGAAGAAAGGGAAGATAAACTCCAAGGGAGAGGATTATCAGCAAAGAAATCCAGTTCCTAATTACGCTCCTCCTGCGACTCCAGGAAAACTGTTGCTTTTGGGATTGAAGTCAACCAATTTGAGTCCTTACAGCGGGGTTAAACTGAGGATAAACCCCCCATTTTTCACATTTTGGGTGATTTCCACACTCAGCCAGCTGAGATTGAGGCTCGGGAAGGTGCCGGCGATCCCGGCGTTGGTTGGAGCGGCGCAGCCGAACGAACGAGACGCGATAACACTGAAAAAACCCCAAATCCACCTGCACCAAAAGAGATTCCCGGGAGTTTAAAGCACTCCCGAGCCCAGCTGGAGGCTGCAGCCCTCGCACCAAACCCCTGATGGGATTTATCTCCCCGCGCTCATTTTGTGGCCCAAACAGGTCGATTCCGCCCCTCCTTTCTAACCCGGAGAAGAAAAAGCGGAGCCTCTGCAGCTAATGACGTTTGCGATTCCTCCCCTTCCCCCCTCCTCAAAGGTGGCTGGGGCCTTTTTATGCTCATAAATCATTTTATTGGTGGTTGAAATCCCGAGGCTGGAGCAGCTCGCTGTAATGCGAGGTGCACTTCAAAGGGAACCTGCCTTCAGTTCCCGGCTTTATCAGCCCCGAAAGATTCCCCTGCCACGGGATCCTGTTACAGCATGGCGAGCCTGGCGTGGAGCCTGGGCCTGCTCCGACCGCGCTGGAGGAGGAAGAGGAGGAAGAGGAGGAAGTTTGGGAGCTGCCGGAGAGGTTGCTCCAAAGCTGGGCTTGCAAAAGGGTTGGCAGAGCTTGGGGAGCAACCGCAAAGTCCTTCCCCAAATCCTGCAGAACTGACCCCAAAATGCCCTCCCCAAATCCTGCAGAACCGACCCCAAAATCCCCTCCCCAAATCCTGCAGAACAGACCCCAAACTCCCCTCCCCAAATCCTGTAGAACAGACCCCAAAATCCTTCCCGAAATCCTGCAGGAACAACCCCAAATTCCTTCCCCAAATCCTGCAGAACTGACCCCGAAGTCCTTCCCCAAATCCTGCAGAACCAACCCCAAACTCCTTCCCCAAATCCTGTGGAGCCAACCCCAAACTCCTTCCCCAAATCCTGCAGAACTAACCCCAAAATCCCCTCCTCAAATCCTGCAGAACTGACCCCAAACTCCTTCCCCAAATCCTGCAGAACCAACCCCAAAATCCCCTCCCCAAATCCTGAAGAACTGACCCCAAACTCCTTCTCCAAATCCTGCAGGAACAACCCCAAACTCCTTCCCCAAATCCTGCAGAACTAACCCCAAAATCCCCTCCCCAAATCCTGCAGAACCGACCCCAAACTCCTTCCCCAAATCCTGCAGAACCGACCCCAAACTCCTTCCCCAAATCTTGCAAAACCAACCCAGAATTTGGGGCTGGCACTGGGGAAGGGGCTGGGGCAGGAACACGAGCAGCTGCTGGTTCTTCCCCAGAGCAGCTCCCTGAGGTGATTTCCACACCCAGCTGGGCCCTGGGCCGTGTCCGTGGGCTCTTTTCCATGGGAATGGGAGCACAGCACGGATTGGGAACTCTGAACCTGCTGCTTTTGGGGCGTTTTCCCCAAAATCACACCTTAAACAGAGAAACCTGTTCTAAAAACCACGTGGCATTGCAGCAGAGACGGGGATGCCGTGGTGGAAAACTCTGGGAAGAAGAAATCCAAGGATTTCTTCATGGCCTGATCACAGCCAGGGCCCAGGTAGGGGCACCTTGCTCAATCCCACTCCTGGATATCCTGAATATCCCTCAGGCCTCCCACGGATGGAGAGGGAAAAGCTCCCCGGCTCATCCCTGCCGGAGCAGCTGCCTGCCAGGATGGGGCTGGAGCGAATTATCCCAGCCATGGATCAGCTCCCACAATTTGTCAGACAAGGAGAGGAAAGGAAGGTCAAAAAGAGCCTCCTGTGGGAGGGAAAAAAAATTAAAAAAAATAAAAAAAAAACCCGCTTGTTGTGCTCCTGCTCCTCCTAATCAGGACTTGATGTGGGAGAAAGATGGATGGGATGGATGAGAAAATAAATGGAAACAGGGCTGGGAAAGCCAAGGGGGCTGCAGCACCTGTTTGTGCTCAGGGAACCAGGTGGGAAAAGCTCTTTTATGGCCTCAGCACACCCAGAATGTTCCGCAGGGTCAGCTGAGGGCCCTTCCCAGCTGGAGAAAGGGGATTGTGGTGGGTCAGGGCCTCAGGACAGCCCAAACATTCCATGGGGGCGGCATTCCCAGCCTGGGGCCTCTCCAGCTCTCCTGAAGCAGAGCAGGGCATTGTCCATTCCTCCAAAAACTGGGATTTAGGGCACGGAGAGGAGTTTTAGAGAGGAACCGGAGCTGGGAAGAGCCACGGGGTATTCCCTGCTCCATCCTGCCGGGATGTGCCGGTGGGATCCCGTAAATCCACACCCAGCGCTCCAGCGGTGATGTTTGCTGTCTGCAACACCGGGGATGTCGGAGCATCACCGAGAGAATTCCTGACAGAACAGGAAAACCAAAAAACCCCGGGAGGATGCACAGATTTGGGGCCTTTTGTGCTGAGCCTGTTCCTCTGCTGGCTGATGTGGTGATAAATGTTAAATATTAAATATTAATATTAAACCAGGTTAGTGGAGCAGAACAAATGGCTCCTCGCAAATGAGATTATCCAAGGAATTCAGTCCGGCTTTCTGCCGGCGCCTCCCGGTTCCTGGAGGTTTGTAGGATTTTGGTGAACGGGTGAGAGGGGTTTGGTCGGGGTTGAAGAAGCCCTCGTTAGCAGGGGAATGTTCCTTTGGGACACTGGGTCCTCCATGGCTCCAACATTCCCTAAAGAATTCCTCAAGTGGATGGGATGAGGGGATGGGATGGGATGGGATCCGTGGGATGGGATGGGACAATGGGAATGGGACAATGGGGATGGAATGGAGGGGATGGGATGGAGGGGAATGGGATGAGGGGATGGGATGGAGGGATGGGATGAGGGATGGGACAATGGGAATGGGATGGGATGGGACAATGGGAATGGGATGGGATCCATGGGATGGGATGGGATGGGATGGGATGGGATGGGATGGGATGGGATGGGATGGGATGGGATGGGATCCATGGGATGGGATCCATGGGATGGGATCCATGGGATGGGATGGGATGGGATGGGATGGGATGGGATGGGATCCATGGGATGGGATGGGATCCATGGGATGGGATGGGATCAGTGGGATGGGATGGGATGGGATCCATGGGATGGGATGGGATGGGATGGGATGGGATGGGATGGGACAATGGGAATGGGACAATGGGGTTGGGATGGGATGGGATCCATGGGATGGGATGGGATGGGATGGGATGGGATGGGATGGGATCCATGGGATGGGATGGGATGAAGGATGGGACAATGGGAATGGGATGGGATGGGATGGGATGGGATGGGATGGGATGGGATGGGATGGGATGGGATGGGATCCATGGGATGGGATCCATGGGATGGGATGGGATGGGATCCATGGGATGGGATCCATGGGATGGGATGGGATGGGATGGGATGGGATGGGATGGGATGGGATGGGATGGGATCCATGGGATGGGATCCATGGGATGGGATGGGATGGGATCCATGGGATGGGATCCATGGGATGGGATGGGATGGGATCCATGGGATGGGATCCATGGGATGGGATGGGACAGTGGGAATGGGATGGGATCCATGGGATGGGATCCATGGGATGGGATCCATGGGATGGGATGGGATGGGATGGGATGGGATGGGATGGGATGGGATGGGATGGGATCCATGGGATGGGATGGGATGGGATGGGATGGGATGGGATGGGATGGGATGGGATGGGATGGGATGGGATGGGATGGGATCCATGGGATGGAGGGGTGCTCCAACCTGGCCTTCCAGGGATCCGGGGACAGCCCCAGCTGCTCTCCCAGGACCTCCCCACCTCACAGCCAGGAACTGGGCTGGGGTTGGAATCAGAGATCCTCAGTGCCTGGAATTTCCCGGGAATCGCCATCAAAAATCGGCTCTCAGTGTTCCCACCTCCGGTATTCCCTGGAATCCTCCAAACCTGGATCCCATGCCCAGCTGTGCCCACCTGGGTCACCCCCAGGTGATGCTGAGGAGCCAAAAACACCCGCTGGGGTTTTTTGGGGGGAAATCTTGGCTGATTTTTGATTGTAAAATTTCGGAGTCTCCGATCGCTGGCTCAATCTCAGCTCCAGGAGAAAAAGCCAGGAGAACCTCTGCACCAGGGAATATTTGTGGAAAACATTCCCAGTGGAGAAATTTCCAAGTTGAAAGTGGATGATTTGGACAGTTTTGTTTCACTTTCCATTTCGAATTTTTCCATAAAACGAAACATTTTGTTTCGTTATTTCCATTTCTGAAATAACGGGAATAAGCAGCGAGGGTTGTTGGTCACCTGCCCCAAAAAATGGAACAGCTTTGGGAACACCAGTCCACAACTGGGATTTTCCAAGGATTCTTTCCAGCCCCGTGGCTGCTGGCCCTGGTGGCTTTTGTGACACCAGCATCGCCTGGGAGAGGTCATTTCTACACCTACGGAAGAATCTCCTGGAAAAAGGATTTTCCTGCTGGGAACCACCCCACAAATTCCCCATTTTTTATGGAAAATGGATTGTTCTGGGAAAAAATCCCTCCACCAGGAATGCCAGGGAGAAAAGCTTCAAAGTAGTCACAGAATCGCTTTAAAGTTTTTTTTGGTTTTTTTTCCCCACATCAAAACTTTGACATCATCCCTGAGATAATTACAAAAACGGGTGGAAAATCCCAGAAAATGTCCAAGTTCAAAATCAAAGCTCCCGCTAAATGAAGGGAGTGAATTCCTGTTGGGACATTCAGGGGTTGTTTTCTGGGAAGGTGGGAAGGGGAGCTCACAGATGGGTGAGAATTCCTTCAGACCAGGTCGTGAGTCCGGACATCGCCTCGCGCAAGGACAAATCCCCGGAATTTCCACCGCCATCCCAATTCCGCGGAAATCCAGGCGCGGGCTCATCCCTGGCTCTGCTCAGACTGGGATTAACCTGTTAACAGCTCATCCCTCTGGAAGCCTGAGCTGGAATCTGCATCCCAAACAGCCAAACACCGCCGTGACCCCTCCGAAACCCCGCTCGGCCTCCCGGGATGTGCCGAGAAACCGGAGCCGGGAGCGGCCGCCCCCGGCCCCGTCTGCTCGCTCGGCTCGTGGGGTTTGCGAGCTGTCAACGCGTCAAAATTCCAGTTATCCCGACAGCTGCGCGCCCAGCCGGGCTCCAGCCCTGCCGGGAAGGGCTGCCAGAGCCCGCAGCTTCCCACAGGGAGGAGGGCATGGAATGGGAGCAGGGATGGGGGAGAGGGAGCAGCACTCGGAGGGGGTCGCCTGGAGGTGCCGGGAGAGAGGGAAAAATCCCCCTGGACATGGCCAGGGAGTATGGAAAGGGGGATTCCAGCACGGGAGGAGATGCAGGAAGAGCAACAGGAATAGGAGTAGAGGGAGGAAGAGGAGCAGGAATAGGAATAGGAATAGGAATAGGAATAGGAATAGGAATAGGAATAGGAATAGGAATAGGAACAGGAATAGGAACAGGAACAGGAATAGGAATAGGAATAGGAATAGGAATAGGAATAGGAATAGGAATAGGAATAGGAATAGGAATAGGAATAGGAATAGGAATAGGAATAGGATACAGGAATAGGATACAGGAATAGGATACAGGAATAAGAATAAGAATAGGAACAGGAATAGGAATAGGAATAGGAACAGGAATAGGAATAGGAATAGGAATAGGAATAGGAATAGGAATAGGAATAGGATACAGGAAAAAGAATAGGAACAGGAATAGGAATTGGATGCAGGAACAGGAATGAGGTGCAGGAACAAGAATAGGAACAGGAACAGGAATAGGAACAGGAACAGGAATAGGAATAGGAATAGCAATAGCAATAGGAATAGGAATAGGATACAGGAATAGGAATAGGAATAGGAATAGGAATAGGAATAGGAATAGGAATAGGAATAGGAATAGGAATTGGATGCAGGAACAGGAATGAGGTGCAGGAACAAGAATAGGAACAGGAACAGGAATAGGAACAGGAACAGGAATAGGAATAGGAATAGGAATAGGAATAGGAATAGGAATAGGAACAAGAATTAGACGCAGAAAGAAAGCCACCCCCGAACTGCGATCCAGGGGATGAGTGGAACGAGGACCAGATGTGGGGCAGCTGCTCTCCAGTCCCACTTTTGGGTCACCTCCTCACCTCTGCCCCCACCCCACATGTGGAGCTCAGGGATGAGGAGGATGGGCAGGTGTTGGTGAGGCCCTTCCTGGAATCATGGAATGAATCATGGAATGGGAATGAATCATGGAATGGGAATGAATCATGGAATGGGAATGAATCATGGAATGAATCCCAGGGTGGTTTGGGTTGGAGGGACCTCAAAGCCCACCCAGTGCCAGGGACACTCCCGCTTTCCCAGGCTGCTCCCAGCGCTGTCCAGCCTGGCCTTGGGCACTCCCCATCCTCACAGGGAGGAATTTCTCCCAGATTTCCCACCTAAACCGTCCCTCTTTTCATTCCGAACCATTCCCTGTGCCCTGTCCCTCCGTGCTGTGTAAACACCCCCAGAACCCCAGCTCTGAGCTGGCCTCGCTGCTTTGGAGCCATTTTTAACCCAAAACTCAACTCTTGGCTTAAAACCTCAGCCGAGACTGAAGAGAACCCCCGAGGTGGGGGAAGATTCCCTGCTGGATGTGTCCGTGTGGATTTATGTCTGTGCAGGGCAATTTTTTTATTTTTTAAATTTTTTTTTTGCCCCGGATCTTGCCCGAGCGATGTTTGCAGACCCTGAGAGGCAGCGGGAGATCCGCCCCGAGATCCAGAACATCTGCCAAGGGCCGGCAGCCTCCCAGGCGGTGGGAAGAAGCCGCCCGTGCCAGGCTGCCGGAATGAGAAAGGCAGCAGGAATGTGCCTCGGAGAGCAGCTGCTGCACAGCCCTGGCAGGAGCCTCCTCACCGAGGGCCTGGGAGCAGGGAGGGATTGGGAGATCCCAGCTTGGGACAAGGGAGAAGTTCTTTTTTAATGAACTAATTAATTATTTTCCCTCCTCCCCCCCACCCAGATCCTTGGAAAAGGTTCGTGCTCTCGCTGGAATCTTGGGGTTCTTCCCTTCCTCCTCAGCATCCCCCGTGCAACCTCATCCCACAGTGTTCCCTAAACTCTGCTCTCCCTCGAAATTCTGTTTTTTCCCCTTCTTTACCACGGGAACATCCATTTTCCATCCCCAGCTTTGCGCCCACCTACACGAGGAAGAGCAATTTGGGCAAAACATCCAAAACAAAACTGGGGGAATTCACCACATTCCGACCCCCGGTGGCTTCATTCCCTTCATGAGCCGCTTTCCCAGACTCCAAACATCCCTGATCCTCCACGGCCACCAAACCAACACTTCTGAGCTCCCTGGGCCAAGATCAAAGCCAGAACAGCCTAAATTTTTCTGGATTTCCTTTTCCAGTCTCCACAGCCAAGTCTAGAGGGATGATGGCTCCAGGAAATCTAGGATTCCTCAGGAGGAAGCTGGAGGGAGATGACAGCTCCAAGGAAATCCAGAATTTCCCAGGAGGAAGCTGGAGCAAGGAGACAGCATCTATTGGCCAACCCCATTCCCAATCCTTCAGGAAAAATCCTTAACCAGGAGTGGGGCCACCCCCATTCCCAGACATCAGAAAAGAAAACCCCAAAACCCAGTTGTGGTTTCTGGGTGAGCTCATCCTCATGTCGACACCCACAGGCAATCCCAGCCTGGTTTCCTTTGGAAAAGCTCATTCCAGGAGCGTTTCTCCAGCAGGAGAGAGCCCGGAGAGCCCTTTCCCCGCTCCCCCAGTGCCCGGGATTCCTGCTGGGAGCACGGACAGCGGGGGTCTCCATTTCACTGCTGTAACCCTCCCAATCCTCAATCCCTCCCCCTTCCCGGTCTTTCCCGAGGGATTCCATTATCCCGGGATCTGCTGATCCCGGTGCTGTTTGCACAGGCTGCTGACCCAGCCTTTATGTGGGACACATAAGGGGGCTCTGTGTGCAGCTCCCGCCAGGGCCATTAATCGTGTCCATGTCAGAATTCCCGGCTCCAAACCCTCCCTTCCCGCTCCTCCCCTCTCCTGCCCTCCACCCCCCATCCATCCCTGTGCTCTCCGGAGATCCAAGGAAGGGGGGAAAAAAAACCCGACAAAACAACCCAAAACTCCTCTGAAAATTCACACGCGGAACTTGCAAACTTTGCAAAACCTGATCCGCTCCCCGGGGCAAAGCTGGGAAACGTGGGATCGCTCCAGCCGGGAATAAACACGCACCGAGTCCTCCCGGGCAAACAGAGGGATCGCCTCCAAGAGAAAATGCCAAAGTTTGGCTCCTGCTCCCAGCGGGGATGCAAATCCTGCAGCTGGTACCGCTGGAGGGGCCAAATCCCGAGGGCGTCTCGGAATCCGTGGGAATGTGGATGAGTTGGACGGCACCCACAGAGCCCGAGAGGCTGAGCTGGGTTTGACCTCGGCTCCCACCTTGGAGCATTCCCAGCTCCTCTCCGATGGGAGGTGATGCCTGGAGATCTTTGCTTTTCCCCCCTTTAGCTCTGTAGGACGCCATCCCGGAGTTACGCAGCTCCTGGTGGCTTTCCTACACTTTATCCCAGATTTTTAGGACAATAATTAAGCTTCTAACGCATCCCCGAAATGCTGCTGGGTTGTATTTCCAAGGAGAAGGATATTTTGGTCTCCAACCACCATCTGAGAAGAAAATGGGGCCAAGAATCCCTTGGGGCTGATGTGGGGTGAGTTCCTGAACACCCTACTGGCTGTACCTGTCCGAAATCCTAATTAATCACCTTTATCAAACCAGAGGAATCCCATGACTGGGTGTGTCCACGCCCAGCTGGGAGCTTCCAACAAAGATCTGCTTCGGAATCTGTTTGATTGTCCGAAGCCCCGTGAAAAGGTTTTCCTCTGAGCAGGGAGAGCGGGGTTAGGCCAGGGAGAGCAGGATTAGGCCGGGGAGAGCGGGATTAGGCCGGGGAGAGCGGGATTAGGCGAGGGAGAGTGGGATTAGGCCGGGGAGAGCGGGATTAGGCAGGGGAGAGTGGTGTTAGGTCAGGGAGAGCAGGGTTAAGCCAGGGAGAGTGGGGTTAGGCCAGGGAGAGTGGGGTTAGGTCAGAGAGAGCGGGGTTAGGTCAGGGAGAGTGAGGTTAGGCCAGGGAGAGCAGGGTTAGGCTGGGGAGTGCAGGGTTAGGCCAGGGAGAGCAGAGTTAGGCCGGAATGTGTGGGGTTAGGCTGGGGAATGCTGGGTTAGGCCGGGGAGAGCAGAGTTAGGCCAGGGAGAGCAGGGTTAGGTTGGGTTGTGCAGGGTTAGGCCAGGGAGAGCAGAGTTAGGCCGGAATGTGCGGGGTTAGGCTGGGGAGTGCAGCGTTAAGCTGGGATGAACAGGGTTAGGCTGGGCTGCGCGCAGTTACTCTGGGGCGTCCATGGTTAGGCCGGGCCTTACCTGCACGCGGGCCTCGGTGAGCTTGGTGCGCTGGGCCAGCTCCTCGCGGGTGTAGATGTCGGGGTAGTGGGTCCTCTCGAAGGCCTTCTCCAGCTCCTCCAGCTGCTCCGCCGTGAACGTGGTGCGGCTCCGGCGCTGCTTCCGCTTCAGCGGCAGGTCCGGCTCCGACTCCACGTCCGAGCCCTCGTCCAGGCGGTTCCCTGCGGAGAGGGAGAACTGGGAGGTCGGCGAGGGGAGGTTTCCCACCGGGAAAAATACTGGAAGGGTTAAAGAGCCCGGAGAAGTCGGCGGAATAAAGCTTGGAATTGTGAATATTCCGGTTTGGGTTGGAAAGGCCTCGGAGTTTATCCAGTGCCGCACCCTGCCATGGGCACGGACACCTCCCGCTGTCCCAGGGCAGCCACGGCTTCTCTGGGAAATCCATTCCCCTCCCAGGGAGGAATTTCTTCCCAATATCCAAGAAAAGGAGTCCCTCAAGTCTGGCTTTCTCCGCAGCCGTGGGAATCCCGGCATCCCAGACTGATTTGAGCTGAAAGGAACCTTAAATCCCATCTCATTCCACCCCTTCCATGGGCAGGGACACCTTCCACTACCCCAGGTTGCTCCAAGCCCAATCTGGCCTTGGATACTTCCAGGGCTGGGGAATTCCCAGTTTTTCTGGGCCTCACCACCCTCACAAGGAAAAACGCTGCCCGTGGATAAAGCATCCACTGTTTTTATGCTGTTTATGGCATTTCCTCCCATTATTTTTCCCCACATTGCGAAGAAAACCTTGGAAATCAAAACTTCTCGCAGGAAAAGGGGGGCTCGTAGTCCCTAATTCAAAAAGTTGCAGAGAAAAGAACTCCCAAGGAATTTCCATTTTTCCTTGGAAATTCCCGTTTCAGAGTTGCCCATTTTGCCCCGAAAAAGGCAGGAACTGAAATGTTGGCAACAAATGATGCTTTGACTCGCGCTGCCCAATTTCCTCCCGTGTTTTATCAAGTTCTGGGGTTGGAGATTTCAGTTTTTAAAACTTAGGAAGTTTAAAAAAAAAAAAAAAAAAGGAACAATTGGGAATTTTTCCAGATGGGGAAAAACCTTTCCAGCTCGGCTTCAGCAGGAGACAGCTCAGCTCCTCAACTCCCAGATTCCCTACGGAATTCAGACACCATCCAGTCCTCTCCCAATGTTTAATCAGTCACTTATTCCTCCACCTCGACTTTCCCTGGACTTTTCCCTTCTCCCTTCTCCCTGCCTTGATCCCAGCACCAGGTGTGGCCTCCTGGGGCTCTCCTGAACCCAAAGGAGCAGAGCTGGAATAAATAAACCCAGTTTTGGATGGAGATCCAGCAGAAGGCCCCACGTGGATATTCCCCAGGTCCTCAGCGGCTTTTGGAGGAGCTGGGACTCCAATGTTGGCTCTGCTGGAGCAATCCCAGATTCCAGAGGTGTTCCCCGTGGGGCTTTATGGGGTGCTGATGTTGATTTTGGAGGGTCTCAGCCACACCACAAAAATGTCCCCTCAGTCCAGGGCAGCAGAGAAGGGACAACAGGACACAGGAAACCTTTGAGCTGGGGACAGCTCCAGCCCTGCCACCTTTTCCCTCTTTCCCAAGAAAACAAGGGATTCACCGGATTAATTGATTTTTTTCCCTTTCCAAGCCTGGCTGTTGTTTTCCACAGGAACCACCCAGCCTCTCTGAGAGCCAGAACCAAATCGTGCTCGCAGCAAAGTCCTTTCCCTTTCGGGCCAACCTTTGCTAATTCAGGATTAAAGCAGGGTTTACGTAAGCTCAGCTTGACCGTAAAGTTCCCTGAAGTCTCTAACCGTGTTTTCCAGCCGATTTTTTTTTTTTTTCCACCCTTTTTTCGTTCAGCTCCTATATTATCATCACCCAAAAATCTGCTTTTCTTCTTGGCAGCGCTGGGAGCTGCAGCTGTGGCTCCCGACAGCTGCCGGGGAGTTTGAGGGGTGGGAGGCGCGGATCCCCCCGGAGCCGCCTCCTTTGTACCGAGATCACCACAAAAAGCCTCTGCATTCCAAACAAAATTCCATTTATGTCCCGGGGCTTGTGGGGAGGATGCGGTGTGGGATCTTGGAAAAGGTGCTGGAGCCAGGGGAAGCTCTGCTCCAGGGGTTGTTTTGGGGGGAAAAACACCCTTTGGAGAGGTTTTCCCTCCTTCAGGCTCTGGCATTCCCATTAAATGCCTTAAAAGCTTTTAGATCCAAAGCTAATTCCTGAATTTCTCCTCCAAAATCAGTGACAAATTCCCTGATGGTTCCCTCTGGAACCATCCCTCTGCCCCCCCATTTTAAAGATCTTAAAAAAAAAATCCTAAAAGATGTGGAAGTTCTCCCTGGCGCAGCCAGAATTTGTTTCAAAAGGAGATTTTTGGGATTTGTCCTCTTCCAGGGAAGGTCTGGAGTCTCCAGGAGAAGGAACATCTGTGCCTGAGAGCAGCAGGGCTGCACATCTGGGCCCCAGATGATGCGGGGCAGGTAGGAGCCCGCACATCTGGGCCTTGCAGGAGCAAAGGCACATCTGGAAAGCTCCAGCAAATTCCCCGAAGCTCCTCGCTGGAGCTGCTCCATCATTCATGAGCTCGGCTGCTCCTCCCATCCCGCTCCCGCGATCCGGAGCTCCCCAGGTACAGGGAAAACCACCCGGGAAAGGATTTGAGCCAAATTTCACCTCCCTCGCTTCACCTGGGAAGGGAAAACCGCCCCAAACCTCCTTCCCCAGCTCCTGCTGAAGGATCCCTGATTTGTCCACGGGGTTTTGGGAGAGGAGGAGGGGTTGTCACCCTCTGTCCGCAGCGTGGTGCTGATTTCGGGCTGAAAAGACTCGAGATAATCAATACCAAAATCGGGATAAACCTCTCCATTCCTAAGCTTCCCAATGCTCCTGCTGGGCGTTATCCCAAATTTCCAGCCGCGCCGGAGCTGGCGGGATCCACCCCCGGTGACCCTGGGGGCCGGGAAGGGCTGGGAACAGCTCCCGGTGCCAAGAGCCCGGCTCCAAGAGCCCGACCTCAAAGCTGGAAGCGAAGGAGCAGGAAAACTCCCAGGGAATTCCTGGGACCAGCTGCTCGCAGCCGGAGCAGCTGCCGCTGTCAGGCAGGGATGCGGGGAAGGACAGGGAATGTTTTCCAGCTGGGATGGGCTCCCCGGCACATCCAGCACACCCCACCAGCAGCTCCCTCACCTGCCGCTCTCGCAGCCCCGCATTCCCGTTCCCAACCGGATGGAATATCACGGATAATCCGTTCCCTCACTCTCCCCAGAGCTCCCGTGCCACCGGTTTTCCAAAGATGTGGAGAATCACAGGATTCATCCCAAACTCAAACCATTTTTTCCAGCCCGTCCTTGTGTGGGCAATGGCTGCCAGCAGCAGGAGCAGGGGGAGACCCAAATTTCCAGGGATTTTTGTGGCAGGAATGACCTGGTGGAGTTTTACCCTTGCTCAGCACGGGCAGCCTGCAAAGGAGAAGGCGCGGAAATTTCCAGCAGCGCCTTCCTGGGTGGGGAGGATGAAGGGTGGGGAGCAGCAGGGTGACCGGCAGGCAGATCCTCCGGGATCTTATCCCGGGAAAGATTGATGGGAAAAACTGGGACTGGGGACAGAGCGGGACTGGGGAGGGATCGGGATTGAGGAGGGAGAGGGATTGGGTTGGGAGCAGGATTGGGAGTGAGATTGGGGATGGTGTGGGACTGGGGAGGGAACAGGATTGGGAGCCTGAAAAGGGAGTGCAGAATTGTCCTGCCACCGTTTTGTTCTTCCCAGCACAAACTCCAGAACTCCCTTGTCCATCTCTCCATGGAAACGTTGGAATTCCTGAATTCCCGGGGAAGGAGAGGTGTGGAACAAACCCCGCTCACCCCCACAGTGGGTGGGGCTGGGAGGGGACACCTTGGCCGGGAAGCCAGGAGAATTTTTCCAAACCCACAAAGGAGACGGAATTCCTTCCCTACCCAACTGCTCTTCCCCAAAGCCACGCATGGAGCCCAAGAAAACTCTGGGAATATCCCAAAACTTGTCCAACTTCAGAGGTGGGGGGATCTGATCCCAGGTCCGATCCCAGAGGTTCCCTGTGGGAATAGCAGGGTCCACAGGGCAGAATCAATCCCAGATCCCATCCCAGAGATTCCCTGTAGGAAAAGCGGAATCCACGGGGCCAATCTGATCCCAGATCAGATCCCAGAGGTTCCCTGTGGGAATAGCAGGATCCACAGGGCAGAATCAATCCCAGATCCCATCCCAGAGATTCCCTGTGGGAATAGCAGGATCCACAGGGCAGATTCAACCCCAGATCCCATCCCAGAGGCTCCGTGTGGGAATAGCAGGATCCACAGGGCAGATTCAACCCCAGATCCCATCCCAGAGGTTCCCTGTGGGAATAGCAGGATCCACAGGGCAGAATCAATCCCAGATCCCATCCCAGAGGTTTCCCTGTGGGAATAGCAGGATCCACAGGGCAGATTCAACCCCAGATCCCATCCCAGAGGTTCCCTGTGGGAATAGCAGGATCCACGGGGCTGATCCGATCCCAGGGATTCCCTGCAGGGATCCACGGGGCTGTTCCTGAGGATCTGCCCCACTGCCCAGTCCCCCCACACATCCCAAACCCCCAAAACTCTCCTCTCCTTCCCGAGCAAACCCAACGCATCCCGAACATCGGGAGCAGGAGGGAGGCAGGGCAAAGAGGGAGCCACGTCCCGGCAGCCTTTGTGAATCCCCCGAGCACAAACAGATGGAATATCCATCAACTCCGGCCCTCTTTTCTTCGCTTTCAACTTTTTTTTTTTTTTTTTTTTTTCCTGGTCCTCGCCTCCCTGCCCCCTCCGCCCCTCGCCCTCTTTCTTCGGGCTTTTGTTCGGCCTTTTCAAGCGGCCCGAGGTGCTGGGGCCGGCCCCGAGTCCCGGCACATCTGTGGAGTCCATAAAAGCCCCACTGGCACTTCAATATTCATGGCCTCGTGCCTGTGGCAGGATCCAGCCCGGGAGAGAGGGAGGGAAGCAGGGAAGGAAGGAAGGAGGGCGATGCTTTAGGATTCAGCTCTTAAATTTTTCAGGTCCTGCGCTGTTCTAGTCCCCAGCTCCGAACCCCGCAGCCTGTCAGCTGCTGCTCGCCCGTTTTGTTCAGACAAAACAAACCCAAGGGCACCTGACAGCCACAGGCCCCGCAAAGGATCAACAAAATGAGTTATTAAAACTTTAATAAATTCATTACCTGCAGCTGTAATTGGGGGATTGACCCCCGATAATGGAGTAAATTTATAATTGTGTAAAAATTTATAATTGTGTAAAAAACCCGTGAGCATCGTCCACCTCGGGGGGAGCCTGGGAGGCTCCTGAGTGCCCCAGGGGGATCTGTGGGAGGCCTTTAATAAATACCCATCAACACCCAATTAAATACTAAAATAAAAATAAAAATACCCATAAATACCCAATTAAATACTAAAATAAAATACCCATAAATACCCAATTAAATACTAAAATAAAATACCCATAAATACCAAATTAAATACTAAAATAAAAATGCTATAAAAATAAAAGAAATACTAAAATACTGAATATTAAGTACTGAAATACTAAAATAATTCTTATATTCTCTTAGCCTTGTCCCACCTCTCTTCCAGGCAGCCACTCCGAGCCACCGAGGGAAGGAGGGAAGGACCCTGGAGTTTCACCCTCACACCTCGGTTCTTCTCTGGAGAAACGTGGCTGTTCTTCCATCCCAGATCCCATCCCGCAGCCCTGATCTATTCCAGCGGCTTTCAGTCCGGAATTTTCCCAGAGCTGGCTGGGCAGGAGCCCCACAGCCACATTTCGGCTTCTGGGGAGGCCCCAGCCGAGTTTTTTTCTGCATTTTGGGGTGGATTGTCCATGGTCTGACCCATTCCTTCCCATCCCGTGTGCCCAGAGGCTCCATCCCACAAATCCAGGCTCAGTTTCCCAGAGGCTCCATCCCACAAATCCAGGCTCAGTTTCCCAGAGGCTCCATCCCACAAATCCAGGCTCAGAGTTTCCCATCAGTGACACCCCCTGCATCCCCTGCCTTGGTCCCACCTCAGGTTCCTGAAGGAGGAGGAGCTCTTCCCTCCACGCCTGGAGATTCCCAAAGATTCCAGTCCCGGAGAGAGGGAGCTCCTGGGGCTGCTGGATAATTCCAGAGCTCTGGCAGCCATGGAGAGATCCCAGTGCCAGGCAGGGATCCCAGTGCCAGGGAGAGATCCCTGATCCAGGGAGAGATCCCTGATCGAGGGAGAGATCACTGATCCAGGGACAGATCCCAGTGCCAGGGGCAGATCCCAGTGCCAGGGAGAGATCCTGGTGCCAGGGGCAGATCCCAGTGCCAGGGGCAGATCCCAATGCCAGGGAGAGATCCCAATGCCAGGCAGGGATCCCAGTGCCAGGGAGAGATCCCTGATCCAGGGAGAGATCCCAGTGCCAGGGGCAGATCCCAGTGCCAGGGACAGATCCCAGTGCCAGGGAGAGATCCCGGTGCCAGGGACAGATCCCAGTGCCAGGGACAGATCCCAGTGCCAGGGAGAGATCCCAGTGCCAGGGGCAGATCCCAGTGCCAGGGACAGATCCCAGTGGCCCCAATCCACCACTTCCCTCCCCTCCCTTCGTGCTCCATCTGGGAAATCAGGGATGCAGCAAAACTCACGGAGGACTTTTGGAATATCTGAATTTCTATCCCTCACCCACTCACCGCGTCCCTGCGCATTTTGATTTGGGCATTACACTTCCTACACATTTATAAATTAATCCACGTTTATCTCTGGATATTCCCACCCCACCGCCGATCCCGCTTTTCCTGCCGCGCTCCCGCCGCCTCCTCTCTCTTTCTCTCCACTTTTCCCCCCCTCCCCTGCCCGCTTTTCCCCCTCTCCAAGAAAAAAAAACCCGCTCCCAGCTTTCCATTCATGTCAGGAACCCCCCGGGACGCGTTTGGGAGAAAGGCCCGGGCGGGACGCGCCCCTCGGGGCTGTGACATTCGCCCGCGATTGAACCCCCGGGCCCGTCCCCGCCAGAAGAAAGAGAAGAAAGGGAAATGTAGGGAAGAGAGAATGCGAGTGACAGAAAGAAGGATTGAATGGAGGAGCGCGAAGAAAGGAAGATATCCCTGCGCCGCGCTCCTTTATCAGCGCTGTCATCTGGAGCAGGGCCCTGCCCGCATTGTCTCACCTTGGGCTGAACAAAACCGGGGGGTTTTGTTTTGTGCGGGTTCCTTTGGAGCCGCACCTTAGGGGGTCGCGGGCGGCTGAATGTGCGGCTGACAGCCCCGACACTCGGCCCTTCAGCACTGCTCATGTGGAAGGTACGGCCTGAATATTAAAAACCACCGGGAAGGAGCCCGGGATGCCGCGGGAGGAGGGGAGGGATGAGGAGGGCTCGGGGTTGGGGATGCGGCGGTGCGGACGGTTCAGGGTTTGGGTTTTTTTTTTGTTGTGGTTTTCGTGGGTTCGGGATCCCCGCGGTTCTTTGGGGCTCCGAGCTCCGCCGCGGCTCTCCCGGTTTGGGAGGATGGAATTCCTTCCTCTCCCGGCCTGGGAATCGAGGATGCGCCGCTGCCCCGGGAATGGGGACAACAGGGAGCTGGGAAATTTGGGGTGAATGGGAAACTTCCAGGAGATGGGAATGGCTGGGAATAGCAGGGAATGGTTGGGAATTACAGGGAACGGGCTGGGAATGCCTGGGAATGGCTTGGAATGGATGGGAATGGCAGGGAATTGTGGGGAGTGGTTGGGAATGGTTGGGAATGGCAGGGAGTGGTTGGGAATGGTTGGGAATGGCAGGGAATGGTTTGGGATGGTTGGGAATGGTTGGGAATGGCAGGGAGTGGTTGGGAATGGTTTAGAATGGCAGGGAATGGTTTGGGATGGTTGGGAATGGTTGGGAATGGCAGGGAGTGGTTGGGAATAGCAGGGAATGGTTGGGAATGGCTGGGAATGGTTGGGAATAGCTGGGAGTGGTTTGGAATGGTTTATAATGGCAGGAAATGGTTGGGAATTGTTTGGAATGGCTGGGAATGGTTTGGAATGGCTGGGAATGGTTTGGAATGGTTTATAATGGCAGGGAATGGTTGGGAATTGTTTGGAATGGCTGGGAATGGTTTGGAATGGCTGGGAATGGTTGGGAATAGCTGGGGGTGGTTTGGAATGGTTTATAATGGCAGGAAATGGTTGGGAATGGTTTGGAATGGGTTGGCAATGGTTTGGGAATGCCAGAATTCCCTGCCATTCCATTCCCCACCATTCCCAACCATTCCAGAGCCATGGAAACCCCTGGAAGTTCCCAACCCACAGGCAAAGAACCTGAAATCCACTGAAATTCCAATGCCTGGCTCCAAACATTCCTCTGGAGTTCAGTCCAGTTCACCACAACCACAAATCCATAAATTCTCCTCATTTTGATGAATCCATAAATTACTCCCAAAAATCAAGCGGGAATGGCATGGAATTCCCTCTGAGAAGCCAAATTCCACTTTTCTCTCCTTTTTTATTCCCACGGAGCAGCTCTCGGATCCATTTCATTCCCACAGCAGCAGCGTTTCCCTTTCCAAACCCTCAAAATTCCATCAAAGCCACGGAAAAGGTCGGCTCGGGAGCGTTTTACGGATTTAAAAAAATTCAGCGGTATTCCCGAAGTCCGGAATTTTTAGCGCAGGACTAAGGTTTGGATCGAAAATATTCCCACGGCAAACACATGAAAGTAATTCCTTATTATCCCAAATCCCCAAATTTTGGGGGAAAGTGTGGGAAAAGGGGGGAGGGGAGGGGAGGGGAGGGGAGGGGAGGGGAGGGGAGGGGAGGGGAGGGGAGGGGAGGGGAGGGGAGGGGAGGGGAGGGGAGGGGAGGGGAGGGGAGGGGAGGGGAGGGGAGGGGAGGGGAGGGGAGGGGAGGGGAGGGGAGGGGAGGGGAGGGGAGGGGAGGGGAGGGGAGGGGAGGGGAGGGGAGGGGAGGGGAGGGGAGGGGAGGGGAGGGGAGGGGAGGGGAGGGGAGGGGAGGGGAGGGGAGGGGAGGGGAGGGGAGGGGAGGGGAGGGGAGGGGAGGGGAGGGGAGGGGAGGGAAGGGAAGGGAAGGGAAGGGAAGGGAAGGGAAGGGAAGGGAAGGGAAGGGAAGGGAAGGGAAGGGAAGGGAAGGGAAGGGAAGGGAAGGGAAGGGAAGGGAAGGGAAGGGAAGGGAAGGGAAGGGAAGGGAAGGGAAGGGAAGGGAAGGGAAGGGAAGGGAAGGGAAGGGAAGGGAAGGGAAGGGAAGGGAAGGGAAGGGAAGGGAAGGGAAGGGAAGGGAAGGGAAGGGAAGGGAAGGGAAGGGAAGGGAAGGGAAGGGAAGGGAAGGGAAGGGAAGGGAAGGGAAGGGAAGGGAAGGGAAGGGAAGGGAAGGGAAGGGAAGGGAAGGGAAGGGAAAATATCCTGGATATTTTCACATCTTCCTTCTGTTTTGGCCCCCAAACCTGCTCAGGATATTCCAGGAGAGGGGCTGGGAATGCCTTGACAGGGAGGGATAAACTCCAGTGGGAAAAGTTTCAATGAAAGGTGTTTTCCAGCACTGATCTCTGAGATTTGGGGAACGAGGGGTAAGAGAGAGAATGACAGGATTTGAGATGAAAGAGGGGAGGTTTGGATGGGACATTTGGGATAAATTCTTCCCTGTGGGGGCAGAGAGGCCTGGAATGGAATCCTGGAATAGATTTCCAAGAGAAGCCGCGGATTCTCCATCCCTGGAAGCGCCCAAGGCTGGGTAGGACGGGGCTTGGAGCAGCCACAGGAATCCCTGGGGTGGAACCGGGTGGGCTCAAAGGTCCCTCCAGCCCAACCCATCCCATGATCCCAGAAAAAAGCAGGACAGGGAGAGGACAGAAGGTGACAGCAGGGGCGGATCCAGCAGGAAGAGCCGGGTTTGGATGGCTCAGGAAAGGCGAGAGGATGGATTTGAGCGGAACAACTCCCGATATCCCAGAGGCCGGCGAGGAATAAAAAGCCCTTAGTAGGTCACCCCTGCCCCCGGCAGCCGCACGAGGCTGCTCCCGCCAGCCAGAATTTTCCTCCCCAAGCCCTTTTTAAATCCCAGCCATTTTTTTTTTTTCTCCAGTATCCAAATGCCAGAGAGGGAAATCCGGGCAGGCCGCGGCTAAGTCCTAAAAATCTCCTCTTTTTTTAATTTTTTTTTTTTTTTCCCTCTGTTCCTATTTCTTTGGATTCAGACAAACCTCCCTGGGAAGGGCACGGAGCACGAGGCTTTGCTCGGAGCTGCCTTCAGAGGTCACCAGGGGTGACTGTCCCCGCTGCCAGCTGGCTCCGGCCGCGGCCAGCGCTCCCCGCTCCCGGGAAACACCGGGATGGGCCCACAGGATGAGCCCCACGGGGCTGAATTCGGGATCAGCCGCTGGGATGAAGGGCTCTGGGTGCCCTGGAACAGCCTGGTCCTGAGGTGGACCTGGACAGCCCAGGTGGGGTCACAGTGAGGGGACTGGGAGGTGTCCCCAGCTCTGCAGAGAGCCCGGGACTGATCTGTGGGGCTGATCCCCAAAATTATCCCCACAGGGACAGCCCAGGTGGGGTCACAGTGAGGGGACATGAACTGGGAGGTGTCCCCAGCTCTGCAGAGACCCTGGGTGTGGATCTGTGGGGCTGATCCCCAAAATTGTCCCCAGAGGACAGCCCAGGTGGGGTCACAGTGAGGGGACCGGGAGCTGTTCCCAGCTCTGCAGAGAGCCCAGGATTGATCTGTGGGGCTGACCCCCAAAATTATCCCCACGGGGACAGCCCAGGTGGGGTCACAGCTCTGGGACATGAACTGGGAGCTGTTCCCAGCTCTGCAGAGACCCTGGGTGTGGATCTGTGGGGCTGATCCCCAAAACCATCCCCACGGGGACAGCCCAGGTGGGGTCACAGCTCTGGGACATGAACTGGGAGCTGTCCCCAGCTCTGCAGAGAGCCCAGGATTGATCTGTGGGGCTGACCCCCAAATCCACTGAAAGCAACGCTCAGCTGCCAAAACCCCAAAACCCCAAAACCCTCCCAGGCCACGATGAACGGAACAAAACATCCTCGGATCTTCCTTTCCCTCACTCCACAGACAGAACCTGGTGGGTCTTTCTCCCAGTTTAACCAGCACGGGCTGCTTTAAACCCAAACCAACTCCCAAAAAATCCCCAAATCCAAACTCTCCGAGCGGGCTGGGGAAAACTCCCTGGCGGCTCCGTGTTTTCCAGAGGAGCTCCTGCCACCACGAGCTGCCTTTTGACGGCAGAATTCCCGCTGCTCCCCCTCTCCCTGCCCCAATCCCGGCGATTTCCAAGGGCTCCGATCAATCTCCGGCCCCTTCCCCCGCCTGCTCCCGGCCGTTCCCAGGGAAAAAGGCGGATTCGCCCGGGAAGGTGGTGGAAAAAATGTGGACAAATTTCTGATTTGCAACACTCTGGGCACGGGCTGATTGCCATTGTTGGAGTGCAAATGTAGAAATAAAGCAAAACGAAGATTCCGGGGTGAGGCCGATGAAAAGCAGAAAACGAGGAATTTTATGGCCATAAGTGGCGTGGGCTAATGGGGATTTTTGAGGCACTGGACCATGGTGGTTCCTTAGCTCCAGGATTGCTGGGAAAGACGCTCAGTTCTTAATTGCTGCCACGTCTCGTGGCGGCTGCCACTGCCAGGGGCGTGCGGGCACCGGGAGCGGCCCCAAAAAGCCAAAATCGGTCCTGGAAATCCCAAATGGGTCCTGAGAATTCCAAGCTGGCCCCAAAAATCTCAAAGTGGTCCTGAAAAAATGCAAATCGACCCCAAAAAAACCAAACTGGCCCTGAAAAAGCCAAACTGGCCCTGAAAATCTCAAACCAGCCCTGAAAATCCCAAACCAGTGCAGAAAATCCCAAACCAGCCCTGAAAAATCCCAAACCAGTCCTGAAAAACCCCAAACCAGCCCTGAAAAACCCCAAAGCAGTCCCAAAAATCCCAAACCAGCTCCAAAAACCCCACACCAGCTCCACAAATCCCAAAGGAGCCTCAGAAACCCCAAAGCAGCACCAGAAACACCGAACCAGCCCCAAAAATCCCAAACCAGCCCTGAAAATTCCCAAACCAGTTCTGAAAATCCCAAACCAGTCCCAAAAATCCCAAAGCAGCCCCAAAATCCCAAACCAGCTCCAAAAACCCCACACCAGCCCCACAAATCCCAAAGCATCGCGGTTTCCCCAGGGGCTGGGATTGAAGGGTTTTCCTTGGAGGACACCGGGAAAAGGCAAAGCCGACCCCAAAAGGATTTCAATTCCCTCCTTTCCCTGCAGATTCAGGAACTCCAACCCCTCCTTCCCCGGAAAATCCCGATATTCCATGTCCAGCTCCATGCCCTGGAGCAGTTCCCGGTGTTCCCAGATCCATCCATCCATCCCCCAGTTCCCTATCCCCAAAATTCCCTGGGATGCGGCTCCATGTGGGAACAGCTCCACAGGCTGAAATCCCTATAAAATTCCCAAAATATCGGCCTCTCCTTTCCCTTTGCCCAGCGCACTAGGAAGTTCAGGAATTCTAAAAGGAAACAGTCCCGGCACTAAAATTCCAAACCCGGAGTTTTTTTCCGGGAGTTTTCTTCCTGGAGGAGCCCAGGAAAGGGGAACGAGACATTTCATAATCAGCTCGATAAAAATTCCCAAACTTTTGGGAATATCGAGCTTGGAGGGCTGGGCTGAGCAGGCCCACATCTTCCCAAGAATCCCTGGATTTAATTTGATTTAATCAACGCCTCCCTCTCCATGGGATCCTTCCCGTTTTGGCAGGAAAAATCCAAATTCTGGATGTGCAGCCAGGTCACTTTCACTCCGTGGAAGCCGATTATTCCCCACATTCCAACAAAACCCAATCCCAAAGCTCCCTGTGCAAGAATTCCCTCAGCAAAATCCCTTCCCAATTTATTCCATAACCCCCCAGCTGAATTGCAACGGGAATTGCAATTCCCGATATTTTTGGGAGCGGATAATTCCGCTTCCCCGCAAAAAACAAAATAAAAGAGAGAACGGAAAAGAAAAAAATTCCTCGTCGAGGAGCTGGGAAATTTCATTCCCTGGGAATGGATTTGCCCTCCAGACTGCTGGGAACAAATGGAATTATTGGGAAATTCCCATTTCTGGGCTGGCCACGCTCCCGAAAATGCTGGAGAACAACTCAGGGCGCTCTTTCCAAACTTTGGGAAAAGGGAAAAAAGCAACAACGGCAGGAAAAAAAGAACACAAAAATCGGGCTCCTTTCTTTTCCCTTTTTCCTTTGAACCCTTTGGAATAATTTTGCCTTCCAGAGGCCTGGATTTGCTCCAGAGTTTTGGAGGTGGGAAGCGCTCGGGGGGGATCAAATCACAACCAAATGGCTCCGCTTCCAAAGGGTTTCCAGAGCCTCTGGAAGCACTTCCCAGGTGGCTGCACCCCCAGCCAGCCCCTGCTCCCAAAATTCCGGCCCATCCCGCCCTGCCTGGCTCCCGTCCTGGCCGGAATCCCGGGATCAGGGCAGAGCTGGAGGGATTTGGGGTCCCTGGTTTGGGGAATCGGCCCCAAAGAGGATCCGGGAAAAGGAATGGGATTGGGATTGGGATCTGTCCCTCCTGTCCTGATTCAGCTCCCTCGGTGCCTCGGTGGCTTTGGGGACACCGAGAGCCCTTTGGGGACACTGAGAACCCTTTGGGGACATTGAGAACCCTTTGGGGACACCGAGAGCCCTTTGGGGACACCGAGAGCCCTTTGGGGACACTGAGAGACTTTTGGGGACACTGAGAGACTTTTGGGGACACCAAGAACCCTTTGGGGACACCAAAAACCCTTTGAGGACACCAAGAGCCCTCTGGGGACACCAAGAGCCCCTGGGGGACATCAAGACCTTTGGGGACATGAAGTCACAACAGTTTTGAGGACACCAAGAGCAGCTTTGGGGACATTGAGACCTTTGGGGACACTGAGCACTTTGGGGACACCGAGAGCACTTTAGGGACATTGAACCCTCTGGGGACACTGAGTTTGGGACACTGAACCCTTTGGGGACACCAAGACCTTTGGGGACACCGAGAGCAGCTCTGGGGACACCAAGAACCCCTTGGGGACACCAAGAACCCCTTGGGGACACCAAGACCTTTGGGGACATGAAACCCTATGGAGACACGGAACCCTTTGGAGACACCAAGAGTTCTTTGGGGACACCAAACACTGCTTTGGGGACACGGAACCCTTTGGGGACACGGAACCCTTTGGGGACACGGAACCCTTTGGAGGGCCCATCCGGCCAGGCCTTGGACTCGGGAATTGCGGAACATTCCGGCAGCAGAGCCAGAATTTCAGCCCTCAAAGCCATGACTCGGTTCCGTATTTTTTAGGGAAAACCGAGGGAACACAGAGAGCAGGGTCGGGTTTGGAGTTAGGGGTTGGATTTGGGATAAAATAACCTGGGAATGGGGGAAAATTGGGGATTTTTAAATCCATATCTGAAGAGATAAAACTCCTTAAATTCCATAAATCCCCTCCTTATGGCCAAATCCCTCCAGTGTGAGCTCTGCTCCGAGAGTATCCAGGGAGATCCCAAATCCAGGGACAGGCGGATTCCCACTGAGCCCACGCTCCCTTTTCCCAGCTGTTCCCAGTTTTCCGGGAGGTGGGAGTGGAAGGATCTCCCGGTTTTCCCACCGTGGGGCCGCTCAGATGGAGGGAATTAAAGCCGGACCTAAGCGGTTGCAGGTTTGGGAGCCGAAACAATCGGGAGCGAATTTCCAGTGGGGAATTCCCGGCCCCCAGGAGCGCACGGATTAATCGGGAGATGCGGTTGTGAGCACCGGCCTTTTCCTGTGCCCCAGGAAAACACAAACCCATTTTCCATGGATCAACCCCAATGAATCCCAGACCAGAAATGTGGGGATGTGGGAAGGAAAGGGGGGAGCAGGAACCGATCCCTGCTCTGATCCATGGAAATCTCCAATGGAATATCCCGCGTTCTCTGCCGGGATTTCATGGATTTCTCCATCGTTCACGAGCGATTCAGAGATGGAAAAGGAATAATTTCCCAAATAACCAAAATCCCGCACGCAGGAGAGCAGGAAAACCCAGGAGACGCAGAACTTGTGGATCCCAGATCCCAAATCCCTCCTCAAATCCTCCCTCAGTTTCCAGAATTCCCCAAAACGAGCCCGTTTCTCACCCTCTGACCCCCGAGACTCCACCCAAAGTCAGTTTGGAAATGTGGAGGAGACAAAATTCCTTCCAGGAGACACAATTCCTTCCAGGAGACACAATTCCTTCCAGAACTGGGAGCTCCAGGTGGCACCTCTGGACTTTCATTCCCTCCCATATAAAAATCCCGATTTTTTTTCCCTTTCCCTGGGTTGCAGCGCCCCAAACCCCACCGAGGACGCGCTGCCGACATTCCCAGATTTTCCATTTCCCTGGAACCCTTCCCAAAGTCTTCCCCTTCTGCCCCGAACCACAAACTGCCCATTCCCAGCTGGAATAAACCCGGGAACACCCTCAACACTCCCAAGGCATTCCCAGTGGTCCCAGCAGCATTCAATCCCATTTTTTGGGGGTTATTTTTGGGATATGGCCTGGAGCTCTTTCGGGCCCTTTTCTGACATCAAAGCTCGTTCAACCTGGAAAACTTCAAAAAGTTTTTTTGTAAATTAAAATATTTTTTTGGGGGGGAAAAAAGGAGATTCCAAAAGCTCTGATGTGGCATTTTTGAGGCATTTTTTTGGGGGGAATGTGCTTTGATTTCCAGGTTTAATGGGAATAAAATTCCTTCCTCCTCCTCTCTGCGCCCCTGATTGGAATTTTTGCTGCCAAGAGGAACTGGGAAAAACAAATTTGGCATAAATTGTCCTGGAAAAGGAATAAATAAGGGCACTTCGCTCTTCCCACCGGGAATGTTGGCCGGAGTTGGGAATGGCTTTATGGAAGGGCTCCATCCATTCCCCGGGAGCAGAGGTGAGCCCTCAATTGTGTCCTTAATTAATTAATTACGGGCAGAGCCAGCCGAGCTTTGCTCGCAGGGCTGGAACCCAGCTGGGGGCAGCAGCCCCTTGTTTGGAATATTCAGGAATGAGCTCCAGGCCCTGCTTTAAAAAAAAACCCCAAATCATCCCAAAAAATCCCAGTCCGGGGAGTTCAGCGCCTTCCGACACCTCTGGGGGGTTTCCCTTGGCTTTTCCCGGGATTTTTGGCTCTTCCCGGCGCCGCTGGAGGAGGATTTGGGAGCTCCGCGGAGCTGATTCCCGGAATTCTTCTTAGGAGAATCCCCAAAACGCTGCTTACATCGGGAATCCTCTCAGGGATGGGATGGGATGGGGCTCCTCGGGATAAAGCTGCCCACAGAGCTAAGCCTTGGCAGGCCAGGCTTTATTTTCCTCCCAAATCTCCGAGCCCGCGCTCCGCCTTCAGGTAAAACTCCCGCGGATGCCGCGGGAATTTGGGAATTCGGGAATATGCCACGGGAATTTGGGAATTCGGGAATTTGCCGCTCTAAATGCGCCAGGTTTTGGAGCAGAATGAAAAGCTGAGCTTCAGGGGTTCCTGCACGAGGTTCCGCCTTTGGATTTGCTGCTGGAATTCCAGGAAAACCTTGGGAAAGGCGCTGCCCTCGGGTTATCCCCAGCTCCGGGGCACGCCACAAACCTCAGCCCCAAAATCCACGGAATTTCCATCCATCCATCCATCCATCCATCCATCCATCCATCCATCCGTCCATCCATCCATCCTCTCCCAGTGCAAAAACACGGATTTGTTCCCTCTTTTTTCCTCTAAAAACGGGAATTTCCAAGCCAAAGGCACCGGGATTCAGTGCCTGGAGATTCCATGATTTTCATGGATTGGAAGCTCCCTTTTCCCCCTCATCCCCGTGCCTGCCGGGATTTTTCCATAGCCGGGATTTTTCCGTAACCAGGGAATTCTACGGATCTACTTTAGCTTGTGCTAAATAAGGAATTCCATCTGTTAGCTCCAGATACTGATTTTTTTTTTTTTTAATAAAAAAACCCCTGATTTTATATTTTCCCCATCCCCAGGTTATTTAATCCCTAATTTAGTCTGGGATCTTCCCAGGGGCTCGGCCTGGCCGGGATTCCTGGATAAATCCCAACCATCAGGAATAGCAGACAACCCCCGCTGGGTTGGGATTGGCAACAAGTGATAATCCCTGGAGCGGCGAAATGGGATCCAGGATGGTGGGATCGGCCTGGAAAACGCTTCCCATCTTTGTGGGGAGTTCCTATTTCCTTTTTTTTGGGATTTTTTATCCCTGTGGGAGTGGGAGCGACCCCAAATCCGGGGTTTTTTTGTCACCTTGACCCTGCTGCCATTTCTGTTTTCCCCTCTTTGTTTCCTCCTGGAAACTCCAGAGGGAAATAATCCAAATATTCCTGCTCTTGGAGGGCTGGGAAGGATCCCACGTGCTGCCAAAAACCGGGAAAATCCGGTCGGTGA
The DNA here is from genome assembly GCA_038429875.1 of Poecile montanus. Classification (NCBI taxonomy): domain Eukaryota; kingdom Metazoa; phylum Chordata; class Aves; order Passeriformes; family Paridae; genus Poecile; species Poecile montanus. Next base: position 7,713,212 of record CM076523.1, read on the forward strand.
AGCCAGCAGGATCCCACAGAAAATCCGGGATGCGTTTGCTTGAAGGGTTAATAATTGATTAATTCATGAATTAACCAGATTTTCCCATTTCTCCCCAAATGAGGGGTTGGGAACGCGCTCGGTTTTATCCCGGAGCGATTCAACCTTGGTGTCGTCCCTTTGGGAAGACGGCTCCGCTTCCAAAGCCCCGCTGAGGGTGGGAATTCCTCCTTGGGATAAGGACCAGGAGGGCAGAGCTTCCCCCAAACCCAGCATTCCCTACAAAGCTGATCCCTCAGGGATTCCCCAATTCCCAACATTTCCCTTTTCCCGGTATTTTTTTCCCCTTTGGTTGGCATTTTTCCCCCTTTTCCGGGTGGTTTTCTCCTCCCTGCTGCCGTTTTGGGGTTTTTTTTGGGATTATTAAATCCCTGGGTTCTGCTGCCTGCAGCTCCAGCCCCTCTCCAGGAGCTCCCGGAGTTCCTTTGGGAAAATCCAACCTGGATTTGGAGGGTCGGGAGTGGAATCGGCCCTGGGACAGCGGCTGGGGCTGGAAAAGGTGGAATTTGGGGATTTGGGGCATTCCTGGACCAGCCCCAGGTCAATCCCAGGGATGGGATCCATGGGATCCATGGGATCCATGGGATCAATGGGATGGGATCCATGGGATCCATGGGATGGGATCCATGGGATCAATGAAATGGGATCCATGGGATCAATGGGATGGGATGGGATCCATGGGATCAATGAAATGGGATCCATGGGATCATTGGGATCCATGGGATCCATGGGATGGGATCCATTGGATGGGATCCATGGGATTGATGGGATGGGATCCATGGGATGGGATGGGGTCAATGGGATCCATGGGATGGGATCCATGGGATCCATGGGATCCATGGGATTGATGGGATGGGATCCGTGGGATCAATGAAATGGGATCCATGGGATCAACGGGATTCATGGGATCCATGGGATGGGATGGGATCCATGGGATCCATGGGATCCATGGGATCAATGGGATCAATGGGATCGATGGGAAGGAATGGGAACACGGGGAACATTTGGCTGTGGGAACCGAGCTGGGAATTCTCTGCCCTCCCCTTCACAATTCCCTCCCTGCCCCGGTGCCGTTTGGGATCCGCACCCCTGGAAGTCGTTCCGAGGGACGAGGGGGTGCCAAAGTCACCCTTTCCCTGCTTTTCCCTCTGTCCAGACAACAAAACCCCCCCAGATCCTGAACCGGAACCTCCCAAAGCTCCCAAAACTCCCAAAGCTTCGTCTTTTTTGTCCCAGTTCAATCAATTCCATCAAATTCGGTCTGAGGTGCTCGCACAGCTCCCGGGAATTTCCTGGGAGAAGCCAAAGCTCCTCTGTTCCACCCAAATTTACTCGACCCAGTTCCCTCCATCTGGGACTGGGTCTGGAGGGGTAAAAATGAGGGGAACCAAGCGAGATTTGGGGACTTTTCGGGGTTTTTCATCCCCTGCCCCCTCTCCGTGGGATGCTCAGGGTGTTTTTCCTCCCCCATCCCCTCGTCCTGGCAGCACAGGGCCGGGATCCAGGGAAAGGAGAGGGAAAAGTCAAATAAAATAAATCCTGAAATAAAATAAAGCCTGAAATAAAATAAATCCTGAAATAAAATAAAGCCTGAAATAAAATAAATCCATCAAAGCCCATTAAGTGGAATTGCTCGGTGCAAACTTAATTGACCACGAGGGATCACCGGGACAGGCAGGGCCGTAAATCGGGAAAAGGGAAAAGGGGGAAGGAAAAGGGACAGGGGGAAGGAAAAAGGGGGAATTAAAAGGGTCAGGAGGGAAGGAAAAAGGAAAAGGGGGAAGGAAAAAGGAAAAGGGGGAAGGAAAAAGGAAAAGGGAGAAGGAAAAGGGGATGGGAGGAAGGAAAATGAGAGAGGGAAGGGAAAGGGAGAGGAGGAAAGAAACTGGAGAGAGAGAGAGAGAAGGAAAATTGGAGAGATGGAAAAGGAGAGGGGGAAGGAAACGGGGGGAGGAAAAGGGATGGGGGAAAGGAAAAGGAGAAAAAAAGAAGGAAAAGGGAGAGAGGGAAAGGAAAAGGAGATGGGGAAAGGAAATGGAGTGAAGGGAAGGGAGAGAAGGACGGAAAAGGAGAGAGGGAAGGAAAAGGAGAGAAGGAAGGGAAAGGAGAGAAGGGAAGGGAAGGGAAAGGAGTGAAGGGAAGGAGAAGGAGAGAGGGTGGGAAAATGGGAAAAGGAGAGAGGGAAAGGAAAAGAATAAAGGGAAGGGAAAGGAGAAGGAGAGAGGGAGGGAAAATGAGAGGGGAAGGAAAAGGAGAGAGGGGAAGGGGAAGGGAGAGCAGGATGGAAAGGGAGAGAAGGAAGGAAAGGGAGAGAGGGGAAGGGAAAGGGAGAGAAGGATGGAGAGGGAGAGAAGGATGGGAAAGGGAGAGAAGGATGGAAAGGGAGAGAAGGATGGAGAGGGAGAGAAGGATGGAGAGGGAGAGAGGGGAAGGGAAAGGGAGAGAAGGATGGAAAGGGAGAGAAGGAAGGGAAAGGGAGAGAAGGAAGGAAAGGGAGAGAAGGCTGGAAAGGGAGAGAAGGATGGAGAGGGAGAGAAGGAAGGGAAAGGAGAGAGGGGAAAGGGAAGGGAGAGCAGGATGGAAAGGAAGAGAAGGAAGGAAAGGGAGAGAGGGGAAGGGAAAGGGAGAGAAGGATGGAAAGGGAGAGAGGGGAAGGGAAAGGGAGAGAAGGATGGAGAGAGGGGAAGGAAAAGGAGAGAAGGATGGAAAGGGAGAGAAGGATGGAAAGGAGAGAGGGGAAAGGGAAGGGAGAGAAGGATGGAGAGGGAGAGAAGGAAGGGAAAGGAGAGAGGGGAAGGGAAAGGGAGAGAAGAATGGAAAGGGAGAGAAGGATGGGAAAGGAGAGAGGGGAAGGGAAAGGGAGAGAAGAATGGAAAGGGAGAGAAGGATGGGAAAGGAGAGAGGGGAAGGGAAAGGCCAGAAGGGAGGCCAAAGGAGAGAAGGGCAGGGAAGCTGGATCTCTGCGGGGCTCACGGCGCTGGCCGGAGGGAGCCGAGCGCAGCATATGGCGCAGAGAGCCGAGCCGGGGGGTGTGCCCAGGAAACCCCCCGGGCCGCGGGGCTGCGAGCAGCTATTTATTCCTCCCCCTGCAGATGTCCGTGAATGCGGCAGGAGCAGGGGGAGCAGATCTTTGGGCTCGGGGAGGGAGAAGCAGCGCTCCTTCCTTTTACCATGCTGTTGTCTGGCTTGATCTTGTCACTCCAAAGGGCCCCATTGAGAGGTATTCATGCATCTGCCTCGGGGGGACAATGGCAGCTCAGTTTATAAACTGTCTGTCCAGTTGCCTGCGGCCTTTAGTCCTTTTGTTTTCGCCCCTCTTAATAAACTTTTTGGGGGAGTTCATCAATACGCTTGAATAGCTGATGTTCTCATTCTCAGGGAAGGGGAAGAACAGAAGGGCTCGGAGGAGGGGTGGGGGTTTTTTTTTTTGGGGATTTTTTTTTTTATTTTTAACCGAGGTGGGGGTGGTGGGGTTGTTGTTTTTTGGTTGTTTTTTTTTGCCCCTTAAAGGAGAAGCGAGGCTTGAAAAGCGTCGGGATAAACCCGTTAAAAAAAAAACAAAACAAAACACAACAAAACAAAACAACAAAACAAAACAAACCCACCGAACAAAAAAAAAAAGAACCCAACTCGGGGTCCACCCCAAACAAAACCGCTGTTGAAAAGGGACGGCGAAAAGCGCAACATTTAATTGTCCACCCCCAAAAACCCCACCCCCCCTAAAGCAATTTTCGTCCTGCCGGCAGAATTGAGACGATCCCCGACTAATTTTACAGCTCTGCAAATATTGCGGGCAGGGGGATTGGGAAGGAATTTCGGAGAGCAGCCTCATTTCCAGGGGATTTAGGGCCGGGAGCCGCCTCTAACCTTTCCCCCTCCTTCTCCCCCTTCCCCCGGCACTCGCAGGAATCGCAGCCCGGCGGATCCATCCCCCAAAAACCGCCGGGAAGATCCCAAACCCCCCGAGTCCCCTCCGGAGCCCTCCCCTCAAGCCGGCGCCTCCTTTGTGGAGCCCGGGGGAGCAGGGGGGGCTCGGGGTTGCCCCGATTTCCAAGGCACGGCCCCCTCCCCGTGCCGGCTCCCTCTGTCCTCCCTTGATTTCTCTTTTAAGGCGTTGATTTTCCTGGCAGCGCCTTCTCCCTCCCCGCGGAGCCGCCTCGGAGCGGGGCCGAGCCGCCCCCTCCCCAGCGCTGCCTCCCCGGGCAGCCCCCGGCGGCTCCCGCTCAGCGCTTCGAGGCCCTAATGAGTGTTGACAAGTTTAATGAGTTTGTTTTAGAGAGGAAAAAACTGCTCGGGTCGAGATTTCCGAGTCAAATCCATTAGGGGATCCCACTGAAACCTCGCGCAGCGCCCCGAAACGGGGAACCCTCCCCGGCTGCCCCGGGAGGAACCCCGAGGAGGAGGAAGAGGAGGAGGAGGGAAGGGGTGAAACTCATCCCCATTAAAAAAAAAAAACAACCCAAAACGTCCAGAACCTCGCGGAACCTCCTCCTTCATTTCTGGAGGCAAAATTTTTGGACTCAAATTTTCTGGAGGAAAAATTTTTGGAGGCAAAAAATTTCTGGAGGCAAAATTTCTGGAGGAAAAATTTTTGGAGGAAAAAATTTTTGGTGGAAAAATTTTTGGTGGAAAAATTTCTGGAGGCAAAATTTCTGGAGGAAATTTCATTAAAGCCCCCGCTGCGCACCCCTCTCCCCCCTTTTTCTCCCCCCTCTTTTCCCCCCGGTGCTGGAGAGCCCCGCGGAGGTCACGGCGAGTCAGGCAGTCTGACTCGGTGAACTCTGAGCCGGGCGAGCAGGGGAGGGAGGGGAAAAAAAAAGGGTGGTTTTTTTTTTGTTGGTTTTTTTTTTCCTCCTTTTTCAATTTCTCCACTTCCTAGGTCTCTCCATTGTTCCAATTCCAAACAGCTGCTGGTGCTAATCTTGCGCTTATTTGCAATCGGGGAGGAAGAAATAGCCGAGCCCCCGGAGCGAGCCGAGATTGGCGCTGCCCGCAGAGCCCCGAGCCCGGGGAAGGCACGGGGGGGACAAAAGAGAACCGGGTTATTGAACTCGCTTTGACTCCCGGCCCTTCGCGTCCCGCTCAACCCCAAAAGCGGGGCAGAAATCCAAGGAAATCGGGCTCGCAGGTAGCACCGAGCCCCTCAGAGCCGGACCCACCCCAGCAGCGGGGGTTTTATTTTTGGTTAAAATAAAATTTGGTTCCGTCTTCTCCAAGCCTGGGGGGGAAAAGCCGAGCTGGGGAGAGCTGGGAGGGAAAGGAGCGGCCACAAAAGCCCGGTTGGAGGCGAACCTGGTGGAGCTGAGCCCGCCAGGGCTTGGCTCGAGCAGGCTCCGGAGGATTTTATTATTTTTAAGCTGTTATTAAGAAGGGATGGAGAAATTAAAGGGCTGCAGGAACCTCGTGCCAGAGGAACCATCCCGCTGGCACGTGTGGAGGTGGGGGAGCTCTGCCCCGCTCGGCCGGCGGGAGATCCTCTTTAACTCATTTATTGCCCTAATTAACAGGGCCAAGGGGTGCCGGGAAACGATTCCAGGCCCCTGGGCACCCCGAGGGAGGGCGGGGAATCACCCCCCGACCAGCGGAACCCCGCCAGGAGCCCAAACCTCCGCCAAGAGCCTTCAAACCCGGCCTCCCCAAATTGCCGGGGCGGCCCCACGCGTGTCGGGGCCGTTTTTTGGGGGGAGTTCCCGACGTGTCCCCATCAGCCGCGGCTGGTCCTGCCTGGCCCGCAGCCTCTCGGGGCCTTTATTGGTTTACCGAGGTGTTAATCCCCTCACAATCGAGTTGTCTGACCACGGAGCCCCGTCTCTATTCTTGTTTACATCTAATTACGGCGCTGGAACGCCACTTCCCTTCCCACCCTCCCTCTCCTCCAGATTCCAGCCCCAATTCCCTCTCCAGCAGGTAAAGCCCCTCCGGAAGATCATTCCTGGAGTTTCCCAAGGGTTGGGGGAAAATGGGAGTTTGGCAAAGCACCCCCAAAAAAGAAATAAATCCTCAGCACCCTCCAGCACAAGCGGGTTTGGGAGCACCTCGGGGTGATGTCAGCGGCATCTCCGAGCTCCCCTCGATGTAATTAATTCAATTAAAGGCCGTCACCCCAGGAAACGGCCGGAGATGCGGCCGGGTGAGCTAACAAAGAGCTTTTGAGCACCGAGGGCGTGGGGACCCCCTCCCCGGCCCCGCGTGTCCCCCGCACCGGCGGCTCCGGGGTTAAACCCGCAGCGAGCTCCGCGCCTTGGCTGCGATAGCGTCTCAGCCCTGGGGCCATTCCTCTAAATCAATTTTCAAAACAATCAGTTTAGGGGCTTTTAATTAAGCTTTAAACCGGCGGTTAAAAATAGCAGTTTACTTCTTTGGGATGCAAACGAGGCGAGCGTAAAAATAAATCAGAGAGACGGGGCCCGCTGCCTTTTGGGATTCGGGGAGACGCAGATTAAACACGTCCCAAGATTACAAGGATTTCTTCTTCTTTTTTTTTTTTTTTCTTTTTCCCCCCCTTTTATTTTTTTAAACACTTTTTCTCTCTCCAGCAGCTGCTCTTTCCCTGCCAAGGCACCGAACTGGCCGCGGGACCGGGAATGCGGCGGATTTTCCCAAAGCAAAGGTGGGAAAACCCAAAAGGTTTTTCCAGCCCGATGCCAGCTCAGCCTCCCCGCTGCCGGCAGCGGCTTCTGCGTCTTTCCCTCCACATCGTGAAACGCAAATCGTATTTTAAAATAAAATTTAAAAAAAATTTAAATGAATTAAACTCGGCTCTCCGGCTGCGTTTATGACGAGGAGGAAAATCCTCTGAGCGCGGAGATGCGAGAGCCGCAAACTCAGCCCGCTCCCCGCCAGGATGAATTTCGCTTTAAAAACCCCCAGAATTTAGGCTCTTTTGTAGTTTTAAAGCGGATCCTCCAGGTTCTGCCCACCTCCCCGCCAGCCTCTCCCTTTGTCTGGGATTTTCGGCTCTCAGGGCTCCGAAACCTCCAAATCCCTTAAACCGGAGCGGTTTTGGGGCTCCTCGGCCCGGAGCAGCCCAAACGCGGCTTCTCGCCCCCCAAAAAAGCGGCTTTTTGGATGGCGGAGTAATTAAAGGGATTCCTTTGGTGCGGGATTTATCCGCAGGTGACCCCGGGATGGCTCCGGGCCGGGCTGAGCTTGGGGACAGCGCTGTGGGGCGGCTTCTCCTCCCTGCCGGCCCCACTGGGGGGGTTCAGCCCTTCCTCATCCTCCGAACCCCCCCAAATCCCGAGCCCCGGCAGCCAGCGAGGCTCGGCGGCCGAGACCTTGACCCGGTTCGGGGATAAAATCAGGATCCAGCAGCCGGAGCCTGGAGGTTCCCCCCGGGCCCCCCAAACTTTGGGGTGAGGCTCTTTTGGGGTAGGGTGAGGATTCCAGCAGCCCAAGGAACGCGGTTTGGGGTTTTTTTGCCTCTTTTCCCTCTCATCCCAGAGGGGGGAAAACGCCAAATTCCCCCACGGGGGACGGGTAGGGAAGCTCGATTAAAAACAATTAAACTGCACCATAAAGGAAAAAAAAAAATAAAACCACCACGCCAGGCCAAACCAAAAAAAAAAAAATAAATTAAACACGAACGGAGAGACAGAACGGGAGCATCACCCGGGACGAGAAAGGAGAAAAACCTTCCCCAGATGGATCCCACCCTCCCCAACCTCTCTGCCATCCTTTCCGCCGCTTTTTTTCCGCTTCCCCGAGCATCCTCCCCCCGCCTTTCCCCGCTCCCGGAGCGCCGGTTCCCCCCTCCCTTCAGATCTCAGCGTGTTTGCTCTTGACTTCATCCACTAAGTCAATAGTTTGGAGATGCCCTCATCCTCAGAGGCCCGAGCCCCCCGTGTCCCCTCCCTGTTTTCTGCGGCGGATAATGGCAGCCTTTTGTGGTGTAATCAAGCTCCCGAGGGGTTGGGAGACAGATATAGATTCTTGGCATTTGTCGGTGAAAATGAAAGCTGGATTAGGCAGAGGCGGCTGCACACTCCATGGTAAAGGACAACAACTATTCCCCCATTGAAAGTCCCATTCTGGTTTGGTTATTTTATCTCTAAAAGTTGTTTGTATTTCTAAAGTGAGGCATTGAGGCACTTAGAAAGTGTAGCAAGATGGAAAGGAGCGCTCGCCGTGAAAGGAGGGAGAGCCAAAAAAAAAAAAAAAAAAAAAAAAAAGGAGAGGGGTTAAAGAGGGAGAAAACAGAGCGGGGATGAGGGGAAAAAATTACCCGCGGAAAAGAAAATTTAAAAAAAAAAAATTAATAATAATGGGGAGAGAGGAGTGGGACGGCAAAAGAGTTTAAAAAAAATCAAATTCAAGCGAGGGGAAAGTTGAAAATCGCCGGGAAAAGTCGCGGAGCGCCAGAGGAGCGAGGATGTGGCGCCGATTTTTCCCTTCCCAGCCGGGCAAGGGGGGGAAAATCATCCCAATATTTGGGGTTCCCTGCGGATCTGAGGGTGAGGGGATGTTTTCTGCTCCTCGGGGTTGTTTTATCCCTTGGGATTGATCCCGAGCGAGGAATCCCCGCTTTATTCCCTGGCAGAGCAGGGCAAAAATTGAGGAATTTCTCCCTTTTTGCTCCGTGAGGTTGGGAGCGTTTTCCCTTGGGAATCGCGGGGGTTATTTTGATATATTCCCCCCCAAAAATTAAAAACATCCCTTGGCTTTCAGCACAGGCTGCGCCTTCTCTTCCTCTTCCCAACATCTCCTCCCGCGGGGAATTCGGGATGGCAAAACCCGCCCGGTTGGGTTTGTTTGTTTGTTAAAAACAAACCCAAAAATAAATAACAAAAAGCAAATAAAATCCACAACAAACCGGCAAAAAAAACCCAAAAAACACCAAAAACTAAAAAACAAACCGTTTGTCAAAAGCCGACAAACTTTCCTCCTCCTCCTCCTTTTTGCCGAAGTTTTTTCGGGCGTGGAAATCGCCGCGATCCCGCTGCGAGCACAGCGCGGGGGAGGGTTTGAGGCTGGAAGGAGATTAAGGGGGAAAAAATAAAACTCCAGGGGAAAAAAAAAAACCAAAAACAAAACCAAAAAAATTGAGAAACCAGGTACAACCCAAATATCCGCGTTCTCAGGGATGGAAAGTTAAGGGGGGAAAAAAAAAAGCTTCAAATAGCTCAATTTGCTGCTTTTTAGCATCAAACAGCGGGAGTGGGGATGGAATTTCAAAATAATTTTTTAAAAAAATAATAAAAAAGCAAATCACGAGTCCCTCTGGAAAAGTCCAGGCGCTGAAAGCGAGATAAAGATATAGAAATAAATAGAAATATTGCTTTAAAATCCGCTCCCGGCATCGTTTAGGGCCTTGAAGAGGTTGGGGGGCATCAATTGAGGGCCCCCCTGGACTATTCAGATTTAAAGATCGCTGTCCCTGATGTCCCCTGGATGTCCCTGGATATCCCTGGATGTCCCCTGGATGTCCCTGGATGTCCCTGGATGTCCCCTGGATGTCCCCCGACATTTACGCCCCCACTTTTTCGGAATTAATCGCGATTAAATCAAACTCCGGGCTCCCGTTTTTTTCCCTCCGGGAGAGGAAAAAAAAAAAAACCCCAAATCCTGCGGAGTTGTGGAAGTTTTTCCCGGTTTTCAGGAGTTTTCTCCCCAGCTCGGAGCCAGCCCGGAGCCAAGCGGGTGCTTTTCAGCTCCTCTCCGAAAGGAGCCGCAACCAACTTTGCTCCCTCAATTCCCAACAAAAATGGGAATGGGATGAAAAGAAATGAAATAAAAGACGGGAATCCCCGAGCTGGGGGGGGGAAGGCAGCGGGGCAGGGGCGCTTTCCCCCGATCCCTTGGAAAAACGGGGAGAAAATGGGAAAAAATGGGAAAAAAATGGGAAAAAATGGGAAAAAATGGGAAATAATGGGGGAAAAAGGGGTAAAATGGGGGAAAATGGGGAAAAAATGGGGAAAGAGGCGTCCCCACCCCCGCCCCCGCTCCCGGAGGTGTCCCCGGCTCGCTTTGATCCCGGGGCTGGGGACAAAGGCGGCTCTGAGCGGTTCCCCCGAGCCCGGGGCGGCCGCCCGGGGTCAGCCGGGGGCTCCTTCCAATTTTAGCAACAAAAACCTGCCGAGGGCAGCGGGCTGGGGAGCAGGAGGGGATTTTTGGGATTTTCCTTTTCCTCCCCCGGCCCGGCCGGGGCCAGGCCCGGGGCAGGGAGGGGGGATGGAGCGGGGTGCCTTCGGAACATCCCTGGGGTCAGGGAGCGGCCTTTGGGGGTGGGGAGGGTCCTTTGGGATCGAGGAGGGTCCTTTGGGATCAGGGAAAGTCTTTTGGCTCAGGGAGAGTCCTTTGGGATCAAGGAGTATCCTTTGGGATCAGGAGGAGTCCCTTGGGATCAAAGAGTGTCCCTTGGGATCAGGGATCATCCTTTGGGATCAGGAATCATCCTTTGGGATCAGGGAGGGTCCTTTGGGATCGAGGAGGGTCCTTTGGGATCAGGGAGGGTCCTCTGGGGGTGGGGCGGGTCCTTTAGGGGCAGAGAAAGTTCTTTAGGGCAGGGAAAGTTCTTTGGGATTAGGGAGAATCCTTTGGGGGCAGAGAGCGCCCTTTGGGACCAAGGAGCATCCTTTGGGATCAGGGAGAATCCTTTGGGATCAAGGAGCATCCTTTGGGATCAACGAGGGTCCCTTGGGATCAAGGAGTGTCCTTTGGGATCAGGGATCATCCTTTGGGATCAGGGATCATCCTTTGGGATCAAGGAGTGTCCCTTGGGATCAAAGATCATCCTTTGGGATCAAGGAGGGTCCTTTGGGACCAAGGAGAATCCTTTGGGGGCAGAGAGCGCCCTTTGGGATCAGGGAGCGTCCTTGGGAGGGGCAAAGGAGAATCCCTGCACGGGGCACAGGAGGATCCTTTTGGGGCAGCCGGACACCCCCCCAGTGGGGCTGGGTACACCCCAATGTGGGGCAGGGGACACCCCAATGTGGGGCTGGGGACACCTTTCTCTCTATGGGACACCTCTGTGGGGCTGGGGACAGCTCTGTGGGGCTGGGGACAGCTCTGTGGGGCCGGGGACAGCTCTGTGGGGCCGGGGACAGCTCTGTGGGGCTGGGGACAGCTCAATGGGGCCAGGGACAGCTCTGTGGGGCGGGGGACAGCTCTGTGGGGCTGGGGACACCTCTGTGGGGCTGGGGACAGCTCTGTGGGGCCAGGGACAGCTCTGTGGGGCGGGGGACAGCTCTGTGGGGCCAGGGACAGCTCTGTGGGGCTGGGGACAGCTCTGTGGGGCGGGGGACAGCTCTGTGGGGCTGGGGACAGCTCTGTGGGGCTGGGGACACCTCTGTGGGGCTGGGGACACCTCAAGGGGGCCGGGGACACCCCTGTGCCCTCCCCACCACCCCTTTGGAGCCCCAACTTCCCCTCTGCTCCCCAAAATCCCCTCGGGATCGCTCCTGACCATCCCGGGGCCGGGACATTCCCAAATCCACTCCATCCCTCTCTGCCTCTGCCTCCTCCCCTTCTCCCGAGGAAAAACTGGCGGCTCCTTTTGGGAATTCTTTCCCAACTTTTCCCCGGAAAAAGCCACACTCCCAAAATCTCTCGGCAGCCGAAATTTCATCTCCCTGCCCTGCTCCGGAGAGGTGAAATTCCAAATGATATTCCAAGCGGTATTCCAAATGATATCGCAAATTACATCACAAATGATATTCCAAATGATATTCCAAATGATATCCCAAATTACATCCCAAACTGTACTTCCAGTGATATCCCAAATGATATCCCAAATGATATTCCAAATGATATCGCAAATTACCTACCAAATGATATCCCCAATGATATTCCCAACTCTATTCCCAACGCTGCTCCCAGTGCTGCCCCCAACGTTAATTCCCAACGTTAATTCCCAACTCTATTCCTAACTCTGTTCCAAATCCTGTGCCCAACTCTATTCCAAACTCTCTTCCCGATGTTCACTCCCAACTCTATTCCAAATCCTGTTCCAAATGTTATTCCAAATCCTGCTCCCAACTCTATTCCCAACTCTATTCCCAATGTTCATTCCCATCTCTATTCCCAACATTCATTCCCAAAGTTATTCCCAACTCTATTCCCAACATTAATTCCCAACTCTATTCCCGATGTTCATTCCCAACTCTGTTCCAAATCCTGTTCCCAACTCTATTCCCAGCTCCATTCCCGATGTTCATTCCCATCTCTATTCCCAACATTCATTCCCAACTCTATTCCCAACGTTAATTCCCAACTCTATTCCCAATCCTGTTCCCAGTGTTCATTCCCAGCTCCATTCCCGATGTTCATTCCCAGCTCCATTCCCGATGTTCATTCCCAGCTCCATTCCCGATGTTCATTCCCAGTTCCATTCCTGATGTTCATTCCCAGCTCCATTCCTGATGTTCATTCCCAGTTCCATTCCCAGTGTTCATTCCCAGCTCCATTCCCAATGTTCATTCCCAGCTCCATTCCCGATGTTCATTCCCAGCTCCATTCCTGATGTTCATTCCCAGTTCCATTCCCAGTGTTCATTCCCAGCTCTATTCTCAGTTCCATTCCCGATGTTCATTCCCAGCTCCATTCCCGATATTCATTCCCAGCTCCATTCCCGATATTCATTCCCAGTTCCATTCCCGATGTTCATTCCCAGTTCCATTCCCAGTGTTCATTCCCAGCTCTATTCTCAGTTCCATTCCCGATGTTCATTCCCAGCTCCATTCCCGATGTTCATTCCCAGCTCTATTCTCAGTTCCATTCCCAATGTTCATTCCCAGCTCTATTCCCGGTGCTGCTCCCAGCTCCATTCCCGATGCTGTTCCCGATGGATTTCCCGCCTGTCCCATTCCCAGGATCTCCCTGTGCCGGGGGAGGCTCCGGGACCGAGGGCTGGAGCTGCTCCTTCTCCCTCCGCTTTTCCTCACCCTTCCGCCCTCTCCCACTCTTGGGATCTTCCCTTCCAGCCCCTTCCCGCTCCAAACCCTTCCCGACTGTCCCAAGGACCTGCGGCTCCCCCTGGGATGTCCCAAACCCTCCTCGAGGAGCTCCAAACCTTCCTGAGGAGCTCCAAACCTTCCCGAGGAGCTCCAAACCCTCCCGAGGAGCTCCAAACCCTCTCTGAGGAGCTCCAAACCCTCCCGAGGAGCTCCAAACCTTCCCGAGGAGCTCCAAACCTTCCCGAGGAGCTCCAAACCTTCCCGAGGAGCTCCAAACCTTCCCGAGGAGCTCCAAACCTTCCTGAGGAGCTCCAAACCTTCCCGAGGAGCTCCAAACCCTCCTGAGGAGCTCCAAACCTTCCCGAGGAGCTCCAAACCTTCCTGAGGAGCTCCAAACCTTGCCAAGGAGCTCCAAACCTTCCCGAGGAGCTCCAAACCTTCCCGAGGAGCTCCAAACCTTCCCGAGGAGCTTCAAACCTTCCTGAGGAGCTCCAAACCCTTCTGAGGAGCTTCAAACCTTCCTGAGGAGCTCCAAACCCTTCTGAGGAGCTCCAAACTTTCCCGAGGAGCTCCAAACCTTCCTGAGGAGCTTCAACCCTTCCTGAGGAGCTCCAAACCTTCCTGAGGAGCTCCAAACCTTCCCGAGGAGCTCCAAACCTTCCCGAGGAGCTCCAAACCTTCCCGAGGAGCTCCAAACTTTCCCGAGGAGCTCCAAACCTTCCTGAGGAGCTCCAAACCTTGCCAAGGAGCTCCAAACCTTCCTGAGGAGCTCCAAACCTTCCTGAGGAGCTCCAAACCCTTCTGAGGAGCTTCAAACCCTTCTGAGGAGCTTCAAACCCTCCTGAGGAGTTTGGGATCGAGGGGATGCAGCTCCCCTGAGGAGCTCCAAACCCTCCCTGAGTTGCTCCAAACCCCCTCCAAGGAGCTCCAACCCATCTCCAGGGAGCTCCAAACCCCTTTCAAGTAGTTCCAAACCCTCCCTGAGGAGTTCCAAGCCCTCTCCAAGGAGTTCCAAGCCCTCTCCAAGGAGTTCCAAACACTCTCCAAGGAACTTCCAACTCCTTTCGAGAAGTTCCAAACCCTCCCCAAGGGGTTCCAAGCCCCCACCGAGGAGTTCCAAACCCTCCCTGAGAAGTTCCAAACCCTTTCTGAGGAGCTCCAAACCGTCTCCGAGGAGCTCTAAACCTCTCCAGGGAGCTTCAAACCTTCCTGAGAAGTTCTGAACCCTCTCTGAGAAGTTCCAAACCTTCCCTGAGAAGTTCCAAACCCTCTCTGAGGAGCTCCAAACCCTCTCCAAGGAGCTCCAAACCTTCCTGAGGAGCTCCAAAACCTCTCCGAGGAGCTCCAAACCCTCTTCAAGGAGCTCCAAACCCTCCCGACAGCTCCGAGAGCCATTGAAGTGCACGGGTCAGTCTCAAACGCTGCCCCCAGAACATCACCACCACCATCATCATCACCACCATCACCATCCTCATCCTCATCATCATCACCTCCCCTGGCCTCTCCCGCCCTCCCCGGGCCCCCCCGGTTGTCCCCAAGCGCGGGTGACAAATGTCTTCATAAAGCGGCATTAGTGACATCCAGAGCCTTTTGTGGCCCCGACGGCCCCGGGATGAGCCGGGAATGAGGAGGAGGAGGAGGAGGAGGAGGAGGAGGAGGAGGAGAATGGGGAGGGGTTTAGGAGTTTTTTTTGGGAACGGGGATACCCCGACCCTCCCTCCCCATCCCGAGCTCCGCTCCCATCCCGGAGCTTCACCCGCGCTTCCCAACTCCTCCATCCCGGAGTTTCCCTGGGATGAGCGGGGAGGAAGAGGAGGGGGAGACCCCACCAAAACCAAACCCCAATTCTGGGAGATTTCCCCCCTCAGCTCGGATCCCTCCTTTCCTGAGCCCCAAAAAACCGGGGCTGAAGTTCCGATTCCCTAAAAACCCAAACAAAAACCCCATTAAAAGAAGCGACTAAAACCGAGTGAGGAAGAGGAGTCAGCCGATTAAAGCGCTTTGATTTTACCCCCCTCTTCTTTTTCAGAACCAAGCCCATAAACACAGAATCTCCTCAAATCCCAGGTCTGCAGAGGGGACTTTAATTCGCTTTTTTTCCCGTTTTTTCCCCCCTTTTTATGCCAATTTTCCCAAATAAAACCCTTCACCCTAACGCCGGAGCAATTCCCTCCCCTCTTCAAGGCCGCTGCTATTTGTGTTTCAAAACGCCACCGCGAGGGTTTTAAAATAAAAATAAAAATTCGCGGGGGGGGGGGAAAAAAACCTTTTGGCGGGGGTGGGGTGGAATTTTGGGGCTGATGATGATGATGATGATGATGATGATGATGAAGGGGGGGATGCCAAACGGGCGGCGGGGGAGGAAGGGGAGGTTAATCCGGGTTTAACGCCGTGATGCAGTCGCAGGACCAGGGCTCGGCTGATTGTGTTATCTCTCCCCAACATTTGGGTCTCCCATATTTCACCCAGCCAAATAGCTGCGAGGGAAAAGTGCGTATGGAGGCACTCCTGACGCCTCAGGAAAATATGTTATTAATATCTAAATAACTTCCCAATACTGTCTCTAAATCTCCCCTTCGCCACTCCAGATGATGAATTCGTTTGAAGTGTTCTCCCGTCTCATCTTCGCTCTCCTCTCTCTCTCTTTTTCTCTCCCCCCCCTCTCCGCTTTTTCTTTTTTTTCTTTTTTTTTTTTTTTTTTTTATTCCGTGCCCAGGCTTATTTCAAACTGGTAAATATCTAATTCCTTTAACCACGCTGCAGACACGTCCCTCTCCCCTCTCTCCCGAGCGCAATTCCCGCTTGGAAAAGCTCCTCCAAGGGAGAGCGAGACCCAGAGCTGCTCCCGGAGATGATTTCGGGTTAAAAGCGGGGTTTTTTTGGAGGGGAAAAGGGGGATCTGTTTGTTTGCAGCAACCTCTGGATCATTCCTGTCCCTCTCTGCTTTAATTCCATCTCTGTCCCCTCTTTCCCGGCCCAGTTTGGGCCCAAATTTGGGATTAGGATGAGACCCGCTCGTTTCCTGCCTGGGTCTCTCTATGGAGGCTCCATCTCCCCCCCTCTTCTCCCCAGATCTGCTTCCTCCCCGCCCTGGGGAATGAAATCACCTCCAAATCCCACATTAAAAAGTCTCCGTCGCCTTTCCTCTCCCGTCCGGGTTTCCCCACCTGCCTCTGATCCCCACATTTCCCTTCCCACCCTCCCCCTCCAGGGACGGATCCTTTTCTTCTCCCCCCCCAAAAAAGGGAGGGGGGGAAAAAAAACCAAAACCCAAACCCCAAAGAATCCCGGGATCTCCAGCATCTCCCTGATATTCCCTCTCTCCCTCCCTCGCCATCCAGCCGCATCCTCCTCTCAAGTTTGTTTTTTCAAACGCCTCGTGTTCGATTATTCTCGTTTATTCCCCTCTCCAGCCTTATCTCTCCTCCTCTCTTCTCTCCTCCCCGTCACACTCGATTTAGGCAGGAGTTTATCTTGCCAACATTTGCCGACTTTGTTTATGTAGCCCAGGTTCTCGTTCCCCAAAAGCCACTGTTTGCCTTTGTAATTGTTATCTGTGTTTATTGTTGTACCTCATTTGTCTCAGCTTTTTTTTGTGACATGTAAGCTCCGTGTGCGCCCGCATCCCGCGGCCCCCCCCCGTTCCCTCTCCCTTCTCCTCGATTTTTTTTTT
Source organism: Poecile montanus (assembly GCA_038429875.1). Taxonomy (NCBI): domain Eukaryota; kingdom Metazoa; phylum Chordata; class Aves; order Passeriformes; family Paridae; genus Poecile; species Poecile montanus. The sequence continues at coordinate 7,729,817 of CM076523.1, forward strand.
TTTTATATTTTTTATTATTTTTTCCATTCCTCTTTCCCTCTCTCCCCTCTCCTCTCGGCCTGAAATATGCACAGAATAACTCAGCCTAAAGCCAATGAATTGCTTGACACCTCCCCTATCTCTTCTCCTGCCCCCCATTATTAGAGCTGATCCCGCTCGCAACACTCACAAATCCCGCCTGGGCTCTGTTTGATTAGATTGCCAACCTTTGGTAATCCCTTGATTTGATGAAGTGTCTGCTCTGGGGGCCCCCCCGCGCTTCTAAACACACATTTACAGAGGAGCCGCGTGTTGGTTTTTAAACCCTCCGCCGATTGTTTGCTGATAAATCGGCCCCGCAGCTCCTCTTCTCCCCCTGCCCTGCTCGGGGAACAAAGCTCCTGCCCAGCTCTGGGGGTCCCCGATTTGCTTTTTGCTCCTGCCCAGCTCTGGGGGTCCCCGATTTGCTTTTTGCTCCTGCCCAGCTCTGGGGGTCCCCGATTTGCTTTTTGCTCCTGCCCAGCTCTGGGGGTCCCCGATTTGTTTTTTGCTCCTGCCCAGCTCTGGGGGTCCCCGGTTTGCTTTTTGCTCCTGCCCAGCTCTGGGGGTCCCCGGTTTGTTTTTTGCTCCTGCCCAGCTCTGGGGGTCTCCGATTTGCTTTTTGCTCCTGCCCAGCTCTGGGGGTCCCCGATTTGCTTTTTGCTCCTGCCCAGCTCTGGGGGTCCCCGGTTTGCTTTTTGCTCCTGCCCAGCTCTGGGGGTCCCCGATTTGTTTTTTGCTCCTCCCGAGCTTTGGGGGTCCCCGATTTGCTTTTTGCTCCTGTCCAGCTCTGGGGGTCCCCGATTTGCTTTTTGCTCCTGCCCAGCTCTGGGGGTCCCCGATTTGCTTTTTGCTCCTTCTGAGCTCTGGGGGTCCCCGATTTGCTTTTTGCTCCTGCCCAGCTCTGGGGGTCCCCGGTTTGCTTTTTGCTCCTCCCGAGCTCTGGGGGTCCCCGATTTGCTTTTTGCTCCTTCTGAGCTCTGGGGGTCCCCGATTTGCTTTTTGCTCCTGCCCAGCTCCGGGGGTCCCCGATTTGTTTTTTGTTCCTGCCCAGCTCTGGGGGTCCCCGGTTTGCTTTTTGCTCCTGTCCAGCTCTGGGGGTCCCCGATTTGCTTTTTGCTCCTTCTGAGCTCTGGGGGTCCCCGGTTTGCTTTTTGCTCCTTCTGAGCTCTGGGGGTCCCCGGTTTGTTTTTTGCTCCTGCCCAGCTCTGGGGGTCCCCGATTTGTTTTTTGCTCCTTCTGAGCTCTGGGGGTCCCCGATTTGTTTTTTGCTCCTCCCGAGCTCTGGGGGTCCCCGGTTTGCTTTTTGCTCCTGCCCAGCTCTGGGGGTCCCCGGTTTGTTTTTTGCTCCTCCCGAGCTCTCTCAGTTCGGGCGGGACCTTCCAAAATCCGTCCCCAAAAACGCGGCGGGAGCGGCGCTGGCAGCGGGGATTGGCCCTGGGGACCCTCCCGCGGTGCTCGAGCTCCGGGAGACCCCCGGTCCTGCCGCTCTCCCGCTTTTCCCCCCAAATCCAAACCCTGATCCTGCCGCTTTCCCCCCAAAATCCAAACCCTGATCCTGCCGCTTTCCCCCCAAATCTAAACCCTGATCCTGCCGCTTTCCCCCCCAAAATCCAAACCCTGATCCTGCCGCTTTCCCCCAAATCCCAATCCCGATGCTGCTGCTCTCCTTTCCCCCCAAAATCCAAACCCTGATCCTGCTGTTCTCCTTTCCCCCCAAAATCCAAACCCTGATCCTGACGTTCTCCTTCATTCTCCCCAGATCCAAACCCTGATCCTGCCGCTTTTCCTCCCAAAAATCCCAACCCCGGTCCTGACGCTTTTCCCCCCAAAATCCCAACCCTGATCCCGCCTCTCTCCCTCTTTTTCCCCCAAAATCCCAGCCCTGATCCTGCCATTCTCCTTCATTCTCCCCAAAATCCCAATCCTGGTCCTGCCACTCTCCTTTTCCCCCCCAAAATCCCAACCCTGGTCCTGCTGCTCTCCTTTTCCCCCAAATCGGAGTCTCCATCCTGCCTTTCTCCCTCTTTTGCCCCCCAAAATCCCAACCCTGTTCCCACCTCTCTCCTTTTCCCCCAAATCCCAGCCCTGATGCTGCCATTCTCCTTCTTTCCACCCCAAAATCCCAACCCCGTTCCCACCTCTCTCCTTTTTTCACCTCCCCCCAAACCCCAGCCCCGATCCCGCCGCTTTTCCCCCCAAAATCAGCCGAGGTCACAAACTTGAGGGGTGTCACAGAGTGGAGAATTCCCTCAAATTCCGCTTTTCCCCCCAAAAACAGAACCCGGGGGTCCCTGGAAGGACCCGCTGGGGGTGGGGGGACCCTCCAGAGACCCCCCCGGTTCTGATCCGATTCATTCAGGACCCCCTTCCCCTCCCCCAGAGGCTCCCCCCGAAATTTGGGGGTCCCCAAATTCCCCGCAGGGAGCCCCAGATAATAATAATAATAATAATAATAATAATAATAATAATAATAATCATCATCATCATCATCATCATCATCATCATCATCATCATCATCATCATCATCATCATCATCAGCAAGAACTCGCTGTCAAAAAGGAGGTGTAAATATAAATATATATATAATTTTATATACAATTGTATATATAATTATAGATATAATTATAGATATAATTTTATATATAATTTTATATATGATTTTATATATGATTTTATATATAATTTTATATATAATTGTATATATAATAGTATATTTAATTATATATATAATAGTATATATAATTATATATATAATAGTATATATAATTACAAATATAAGTATATATATAAGTATATATATAAGTATATATATAAGTATATATAAGTATATATAAGTATGTATAAAATTATATATAAATTTTTATATACAACTGTATATATAAGTATATATATAATTTTATATATACTTACATATGCAAGTATATATAAATAATTATATATATATAAAATTTTATATTTAATTATATATATAATTAAATATAAGTATGCATAAAATTATATATTAATTTTTATATATAATTATATATTTATATATATAATTTTATATATAATTATATATTTAGATATATATAATTTGATATATAATTATATATTTATATATATAATTTTATATATACTTATATATTTAGAGATATATAATTTTATATATACTTATATATACAAGTATATATAAATAAATAATATTAATAAATAACATACATATCATTTTATACATATAAAACAAACAAAAAAAAAATTAAAAAAAAATAAAAGAAAAAATAAAATAATAAAAAAACTCCCAAAAACCCAAAAAAAACCCCCGAATCCTCATGAATATCCGCCCAGGGCTAACCAGAGTGAGCCGTTTAAAGATGAAAGTGCAAAGAAATAAAGGCTCAATTTAATCTGCCTTAAAACCCTTCAACTTAACGTTTGTGCTGGGAACTCAGAGAGTGAGTACTGATTGGGGATAAATACATTTCTTAGCATGCCTCGGAGCTATTACACCCTTCTCCAACACAGCTCCCTATTCAACATCCACACTTTTCATTACCACCTCTAATAAGTCTTAACATTATTAAATGCCAAGCAGACGATAGAAAGAAACAGGCGCAAGGGGTGGAATCTTATTTTTTTTTTTTTTTTCCTTCATACTTTAAAAAAGAAAAAGCGTTTAATGTTGGCTTCCCGCCACGGAGAGGAAAAAAAAAAAAGATTATTTTTTAAAAAAAAGCGAAATTTAAGTTTTTTTCCGCGTTTTTTCGCTGGTTTTTTTCCACCCTTTTCGTTGTTCCAAGAGGGAAAAATTGATTTAAATTCCTCGATTCAGCGAGGTTGGGTTGGTTTTAGAGGGAGGCACTTGGAAATTAAAAATTTGGGTGGAGGGAGGGAAAAGTCTGGAGAGGTTTTAATCTCGGGGTGTAGAATCGAGACTTTTTCCAGCAGAAATTGCGGGTTTTTTTTCTGGTTTTTCCGACCAAAAATGGCGTTTTTGGGGTTTTTTTTTCAATTTTTCACCGAGCAAAAATCACATTTTTGGGTTTTCTTTTTATTTTTCCCCAGCAAAAATCACTTTGGGGGTTTATTTTTTGGGTTTTTTTCCCTAGAAAAATCACATTTTTTGGGGTTTTTGGGGGTTTTTTTTGGTTTTTTTCCCCCCCAAGCAAAAACCTCTCCGTTTTCCAACCTCTATTTTACAATCGCAATCATCAATTATCTTAATTAGCCCCATTAAAACTTTCCCAGGCGTTAAAACCCTCGCTCGCACCGCGGAAAATTCCGAATTTTGGCCTCTCTTTTTAGAACCTCGACACCGCAGAACCCCCAGACCCCAAAAAAAACCCCAAATTCTCCATTTAATTTGATTTTTTTTGGAGGGAGGGAGCGTTTTCCTGGCTATAAAAACCCGGGAATTGCGGAAAAATCGGGATTTTTCTGCACTCTCGGGGGGATCGCGGCGCTCCCCAGGCTCCGAGCGAGGGAATTTGCCCAAATTTGTCCCTTTTTTATCCAGGATCGGGGGCTCGTGTTTGATTTGTCCGCAGCCTCACCCATGAAGGGAGAAAGGAGCGTTTTGTTTTGCCTCTTGACACGCATTTTTTGCGCTCTAATCAGGGATAAAAACCTCCCCTCTCCTTCATTCTTTCATTTTTTTTTTTAATTTTTAATCTCTTTTTTTAAGCGAAAAAACACCAAAAAAACCCACCAAACCACCCCAAAAAATAAAGATATTTTTCCCCCAACCGCTCCGCTTCCTCCCCCCTAAATCTCCTCTTCCTCCCGCACATTTTAATCAAATTAAAACCTTAAAAAATAATAAAAAAAACCCCCATAATGACCCCGATTTCCAAATGAGCATCGCTCCCCTTGTCCCAAAATCGCAGCAAAACATTTTCGCAGCGTCCAACGGCTCTGCCTTTCTGCGGCAGCCGCTGCGATAATATTACAAAACTATCTAACAGCGGGGAGTTTTGAATAATTTATTTCCTTTTCTTCCCGTCCTCGGGGCCCTTTTGTCCAAAAGTTTTTTTTCTCCTCCTGGCGGAATTTGGAATGAGAATGGATCCCTCCCCTCCCCCATCGCTTTAATTCATTTTTAAGGCAGTCTTGGGGTTTTTTTCCCTTTTTTTTTTATTCCTCTTTTTATTTTTTTTCCCCCCTTTTTCTTTCTTTTATTTTAGTTTTTTTTTTCTGTTTGCTTTTGTGGTCGGGAATCTTTTTTTTTCCTTACAAAGCTTCAATGGACTCGAAGGTCTTTGTAAGTGAAGTTCATCTTCAAGGTTGGGGAAAAGAAAAGGAGGGGGTAAAAAAAATGTGTGTCCCTAAAAAAAATAATAATAATAATTAAATAAAAATTAAAATAATTAAATAAAATTTTAAATCATAAAAATTAATAAAAAATTAATTAAATTTAAATAAAAAATTAAATAAAAAGAAAATAAAAAATAAATAAAAAGAAAATAAAAATTAAATAAAAATAAAATAAAAATAAAATAAAAATAAAAAATTAAATAAAAATTCAATTAAAAATTAAATAAAAATAAAATAAAAATAAAAGTAATAAAAATTAAATTAAAAGGTAAATAATAAAAAAGTAAATAATAAAAAATTCAATAAAAATTAAATAAAAAATTAAATAAAAGAAAAATATTAACAATAAATAAAATAATAGAAATTAAATAAAAATAAAATAATAAAAAATAAATAAAAATTAAAATAAATTTTTTAAAAAAATAATAAAATAGGTAAATAAAATAATAAAAAATAAATAAAATAAATCCCCTTTTCTGCTCTTTCATTTCCAACTCCCGCCATGAGGGCTCTTTCTGCCCCAAAAGCCCCAAACTGGGGGGAATTTGGGAGCGCTGGGCAGAGTTTGGAAGCGATTCCCACGCCGGGATTGGGGGAGAATCCCCCTCATCCCACAAATCCCCCAAAAACCCCAACTCCGACTCAGCCGCGTCCTCGCTTTGCACCAAATCGGGAGAAAATCGCCAAAATCCCAAATCCCGGGACTCCCAAAATCGCTTTTTTCTCCCCAAAAAGCGGCGCCAGGCGCTCGTTCCGTGCCCAAACCGAGCTCGTTTATCCCGGACGGATCCCACCGATCCTCCCGCAAAATTCCACTTTGTTTTTTTTCCCTTCCTTTTCCTCCTTTTCTATTGTTGTTGTCACCAATTCCCACCCCCAATCCCCTCATTCCCAGCTGGAAAAACTTGGAAAAAAAACCTTTTCCATCCTCCGCTTTGGCGAGGCGATAACAAAACCTCCCCGGGCCTGGCCGGGATCCTTTCCCTCTCCAGGAATTTCCCCTGGATCTTTCCTCCAGCATCATTTCTCCTGGAGATATTTTTATTTTTAGTCGTGATTTTGTTTTTCGGTTGTGATTTTTTTTTTTTTTGGTTGTCATTTTTTTTGGTGATTTTTTTTTTTGGTTGTCATTTTTTTAATTGTAATTTTTTTTGGTGATTTTTTTTTGTTGTAATTTTATTTTGTGTGATTTTTTTTTGTTGTAAATTTTTTTTTTGTGATTTTTTTTTTTTTTTTTTTGGTTGTGGATTTTTTTTTCCCTGGATTTTTTTTTTTTCCCGGGGATAATTCAGGGGGTTCTCCGGGGGCTCCCCCCGGTGCCTGGCGGCGCTCCCGTCCCTAATTGATATTGACCGCTTCCATCGGTCACCTGTCAGCGCCGCTTCCAGGGGACCACTTAGGCGGCGGCAGCGAAATCTGCTTAACAAATTCATTTACGGCCTCCGAGGTTCCTCTTCCCCTCCCCTCCGGCCATTCCCGGCTTTTTTTTTTATGGATAATTGATCCCGAGCAAAAAACACCGACAGCTCTTCCTCCTCCTCCTCCTCCTCCTCCTCCTCCTCCTCCTCCCTCCAGCGCCGCTGGCAGCGCGGGGGTTAATTTTAGTTTTTTTAGGGGGGGAAAAGCAAAGAGGGCGGTTCTGGAATGGAGTCGGCGATGTGCCAGAGATGTCACCTGGGTGTCACCTCGGGGTCACCTCCGTGTCCCCCCCGATGCCACCGCGATGTCCCCGAGATGTCCCTGAGATATCCCTGAGATATCCCCGAGATATCCCTGAAATATCCCTGAGATGTCGCCAAGATGTCACCTCGGTGTTCCCCCCGATGCCACCACGATGCCACCACGATGTCCCCGAGATATCCGCGAGATATCCCCGAGATGTCCCTGAGATGTCACCTCGATGTCCCCTTGATGTCCCCGCGACGTCACCTCGGTGTCACCTTGGTGCCACCTCCGTGTCCCCCCCGATGCCACCACGATGTCCCCGAGATATCCCCCGAGATATCACCTTGGTGTCCCCTCCAAGGTCCCCACGGTGTCACCTTGGTGTCACCTCTGTGTCCCCCCTGATGCCACCACGATGTCACTGAGATATCCCCGAGATGTCCCCCAAGATATCACCTCAATATCCCCGCGATGTCCCCATGATGTCACCTCGGTGTCACCTTTGTGTCACCTCGGTGTCCCCCCCGATGCCACCACGATGTCCCCAAGATATCCCCGAGATGTCTCCCGAGATATCACCTCGGTGTCCCCGCGATGTCCCTGTGATGTCACCTCGGTGTCACCCCGGTGTCACCTCCATGTCCCCCCCGATGCCACCACGATTTCACCGCGATGTCCCCGAGATGTCGCCAAGATATCCCCGAGATATCCCCGAGATGTCCCCGCAATGTCCCCTCGGTATCACATCGGTGTCCCCCCCGATGCCACCACGATGTCACCGCGATGTCCCCGAGATGTCACCTCGGTGTCCCCCCCAAGGTCCCCTCGGTATCACATCGGTGTCCCCCCCGATGCCACCTCGATGCCACCACGATGTCCCCAAGATATCCCTGAGATGTCCCCCGAGATATCACCTCGATGTCCCCTCGGTGTCCCCGAGATGTCCCCGCGATGTCACCTTGGTGTCACCTCGGTGTCACCTCAGTGTCCCCCCCGATTTCACCGCGATGTCCCCGAGATATCCCCGAGATGTCCCCGAGATATCCCCGATATGTCCCCGCAATGTCCCCTCGGTATCACATCGGTGTCCCCCCCGATGCCACCACGATGTCACCGCGATGTCCCCGAGATGTCACCTCGGTGTCCCCCCCAAGGTCCCCTCGGTATCACCTCGGTGTCCCCCCCGATTTCACCGCGATGTCCCCGAGATGTCGCCGAGATATCCCCGAGATGTCCCCTCGGTGTCACCTCAGCGTCCCCCCGATGTCCCCTCGGGGACGCGCGCTACCTTTGTCGCCCAGGATGCCGTCGATGCTGTGCTTGGCTTTCTTGTCGCCGTCCTCCTCCTTCTTGTCGCAGTCCTCGTCCTCCTCCTTCTTGCCGAATTTGATGCGGAGCACGCGGCTAATCGAACTCACTAAACCTCGGACAGTCAAAGGCAGAAAGGCGAGTATAAGCTGCCTGCGGAATGGTGGGAGCGGCCGGGAATGCCGCTCTTCTTCCCCCGGGAATGCACCTGCTGGGATCTCCCGAAATCCCGGGCTTGGCGCATCCCCAGGGGCAGCAGTTCTCTGTCACCCCCAAAATTCCTGAATTTTTCCCAGCTGGGATGGAGCTCCGGGCTCCAAAACTCACCGGGAGCCCTGCGGAGCCCCTCAAATCCCTCTCTGAGATCCAGCCTCGCTCCCCATGGATCCCCGATCTGGATCCCGGGATCTCATGGATCTCTCAGCCTTTATCGGGATCACGGGATCTCTGGATCTCCCAGGATCCTGGGATCTCATGGATCTCTCAGCCTTTATCAGGATATCGGGATCTCTGGATCTCCCAGGATCCCATTGATCTCTCAGCCTTTATCGGCATCTCTGGATCTTCCGGGATCTCATGGATCTCTCGGCCTTTATCAGCATCTCTGGATCTCTGGATCTCCCAGGATCCCGTGGATCTCTCGGCCTTTATCAGCGTCTCTGGATCTCCTGGGATCCCGGGATCTCATGGATCTCTCAGCCTTTATCAGGATCTCGGGATCTCAGGATCTCCCAGGATCGCGTGGATCTCATGGATCTCTCGGCCTTTATCGGCATCTCAGGATCTCCCGGGATCCCATGGATCGAATGGATCTCTCTGCCTTTATCGGCATATCTGGATCTCCCGGGATCCCATGGATCTCATGGATCTCTCTGCCTTTATCGGGACCTCTGGATCTCCCGGGATCCCGTGAATCTCTCGGCCTTTATTGACATCTCTGGATCTCTGGATCTCCTGGGATCTCATGGATGTCTCGGCCTTTATCGGGATCTCTGGATCTCCCAGGATCCCGGGATCTCATGGATCTCTCGACTTTTATCGGGATCTTGGGATCTCCCGGGATCTCCCGGATCTCTCTGCCTTTATCGGGATCTCGGGATCTCCCAGGATCCCACGGGTCTCATTGATCTCTCGGCCTTGGATCTCTGGATCTCGGGATCTCCCGGGATCTCCCGGTGCTGCTCAAATCCCAGCGGGACAATCCAGGCTCCCTGAGGGTCTCCCCCTGCCCCAGCATCCCCCGGGCATTCCAGGGAGCCGGAAAAACCTGGGAAAAGGGATTTGTTCACAGCAAGCGGGGCACGAATCCCTCCCCAAACCCCGGGGTTTGCTTGGGGCCATTCTCCCTCTTCATCCAAACAAAACCAGGAGGGTTTTCCCACCCTCTGGAAAACTTTTCCCTCTGGAAAACTTTTCCCTCGGGATCACCATTCCCGTCCAGCTTCCCAGGGGTTGCGGCCAAGCTGCCTTCTCACCTGAGGGCACCGTGCTGCGGTCGCAGTGCCCGTCCTTGAGCAGCCGGTCCCGGATTTCCCAGCTGAACATCCCGGGATTCTCCCGCTTGTATTCCTCGATTTTCTTCTCCACGTCGGGAGTCGCGACCTGCTTTTGTGAGCAAGGAGCGCCCGGGGTGTCCCCGCGGGGACGGAGAGACGGGGAGGGAAGGGAGAGGAAAGGGGAGAGGGGGGGAAAAAATAATTCAAATTTTAATTCCAAAGAAGCGCGGAGCAGCTCAGCCCGAGGTTTGGGGTGGGAAATTGGGATTTGGGGCAGGGAAATAAAGCTGGGAAAGGCCCCAGATCCTAAAAGCGGGGTGTTTGGGGCAGGGTGGGGGCTCCGGGGACACTTTTTGGGGTGTTTATGGACATGCAGGGATCTCCTATTCCCAAATAAATCCCAATTCCCTGCTCCCCACACCCCGCGCCACTTGTTGCACGTGGAAACGACAAAAAAACCAAACACTTTAATCCATTAACCTCCAACTCTCCCCAAAAAAAACCCCTCAGCTTTAACAAAACCCTTTTTCCATCTTAAAAACCACACGGAAAACTCTTCCCGGCTAAAAAAAAAAAGCAGAATTTTGGGGTGAGCTCACTCACCCTGGGTTTGCTGCCTCCGATGGCGCCGGGCCGGATGGATCCGGTCTCTTGGTAGCGGCAGAGGATTTTGGAAACGCAGCCGTGGGAGACGCGGAGCTGCCGGGAGATCACGCAGGGCCGGATCCCGTGGTGAGCCATCTCCACGATTTTGTGACGGATGTGGTTGGGAAGAGGACGCCCGTTGATAAAAACCCCTCCGAGCTGGTTCACCCTGCCCTGGCCCAGCGGGGTGGACACTGCGAGGGAAAAGGGGGAAAATCCAGAGAAAAAAATAAATTAATTTAAAAAAAAAAAATCGCTGGGGAAAGTTAAAATATTGGGGGAGAATGGCGGTGAGTGTTTTCCCCGCGCTTCCCGATTCTCTCCAGGGATTTGGAGGTTGGAAAGAAGGGGGAAAGTCTTCGGCTGTGCCCTGAGGTTCGTGTTTATCCCGGTGTTTATCCCGGTGTGTATCCCGAGTTTATCCCGGTGTTTATCCCGAGTTTATTCCGAGTTTATCCCGGTGTTTATCCCGGTGTGCATTCCGAGTTTATACCGGTGTTTATCCCGAGTTTATTCCGAGTTTATCCCGGTGTTTATCCCGGTGTGTATCCCGAGTTTATCCCGAGTTTATACCGGTATTTATCCCGAGGTTATTCCGAGTTTATCCCGGTGTTTATCCCGGCGTGTATCCCGAGTTTATCCCGAGTTTATACCGGTGTTTATCCCGAGTTTATTCCGAGTTTATCCCGGTGTTTACCCGGAGTTCATCCCGGTGTTTATCCCGAGTTTATTCCGAGTTTATCCCGGTGTTTATCCCAGTGTGTATCCCGAGTTTATCCCGGTGTGTATCCCGAGTTTATCCCGAGTTTACCCCGGTGTGTATCCCGAGTTTATTCCGAGTTTATCCCAGTGTTTACCCGGACTTCATCCCGGTATTTATTCCGAGTTTATCCCGGTGTTTACTCCGAGTTTATCCCAGAGTTTACCCCGAGATCATCCCGAGTTTACCCCAGGTTTATCCCGGAGTTTACCCCAAGTTTATCCCGGTGTTTATCCCGGTGTTTATCCCGAGTCTATCCCGGTGTTTATCCCGAATTTATCCCGGAGTTTACCCAGAGTTCATCCCCGTGTTTATTCCGAGTTTACCCCGAGTTCATCCCGAATTTATCCCGGTGTTTACTCCGAGTTTATCCCGAGTTTATCCCGAATTTATCCCGGTGTTTATCCCGGTGTCCATCCCGACACCTCTCGGGAGATCCTCCCACGAAAACCGGGATAATAAAATCCCCCCGGGGCCGTGCGCGCATCCCCGGGAATTCCTCCGCGATTTGGGAATCTCACACCTCGGCTTCCGAATCATTCCCGACCTTTTAAAGATCCAAACAAAACCCGCCCAAAAAAAACCCAAAACCTTCCCTTTTCTCCCCAAAAAAACCTTCCCTTTTCTCCCCAAAAAACCCCAAAACTTCCCTTTTCTCCCCCAAAAAACCTCCCTGCGCTTCCTGATTCACCGCGCTGCGCTTCCCAACAAAGTTTTGGGATTCACCTCTGAAACACCCTCGGGGGGCTTTTTTTGGGGTGATTTTAGGGTTTTTTGGGGGTGGTTTTAGGGGGATTTTTTGGGTTGTTTTAGGGTTTTTTTGGGGGTGGGTTTAGGGTTTTTTGGGTGGGTTTTGAGGGGTTTTTTTGGGGTGGTTTTAGGGTTTTTTTGGGGTGGTTTTAGGGTTTTTTTGGTGGGTTTTGAGGGGGTTTTTTTTTGCCTCTGCGGGCTCGGAGGGGCAGCGGAGTCTCCTTCTCCCCCCTCCCCAATTTATCCAACACCTCTCGCCGCCGATCCGGCAGATTAATACGATTTCACAGGCTGGAAATCAAACCGAGAAGGGAGAGGAGGAGAGCAGAACTCAGCTGGGTAATTTGCGCTGGGGCCCGATTATTTAATATATATATATATATATATTTTAATTATTATTTTTCCCCCACACATATAATTTATTATTTTTCCCCCCGCTTCCAAAGGAAAAAAAAAAAATCGATTCCAAAACCCGCCTGGCGATTTATCCAGACTCATGCACCGCTAATTCCGAGTCACTTTTCCCCGGCGCTCCCTGGATGTATCATTATCGCCAGATAACACTCGAGTGGCCAATTTTACATTCAAGAGCCGCTAAAAGCGCCGGCCGCTCTCTCCTTTCATTATTCCCAGTCATGTTGTGCAAATATTGTTGTAATCCTTTGATCCTTTCCCTTGCCGTCTGTTTTACTTCATTTGCTACAGAAAAGCACTTCAGCAAATCCCCGCGCCCTGTGTGTTTTGCAGCCTGCGTGGTTTTCCTCGCCTTTGCCGTTTTCCACTTGAGCACGGCCGGGATGAAATTTTCCCCGCTTTTAATAAACGCAGCCAGAGGGGTCCCGCTTAGAAATTTGATTTTTTTTTTCGCTTTTTTTTTTTTTTTTTCCTTTTTTTCTTTTTCTTTTTTTTTTTTTTGGGAATGTGCCTGGAAATAATCGCCCCCCGCGCGACAAAGGCACGGAGGAGGGAGGATGGGTGACAGCTCCTCCGGCCAAGGACATCCCGGCTTCCCGCTGCTCCAGGAGCCCCTCAGGATAAAGGTTTTTATTCCCGTTTTCCCCCTTTCCCAAAAGTTCCATCCCAGCACTTCGGCTGTTTCCCCCTCCCCGCCCCGCTGGAATTGTCGGGATGTTAAAAAAAAAAAAACCCTAAAGGGGGAGAAAACGCCCCAAAAAAATCCTGCGGGATGCCCGGGAAGGCTGGGAACACGGGAAAAGAGCAAAGCGAATCCCGGGAATCCGGCGGGGAGCGCGGAGGGAAGGGGCTGGGGAAGGGCTGAGGAGTTGGGAGAATTTCGGGAACCCCCCCAGGAGCGGAGTTCAGCCGCACCCCCCGGCCCAAGAGCCCCCCGGGGGTGATTCCAGAGGTCTGGAGAGGAGCTTTTCCCAAACCTGATAATTCCAGAGGGTTGGAGAGGAGCTTTTCCCAAACCTGATAATTCCAGAGGGTTGGAGAGGAGCTTTTCCCAAACCTGATAATTCCAGAGGGTTGGAGCTGCGCTTTCCCAAACCTAAGGACACCCCCCGATAATTCCAAAGGCTGGGAGAAGCGCTTTCCCAAACCTTGGGACCCCCTCCCTGATAATTCCAGAGGGTTGGAGAGGCGCTTTCCCAAACCTAAGGACACCCCCTGAAAATTCCAAAGGGATGGAGCTGCTCTTTCCCAAATCTAAGGACACCCCCCGATAATTCCAGAGGGTTGGAGCGGCTCTTTCCCAAACCTTGGGACGCCCTCCCTGATAATTCCAGAGGGTTGGAGAGGCGCTTTCCCAAACCTAGGACCCCCTGATAATTCCAAAGGCTGGGAGCGACACTTTCCCAAATCTAAGGACTCCCCTTAATTCCAAAGGGATGGAGCAGCGCTTTCCCAAACCTGATAATTCCAAAGAGATGGAGCTGCACTTTCCCGAACCTTGGGACCCCCTCCCTGATAATTCCAGAGGGATGAAGCTGCTCTTTCCCAAATCTAAGGACTCCCCTTAATTCCAGAGGGATGAAGCTGCTCTTTCCCAAATCTAAGGACTCCCCCCGATAATTCCAGAGGGTTGGAGCAGCGCTTTCCCGAACCTTGGGACCCCCTCCCAGATAATTCCAGAGGGATGAAGCGGCTCTTTCCCAAATCTCAGGACTCCCCTTAATTCCAGAGGGTTGGAGCTGCGCTTTTCCAGCTTTTCCAGACCTACCTTCCAGCGGGAAGCCGGTGCGGGGGTAGTTCTGCCCCGGCGCCGGGCGCATCATCCGCGGCACCGTCCCGGGCAGCGCTGCCATGGTCGGGGGGCGTCCGAGGGGGCTCCGGGGCTTTTGGGGGGCACAAACGGGGAGAGGGGAGGGGGGGGAGCAGCCTCTTCCCAGCCCTTCCCAGCCCTTTTTCCAGCGGCTGCAAAAAATATAAAAATAAAAAAAAAAAAAAAAGCGCGAGGGAGAAATCTGAGATCCGAGCGTCAAAAAAAAAAATTAAAAAGAAAAAAATCTGGTGGTAAGAAAGGGCGGATCAAAAAAAAAAAAATGCAAAAAAAATATAAAATGATATTAAAAAAAAATAAAATTGGAAAAAATCAGAAGGCTGCAAGGTGGGGAATGAAAAGGGTGGGGATAGAGGGAAGGAAAAATCACCCACCAGAAATTCCAGGGAAAGTTTTTGGGGGCTGCGTCCCGAGCGGCCGCTCCGCTGGAATGTCACCCGGGAAGAGCGGGCACAAAGTTGCCTGGGAGCTGGGCTGGGCTTGGGGCTGGTTTAGGGCTGGTTTAGGGCAGGTTTAAGGCTGGTTTAGGGCTGGTTTAGGGCTGGTTTAGGGCTGGTTTAGGGCTGGTTTAAGGTTGGTTTAGGGCTGGGCTTGGGGCAGGTTTAGGGCCGGTTTAGGGTTGGTTTAGGGTTGGTTTAGGGTTGGTTTAGGGTTGGTTTAGGGTTGGTTTAGGGCAGGTTTAGGGCAGGTTTAGGGCAGGTTTAGGGCTGGTTTAGGGCAGGTTTAGGGGGGCAGAGCGGGGGGAGCCGCGGCCCCCCGGGTTCGCTCCGTGCGCTGCGGTTCTTCCTCCTCGCGGCGCGGTTGTGGCAGCGCTGGAGGGATGGAGGAGGAGGAGGAGGAGGAGGAGGAGGAGGAGGAGGAGGAGGAGGAGGAAGGGAAGGGGCTGGAAGTTGCTCCAGCGGGGAACTTGGGGCGGTGGGAAGGACGGGCGGGCTCTGATAGGCTCCGGCTCCTCTCTTTGATGGGAAGGGGATCGGAGGCGGCTCCGGCTCCAATGGGAGCGCAGCGCCGCGCTCCTGCCCGCAGGGATTTTTTTTGGGATGATTTCAGTCCTTCTCAGACTCCTCACGGAATTCTGGGGTGCCCCGGGAGCGGCTGGAAAAGAGAGAGGGGTGAAGCAGAGACGGAATTGCGGAGTTTTGGGTTTTTTGGGTTTTTTTGGTTTTTTTGGGTTTTTTTTTGGTTTTTTTTTTTTTTTTGTTTTTTGGGGTCTTTTGGGGTTTTTTTTTGCCCCTAAGGGGATTCCAGGAGGGAAAAGGAGGGTGAGGAATGGGCTGAGCCCGGCTCGGGGTGGGGGAATTGTGGAGTGGGTTGAGAAATAAAATAAAATAAA